>CM055905.1:63144951-63759951 GCA_029582155.1 Panopea generosa | reverse complement strand
GAACTCTTTGTACACTCAAATAAAGTATGTTTTGTATGTTATACCAGCGTATTGTAGAGTCCTCTAAGATAGTGAGAGATGAAGCATATAGAGTTAAGCATACTTTAGTTTTGAAATTTGCGACCGTATATCAGATTTTTAATGGTCAATCATAAAAAACCTCATACGGTCCCAAATTTGTACATTACAATATGGTTATAATTAACCCTATTCTAACGCAACTATAAAATTATCATTAAAATATGCTTGCTAAACCAAATTACTCCAGGGTTTAAATTGAATATCAGCAAATGATGCCCTATAAAAGTAGTTCTGGTAAAAACAAAATTAAATCGCCAAACTGTTCAAAATATGTAATACATTTTTATATTTTTACATTTTAAATAATGAATTAAAAATTTAAATCGTCAAACGGATCTATTTAAAATGCTGTTTATCCTGTTTTCGGTAACGTTGTAAGCAAATCACGTACAAATACAAAGAATGCGAAAAATTGGTAATTTTACAGACGGTTAATGTGATACAGGAAATTTCTGAATGCTGTTGAAATGAATGCAACATGTTTTGATTTTTCGATAAACTCAAATAAAATGATATAATGACGCTCTGTTATGAAAAACTACTCCTATGTTGAATATGTTTTTACCGTGGAAATCCTAAACCTTCATTTATATAGAACAAAGAACAAAGTTCAACCGTGTAATGAGACTTTATACAAACATATAAACATATGTAATTAGGTCACTGCTTACTCTCTCTTATAGAGAAATATAAACATATGAAATTAAGTCACTGCTTACTCTCTCTTATAGAGACATACAAATATATGAAATTAAGTATCTGCTTACTCTCTCTTATAGAGACATATAAACATATGTAATTAAGTCAATGCTTACTTTCTCTTATAGAGACATATAAACATATGTAATTAAGTCAATGCTTACTCTCTCTTATAGAGACATATAAACATATGTAATTAAGTCAATGCTTAATCTCTCTTATAGAGACATATAAACATATGTTACAGTAATTAATCCACTGCTTACTCTCTCTTATAGAGACAAATAAACATATGTTACAGTAATTAATCCACTGCTTACTCTCTCTTATAGAGACATATAAACATATGTTACAGTAATTAATCCACTGCTTACTCTCTCTTATAGAGACATATAAACATATGTTACAGTAATTAAGTCACTGCTTACTCTCTCTTATAGAGACATATAAACATATGAAATTAAGTCACTGCTTACTCTCTCTTATAAAGACATATAAACATATTTAATTAAGTCACTGCTTACTCTCTTTTATAGAGACATATAAACATATGTAATTAAGTCACTGCTTACTCTCTCTTATAGAGACATATAAACATTTGTAATTAAGTCACTGCTTACTCTCTCTTATAGAGACATATAAACATATTTAATTAAGTCACTGCTTACTCTCTCTTATAGAGACATATAAACATATGTAATTAAGTCAATGCTTAATCTCTCTTATAGAGACATATAAACATATGTAATTAAGTCAATGCTTACTCTCTCTTATAGAGACATATAAACATATGTAATTAAGTCAATGCTTACTCTCTCTTATAGAGACATATAAACATATGTTACAATAATTAAGTCAATGCTTACTCTCTTTTATAGAGACATATAAACATATGTAATTAAGTCAATGCTTACTCTCTCTTATAGAGACATATAAACATATGTAATTAAGTCAATGCTTACTCTCTCTTATAGAGACATATAAACATATGTAATTAAGTCAATGCTTACTCTCTCTTATAGAGACATATAAACATATGCAATTAAGTCACTGCTTACTCTCTCTTATAGAGACATATAAACATATGTAAATAAGTCAATGCTTACTCTCTCTTATAGAGACATATAAACATATGTTACAGTAATTAATCCACTGCTTACTCTCTCTTATAGAGACATATAAACATATGTTACAGTAATTAAGTCACTGCTTACTCTCTCTTATAGAGACATATAAACATATGTAATTAAGTCAATGCTTACTCTCTTTTATAGAGACATATAAACATATGTTACAGTAATTAAGTCAATGCTTACTCTCTCTTATAGAGACATATAAACATATGTAATTATGTCACTGCTTACTCTCTCTTATAGAGACATATAAACATATTTAATTAAGTCACTGCTTACTCTCTCTTATAGAGACATATAAACATATGTAATTAATTCAATGCTTACTCTCTCTTATAGAGACATATAAACATATGTAATTAAGTCAATGCTTACTCTCTCTTATAGAGACATATAAACATATGTTACAGTAATTAATCCACTGCTTACCCTCTCTTATAGAGACATATAAACATATGTTACAGTAATTAAGTCAATGCTTACTCTCTCTTATAGAGATATATAAACATATGTTACAGTAATGAAGTCACTGCTCACTTTCTCTTATAGAGACATAAAAACATATGTAATTAAGTCAATGCCTACACTCTCTTGTAGAGACATATAAACATATGTAATTAAGTCAATGCTTACTCTCTCTTATAGAGACATATAAACATATGCTACAGTAATTAATCCACTGTTTACTCTCTCTTATAGAGACATATAAACATATGTTACAGTAATTAAGTCAATGCTTACTCTCTCTTATAGATACATATAAACATATGTAATTAAGTCAATGCTTACTCTCTCTTATAGAGACATATAAACATATGTTACAGTAATTAATCCACTGCTTACTCTCTCTTATAGAGACATATAAACATATGTAATTAAGTCACTGCTTACTCTCTCTTATAGAGACATATAAACATATGTAATTAAGTCAATGCTTACTCTCTCTTATAGAGACATATAAACATATGTAATTAAGTCACTGCTTACTCTCTTTTATAGAGACATATAAACATATGTAATTAAGTCAATGCTCACTCTCTCTTATAGAGACATATAAACATATGTAATTAAGTCAATGCTTACTCTCTCTTATAGAGACATATAAACATATGTAATTAAGTCACTGCTTACTTTTTCTCTTCTATACCTCCTGATGACCGTTCCCGCACCCAGAATGCATTGCGGCAAGAGCAAACCCTGAAACAAATGTAAAGACAAAACTATGAAGTCAACATTTTTATTACATAATCTATTTTTTTTTTTATAATAACCTAGTGCAAGATCGCTACCAATTCAGTGCGCGGTGTTGTCTGCACAATTTGGTGCTATATTTATACATGTAGCTGGATCCCAGTTATAAATATTGCACGGACAATATTGCACGGACAATATTGCACGGACAATATTATACTCTTTCAGTTCACAAAACTACCATCCCCACTGACAGTTGTTAAAATTCGACATAATTAAAGAGTAATATTTTTTTTTATTTTCCGAGTTTACATTGACATCTAATTGCCTTGAAACTGTCTTACATACATTAGAAATACTATTTGAATTCATCATCACACGTTATTATAGTGTTATTTATGTTAGAAGAAATATTTTTAATTTGAGGTTAAGGTCCCATAGTAATATATTGTCAGGGTTAGCTAGCATTTTATTATCTGAAAACCATTTGATTAGAGAATTACTGTTTTTATTCCAAAGATTTAGTAACAACATTGAAATCAATATGAGTGTTAGATACACTTTTACTATCAACATAATTATGTAAGTTACAGTTTTCTACAAAATTGAATACAAGTTTATCTTTTAAATTATAAAAAAATATAATATAAGACTGGACCCTTGAGGCATATCTTTTATTAAATGTTTAGAATCCATCTTTATAGAATAAATTTGATATCAAACTGATATCTGTTTTCCAAATTCTCTGTTATAGGTTGAAGGCTACTTTCAGAAACGCCATTAATTGTTAAATAGTTCATGGGGTAGTCACACAACGCCTTAGAAAGATCCATTTGTATAGCTGCTATTCATTCACATCTTTTTCAAATCCTCAACAAGATTTAAAACTGCAGTTTGACATCCATTACCAGGTGGAAAATCGGCTAAAATATAGTAAATATAGGTTAAAGATATCAACAATTTTGTCATTCATTGCTCTTTCTAATATTTTGATACAATTGTTAAGTGCTAACTAGCTTGTGATATCCCTTTTCCAATGTACGTTTCTTTTTACTTTAACAATTTTGAGACTATTAATGAAAAACTGAGGTAGAAAAATATAATATTTATTACAAGTACAGTAATGAATGTTTTTTGCTAATTTTAAAGGTTTAGATTATATTCCGTAATATCCTGCTGCCCTTTTAATATAAAGACTATTGATTTGTTTGGAAACAACTGCTCTATACATTGGATTAAAAGAAAAATTTTTTTAGAGATATTTGATTTTTTTTATATTTGCAATGCTAAGATGTGTTTCATCACCTTTTTATTTAATTATCTCTATTATTATGTTGCTACATTTTGGTAAGAGAAGTTACTATTTAACTGATATTCGGCGGGTAATAATTATAACAAATAAGTAAAGTTGGATACTAGTACATGTTAACGGCAGATAAAATCTACAGGACTGCGGTCCTTTTTCGACTTAATGTTGAATTCCATTAATTTTTAATAACATTTAATCGTGGCTTCCATGTCCTATACTCAAGGTAATCATTATACCTTGCATGAGATTAAACGTCTGTCCCCCGCATGGTTTAATCATACCCCTACCATTTGTAGAATTAAGTTTTATCTCTGTCCATCCGTTCGTGCCCTGTGTGCCTGTATTATTTTATAGTCACTCAATAATTAATGGGTTTTATAAGTTTAATAATGTAATATGTTAAAGCCAAGATATATTACTTAGGTGGGATATTTCATACTTAAGGCGAGACAGGAAAAAATCATTAGTATACAGTAGGTCTGTACTGGGCAAATCACGGGAGTTCAGAGGTCACTTCTGATGAGTGATGGGCTGTCAACAGGACAGTGTCCAGTTTTATAAAGCGAACATCTGTCCAGCATGTACATGAAAGCCGTGACTTGTATATGAATTAACGGAGTTTTATTAGTGTGCAGTAGAGAGTTATAAAGGAAGCATATAGTTTGGATGAGACGAGGGCTTTAGGACGAGATCTTAGGACAGGGAGATCTTAGGACAGTGAGATCTTTGGACAGGGGGATCTTAAGTTCAGTGAGGTCTAGAATGCAGTGAGGTTGATTGTTGGGTTTTGAGCAGGAACAGTTTTGCATGGGAGAGGCAAAACAGTCCGTCTCTCTGCCAAACTTAACACTTTACTCCATAGATACGCGTTTTCCCGCACCAATCACAGAAGGCCGTTACGAGCAATCTGAACACTTCATGCACTGTTATCCCCTCTGTCAATTAATATAAACATAATTCACCCATTGCTGATACGTGGTGAATTAATGCTTTCGATTTGGAAGAGAATTCCGATAAATAATTAATCGCTGCAAATTAATACTTATAATTCCAATTCTAACGATATGCATATATATGTTTGAGACGCTGCCTGAAGTAAAATATATGAATGCAAATTTAAATATGTGTTGAAAATTTCCTTCTAATGTTTTATATATGTACATTCGGAATGTGTACGATAATTTAGGATAAAAGTGAATTTAGCGATTCCACCTAATTGAAACAATTTATCTCCGCAAGTAGTTTTGGAATCTGTTATTCATGCCTGATTAAAGTTGGGATATAAATGCAACTATTTGGTTGTTACGACCTCAATTGTCTTTATCCACAGTCTTAATGGCACTATATTGTACGACCTCAATAGTCTCTATCCACAGTCTTAATGGGAATGTATTGTACGACCTAAATAGTCTCTATCTACAGTCTTAATGGGAATGTATTGTGCGACCTCAATAGTCTCTATCTACAGTCTTAATGGGAATGTATTGTACGACCTCAATAGTCTCTATCTACAGTCTTAATGGGAATGTATTGTGCGACCTTAAGAGTTCATTATATTGCATTTATTGTTATTTGAAATAAAAACTAGCCAATCAAAAGCGAAGATGCCATGTGATTAGTTTTCTTCTATTGATGTATTACAAATGTGAAAAATTAAAACTGCTTTGTTTTTTTTTAGCAATTCACATGCATGTACATGCTCAATAAGGTAAAGGTCAATGAAGTCGAAATGTATCGGTGTACTCGGTGTAAATGGCGGACACACAAGACGCTGATATAATTGTTAATTTTGACTTTACGGGTGATGCATTTCAAAGCGTTGCTACCTATTTATTTCTGTAAGGATTCAAATGAAAATTTTTGAAATTTTACCCGATGAATTTGTTCATTAGATAGTAGATTTAAATATGAAATATACAAATCTGTGTTGGCGAAATATCAATAAAGTCAGGTGACCGATTAGAACTTTTGCCAGGTGTATAGAAGTAGACTTTCTGTAATAGCTTGGATAAATTCAACGTTTATGCATACATGTTAATGGCATGTATACTTTAAATGTAGCCGAGTGATATATGGTTGCAACTGTCTCAATATCACTGCTTATCGCTGAGGTCTCGGGTTCGAGTCTAATACAAACACTTTTGTGAGAAAGTTTCCCGGCTACTTACGAAATGACCCTGGATTTACACAATTTCATCTTTATGTGTTCCTCCGAAAATAAACGTGGTTGTCATGTATAACTTGTTCATACTATCTTGAAAAATAGCATCAAACAGCATTTATTTTGTTATGTTTTTTCATATATTTTGCTAGGATTCGATACACGACTTACGACGTCAGACATATGCTATATGTCTACCGATATACCTTACATTAGAATTTATTGGTTGTCAGAAATATTTGACGTATTTTTCTTTTATATGCATATGTTTGTAAATCATACAGTTAGAATACACTTGAATGATCACTCTTTGGTGTACTTTACAATATGACGAAGCCAAAGTTATACTGTACAGAACAGCTAACCCGCCACCTAACATTCTATATACCTGACATTTTTTTTGGGTATTTTATCAAAACGTATCAAAGCAATTTCCTTGAAATTTCGAATAGAATTAGAAAAAAACACTGCAATGTCAAATAAATACATAATTATCTGTTTATATGGTATATAAACGCTAGTTTATATGTTGACGAAGATATTTAAAATACGAAAGTGGCGGTTGGCTGTTCTGTTCAGTTAATATTAGCAAGACTATCATTATGTGCCCAGTTGTTCAATGCACTGTTAGCTTAACGTCACTTGAAGATAAATTTTCGAATCGGGGTAGTTTGAGATTTAATACAATTTTGACGAAGATATTTAAAATACAAAATTGCATGATGTGGCACAAACGCAGTAATTACACTATTTGTTAACTATGCACCAGACTGGAACACATCATTTTAAACAGTATGTGAAAGCCAAACGAAGTAAAATGAGATGCCATTATCATGGTAAAATAATGATTTTGAACCTAGATGTTTGTATGATACAGCAAAATCTTTTACGGGGCTTAGTCGAGCGATGCAAATATGACAGAAGTAGTTTATCTCTGGCCAGACATTAACATACATGCATTAGGTTCATATGAATTGCCATACTATACCAAATTTGATTAAAAATAGTAATTCACCCATTATTTCACATATTAAAGAGCTATTAGCAACAACTTTGCAACGGTATCAATAGTCAATAACAAACAATGTAACTTAAAATATCAAATAAAATAATTTATCACATAATATACGGTGCAGGAGTGTAATAACAGATGTTTTTCTGAGCTTTTGAGAACTTTTTTACTAAAACTTATGGGTGTTACTGCACCGTCTTTAAACAACGAAGTCGGTCAACCTACCAGTTACTATGCATTCAATCGTGAAACATCGGGTATTTCCGTTTCCTCCGTATAATACACTATTGCGTAGCATAAAGGGCGAGGTGATCAGATTGACTGTGCATTATCATATGCGGATAAACTTTTTTTTTTTTTATTGTGGAATTCCTAGACCTTATTTTATAGAGAATACAGAACAAAACTTGAATGTGTAGTAAGGCCTCTTAGGATTTCTAAAGAGCGGTCGGCGTGGTCTAGTGGTAGAGCGTCCGCCTCGCATGCGGAAGGTCGTGGGTTCGATCCCCGGTCGGGTCATACAAAACACTTTAAAATGGTACTAGAAGCTTCCTCGCTTGATGCTCAGCATTTAGAGGAGAGTTCTAGGTCTGGTCGACCCGGTGTCAGTATAATGTGACTGGGTTGGGTATCATACCACGTTTCTGCGGCATGTATTCCAGTGTGACAGTGCTTAGTATACTGTCTCAAGTAGACACCGTCGCGATATGACTGAAAAATTGTTGAAAGCGACGCTAAATACCATACAACAACAACTATAGAGCGGTATAAATTCATGGTATGGGTATCATTAAAGCATTATCATTATTATCATAATTATAAAGCTCTATATATATATTTGAAGATGGCCTAGATATTTTGTCGAGTAGTGATATATAGAGAGATTTGTGAAGCGTGGATTAGGTGCCTCCCTCGTGTATATGATTGATTGATTTTTTATGCCATCGAGGGCTAACAGACGATCAGTTAACTTAACCACTGTTTCCTAGGATTAACCAGTACTCGAGCACACCCCATCTCCGCAAGTAACTGATAACTTTTCCACTTGAATCAGTGGTGAGAGACGAATGATAATGAGACACAATGTCATATATCAGTCATCACGGAGACTGTTGCCGGGCGGGGATTCGAACTCACGACCCCTGGATTGATAGTCAGACGCGGAACCGACTGAGCTAATAATGTATATGAACGGAAGTGTAGTTTAAAAATATGTAATTCCTCATATGCAATATTTCTATTTGTCGCTGGTATAGTTTTCCAAATGTGTGTTATTTTTTCATTGCTTTATCACAGCATAGGAATGTCACTGTTAAATTTGGAATTTCCAGGGTGAAAATTTATTGATGGAAGAGCATGACGTTATGTCATTTGCATACGTAATATTCACGTGTTTTTCATGCAAATATTTCCGCCATCTTGGTTTCAGCAGTTGATGGTTTTGGACGTTGCATTTGGGATATTTTTCTTAATCTGGGATGCATTTCAGGACTCACACCACTTTTATCTCCCTTGAGTACTCCGGACAGATGAAGGAGGTAGAAATAAAAATTTAGTTCTCTTTTTCTTCTTTTTTTAGGGCTTTGTACTGCAATGTTTTGTTTTTGCTAGCATGAGTTAAATGGTCAGTATTTTAGAAATCACCACTGAAAATTTGATGCTGATACCAGTTTTCTGGACAATTCTGTGTCATTTGAGAATTATTGGTTCGAACCGCATCTAGGGCGAATAGTTGACATATTATTACTCTGGAAATTGATAGGTCTCACAAAACCATTGAATTTAAAAAAAAAAAAAACCTGGTCAAGGTATACTTTTTTTTCTTTATAATTGCATATCTTGAACCAGTGAAGAATTTGAGCCAAGACACATGCTGCAGAATTTAATTTTTCACTTTGTTTTGGACATAAATGTTACAATGGAGCTCTATTGGAAATGTAATAGTGGTGTGAGACGTACACTGCGAGAGAAGGTAGGTTTTATTATTTATTCGCTTAGTTGCATAATAATGATTTATAACAAACAAAACTTATCTGACCTGCTTTTTTGCGATGTGCCAAGTTTTCCAAAAATGTAACACTATGCGATGTCGTTTGTTTCAATTTACTTTTTTTTTTTTTTGTTTAATCTACTGTACATTTTGTTTAGGTGAAATGTCGTACAATGCTATAAGTAAATATTTTATAGAACAATGTGCTGAATAAGACCATTGGTGAAATTCATTAACTTAAAAGACTATCCTGTTGTTGTTGTTATTTTTTTAAACGGGAATCGTACTGTGTGTTTTGTACTTTGGTTCTTTCTTGCGTTCTTTCCTATCTGATTTCACAGCTCGATGTCACCCATGTATCCTTCGGGTAATGCTAGATGCAATCCGGGCTATGAGCTAAATGCAATCCTCAATCAGAACCATACACCTCGTCATTGATTGAAGCGTTCTGCTCAGTCAGACTATCGCAACCGTCTTTGAAGCTCCTTGTTGATAGAGATTATTCTAAGTGGTTCTTTAGGGGAAAATCAGAGATGGGAAATATGAAATATCAACCATGAACTATAATTTAGTTAATATTCAAATGTGTTTTATGGATGAATAATAAAGCGCATGGAATGTCTTTATTTGTGTTAATGCAATATTTTTTTTAAGAAATAGGTTTCGAAAAGAAAACAGGTATCACCAGTTCAGGGGCGTAGCTAGCCAAAAAAGTTATGTGCAGGCCGAAACTAGGGGGTAGGGTCCAGGGGCCTGCCCCTCGTGGGATTTTTTTTGTGTGTATAATGGCTCTGGTGCGTTTATGACGTAAATTTGATCTCATTGGTGAGGTCCATTGGCAGAAATCACCATTTAAAGGATCTCACAATGCAGAAAGTACTGTATTTTTCTATATCAGGTGAGGTCCAATGGCACGTTGCACGAGTAAATTGACCTTACAATACAATGTAATGTATCTTTCTATATCAGATGAGGTCCAATGGCGGATTGCACTAGTGAATGGATCTTGCAATGCAAAAAGTACTTTATTTTTCAATATCAGGTGAGGTCCAATGGCGGATTGCACCAGTGAATGGATCTTGCAATGCAAAAAGTACTGTATTTTTCAATATCAGGTGAGGTCCAGTGGCGGATTGCACCAGTGAATGGATCTTGCAATGCAAAAAGTACTGTATTTTTCTATATCAGGTGAGGTCCAATGGCGGATTGCACCAGTGAATGGATCTTGCAATGCAGAAAGTACTGTATTTTTCTATATCAGGTGAGGTCCAATGGCGGATTGCACCAGTGAATGGATCTTGCAATGCAAAAAGTACTGTATTTTTCTATATCAGGTGAGGTCCAGTGGCGGATTGCACCAGTGAATGGATCTTGCAATGCAGAAAGTACTGTATTTTTCTATATCAGGTGAGGTCCAATGGCGGATTGCACCAGTGAATGGATCTTGCAATGCAGAAAGTACTGTATTTTTCTATATCAGGTGAGGTCCAGTGGCGAATTGCACCAGTAAATGGATCTCGCATTGCAGACAGTACTGTATTTTTCTATATCAAATGAGGACCAATGGCGGATTGCACCATTTAATAGATCTCACAATGCAGAAAGTACTCTATCTTTCTATATCAGGTGAGGTTTAATGGCGGATTGCACCAGAAAATAGATCTAAAAATGCAGAAGGTACTGTATCTTTCTATATCAGGTGAGGTCCATTTGCAAATTGCACCAGTCAATGGATCTCACATTGCAAAAAAACCCTGTATCAGGTGAGGTCCAATGGCGAATTGCACCAGTAAATGGATCTCACAATGCAGAAAGTATTATATCTTTCTATATCAGGTGAGGTTTAATGGCGGATTGCACCAGAAAATGAATCTAAAAATGCAGAAGGTACTGTAGCTTTCTATATCAGGTGAGGTCCATTTGCAAATTGCACCAGGTAATGGATCTCACATTGCAAAAAAACCCTGTATCAGGTGAGGTCCAATGGCGAATTGCACCAGTAAATGGATCTCACAATGCAGAAAGTATTATATCTTTCTATATCAGGTGAGGTTCAATGGCGGATTGCACCAGAAAATGAATCTAACAATGCAGAAGGTACTGTATCGTGAGGTCCATTTGCAAATTGCACCAGTCAATGGATCTAACAATGCAAAAAGTAATGTATCTTTCTATATCAGATGAGGTCCAATGGCGGACTGCACCAGTAAATGGATCTCACAATGCAGAAAGTTTTGTATATTTCTATATCAGATGAGGTCCAATGGTGGATTGCACCAGTAAATGGATCTAACAATGCAAAAAATACTGTATCAGGCGAGGTCCAATGGCGAATTGCACCAGTAAATGAATATAGCAATGCAGAAAGTATTATATCTTTCTTTATCAGATGAGGTCCAATGGCGGATTGCACCAGAAAATGGATCTAACAATGCAAAAAATACTGTATCAGGTGAGGTCCAATAGCGAATTGCACCAGTAAATGGATCTCACATTGCAGACAGTACTGTATTTTTCTATATCAGGTGAGGTCAAATGGCGGATTGCACAAGTAAATTGATCTATCAATGCAGAAAATACTGTATTTTTCTATATCATGTGGGGTCCAGCGGCGGATTGCACCAGTAAATAGGTATTTAAATGCAGATACTACTATATATTTTTATATCAGGTGAGTTCCAATGGCGGATTGTACAAGTAATTGGGTCTAGAAATGCAAGTTCTATATACATTTCTATATCAGGAATGGTCCAATGGCGGATTGCACCAGTAAATGGGTATTTAAATGCAGATAATACTATATATTTCTTTATCAGGTGAGTTCCAATGACGGTTTACACCAGTAAATAGGTCTATAAATGTAGATACTACTATATATTTCTATCTTATGGTGGATTACACAAGTAAATGGATCTAATAATGCAGAAAGTACTGTACCTTTCTATATCAGTGTACAATGTGCAGCCGACATGTTTTAGTGTTATGAGAAAAATGTTTTGCAGCATGACATAAATAACATAAAAAATTGTAATTGTTTCAACTCTTATCTATTTCAGTTGCATTATTACTCATTAACAATACAGCAATGTTTTCATGATTTATGCAAGGAAATATGTAGCAAGTATAGCTACTTATTATATACTTTCACATTGTCCCTATAGTGTTTTATATGATATAAAACTGCTTAATCTTAGGTTTGAATGTGTTAAAATAAAAGAGTTCTTAAAAATGTTTTTCTCCAAAATAGTCTTACTGCTTGGGCGACAGTATGGATGACAACATGTAAAGATGACAAGTTTGGATTTTTGATAATAAACAAACAAACAACATTTTACAAAATGTATTTAGAAATGTGTAAACTTGAACATATATTTATGCATATAGAAACGTTGTGATCAAGATTTAACTTCGTGATATTCATTTCATAGCACAAATAAAAATGCGAAAAGAATTGTAATATTATCAGCCAACTACTATTTCAGTAAATGTAGAAAAAATATTCCTTATGTAATTTGAAACAAGCTATATCATTTTAACTGAAAAGAAATGTCACTGGTAAGTGCCACATTCCCTCCAAAATTAATGGTCTGTGAAAATATTGATATATCTTACAATAGGTAGCGATTCAAATGTATCCATGAATACCAAGAGTAATGGATTGACATTTCAGACTAGACACACATTCTCATATTATTGAGTTAGATGTAAAGGTATAGGTGTTTCTACAGGTTAATACAGGTGACACATCATGATGACATATTTATCACTTGTGTCGAGCTATTTTAAAACCCATCCATGTAAGACAATGTTACAGACCATACATCAAATATCAACAAACTGAAAGTGACGTCAAAGTTAAATTATGACCTTGACCTTATTGTATCAAAGAGATTATGTAACCATCTGAATTAATGTTAGCGAAAAATCAAATCAAAGTATCAAATATTGGTTAATAAAATGACCGACACAATATACAAATTTTAAAAGACGATCAAAAAGTTAAACATCAGCCAGTGTATATCAGCTGATAAAGGTATAGTACTTTCTGCATTGCAAGATCCATTTACTTGTGCAATCCGCCAATGGACCCCGTCTGATATAGAATGCTACAGTACTTTCTGCATTGCGAGATCCATTTACTGGTGCAATCCACCATTGGACCAAGTCTGATATAGCACCATTGGACCCCGTCTGATATAAAATGCTACAGTACTTTCTGCATTGCGAGATCCATTTACTGGTGCAATCCGCCATTGGACCCCGTCTGATATAGAATGCTACAGTACTTTCTGCATTGCGATATCCATTTACTGGTGCAATCCACCATTGGACCCCGTCTGATATAGAAGATACAGAATTTTCTGCATTGCGAGATCCATTTACTTGTGCAATCCACCATTGGACCCCGTCTGATATAGAATGCTACAGTACTTTCTGCATTGCGAGATCCATTTACTGGTGCAATCTACCATTGGACACCGTCTGATATAGAATGCTACAGTAATTTCTGCATTGAGAGATCCATTTACTGGTGCAATCCACCATTGGACCCCGTCTGATATATAATGCTACAGTACTTTCTGCATTGCGAGATCCATTTACTGGTGCAATCCACCATTGGATCTCATCTGATATATAATGCTACAGTACTTTCTGCATTGCAAGATCCATTTACTGGTGCAATCCACCATTGGACCTCATCTGATATAGAATGCTACAGTACTTTCTGCATTGCGAAATCCATTTACTGGTGCAATCCGCCATTGGACCCCGTCTGATATAGAATCTACAGTACGTTCTGCATTGCAAAATCCATTTACTGGTGCAATCCACCATTGGACCTCGAATGATATAGAAGATACAGTACTTTCTGCATTGCGAGATCCATTTACTTGTGCAATCCGCCATTGGACCCCGTCTGATATAGAAGATAGAGTACTTTCTGCATTGCCAGATCCGTTTACTGGTGCAATCTGCCATTGGACCACGTCTGATATAGAATGCTACAGTACTTTCTGCATTGAGAGATCCATTTACTGGTGCAATCCACCATTGGACCTCACCTGATATAGAAGATACAGTACTTTCTGCATTGCGAGATCCGTTTACTGGTACAATCCACCATTGGACCACGTCTGATATAGAATGCTACAGTACTTTCTGCATTGTGAGGTCCATTTACTGGTGCAATCCACCATTGGATCCCGTCTGATATAGAATGCTACAGTACTTTCTGCATTGCAAGATCCATTTACTGGTGCAATCCACCATTGGACCTCACCTGATATAGAATATACAGTACTGTCCGCATTGCGAGATCCATTTACTGGTGCAATCCACAATTTGACCCGGTCTGATATAGAAGATACAGTACTTTCTGCATTGTGAGGTCCATTTACTGGTGCAATCCACCATTGGACACCGTCTGATATAGAAGATACAGTTCTTTCTGCATTTTTAGATCCATTTACTTGTGCAATCCACCATTGGACCTCACCTGATATAGGAGAAACAGTACTTTCTGCATTGTGAGCTCCATTTACTGGTGCAATCCACCATTGGACCCCGTCTGATATAGAAGATACAGTACTTTCTGCATTGTTAGATCTATTTACTGGTGCAGTCCACCATTGGACCTCACCTGATATAGAAGATACAGTACTTTCTGCATTGTGAGATCCATTTACTGGTGCAATCCGAAATTGGACCCTGTCTGATATAGACTGCTACAGTACTTACTGCATTGCGAGATCCATTTACTGGTGCAAGCCATCATTGGACCTCACCTGATATAGAAGAAACAGTACTTTCTGCATTGCAAGATCCATTAACTGGTGCAATCCGCCATTGGATCCCGTCTGATATAGAAGATACAGTACTTTATGCATTGTTAGATCTATTTACTGGTGCAATTCACCATTGGACCTCACCTGATATAGAAGATATAGTACTTTCTGCATTGCGAGATCCATTTTCTGGTGCAATCCGCCATTGGACCCCGTCTGATATAGAATGCTACAGTACTTTCTGCATTGCGTAATCCATTTACTGGTGCAATCCACCATTGGACCTCACTTGATATAGAAGATACAGTACTTTCTGCATTGCGAGATCCATTTACTGGTGCAATCCGCCATTGGACTCCGTCTGATATAGAATGTTACAGTATTTTCTGCATTGCGAGATCCATTTACTGGTGCAATCCATCATTGGACCTCACCTGATATAGAAGAAACAGTACTTTATGCATTGTAAGATCCATTTACTGGTGCAATCCTCCATTGGACCCCGTCTGATATAGAAGATACAGTACTATCTGCATTGTGAGATCCGTTTACTGGTGAAACCTGCTATTGGACCTCACCTGATATAGAAAGACAAAGTAGTACCTACATTGTGAGATCCATTTACTGGTGCAATCAACCATTGGACCTCACCTGATATAGAAGATACAGTACTTTATGCATTGTTAGATCCATTTACTGGTGCAATCCACCATTGGACCTCACTTGATATAGAAGATACAGTACTTTCTGCATTGCGAGATCCATTTACTGGTGCAATCCGCCATTGGACCCCGTCTGATATAGAATGCTACAGTACTTTCTGCATTGCAAGATCCATTTACTGGTGCAATCAACCATTGGACCTCACCTGATATAGAAGATACAGTACTTTCTGCATTGAGAGATCCATTTACTGGTGCAATGCGCCATTGGACCTCATCTGATATAGAATGCTACAGTACTTTCTGCAATGAGATCCATTTACTGGTGCAATCCACCATTGGACCCCGTCTGATATAGAAGATACAGTACTTTCTGCATTGAGAGAATCATTTACTGGTTCAATCCGTCATTGGACCTCACCTGATACAGAAATCTACAGTACTTTCTGCATTGCGAGATCCATTTACTGGTGCAATCCACCATTGGACCTCACTCGATACAGAAATCTACAGTACTTTCTGCATTTTTAGATCCATTTACTGGTTCAATCTGCCATTGGACCCCGTCTGATATAGAATGCTACAGTACTTTCTGCATTGCGAGATCCATTTAGTGGTGCAATCTGCCATTGGACCCCTTATGATATAGAATGCTACAGTACTTTCTGCATTGCGAGATCCATTTACTGGTGCAATCCACCATTGTACCTCATCTGATATAGAAATACACAGTACTTTCTGCACAGTTAGACCCATTTACTGGTGCAATCCACCATTGGACCTCATCTGATATAGAATGCTACAGTACCTTTCTGCATTGCGAGATCCATTTACTGGTGCAATCCACCATTGGACCTCATCTGATATAGAAATATGCAGTACTTTCTGCACTGTTAGACCCATTTACTTGTGCAATCCACCATTGAACCTCATCTGATATAGAATGCTACTGTACTTTCTTCATTGCGAGATCGATTCACTGGTGCAATCCGCCATTGGACCTCATCGGATATAGAAATATATACAGTACTATCTGCATTGTGAGATCCGTTTACTGGTGAAACCTGCCATTGGACCTCACCTGATATAGAAAGACAAAGTAGTACCCGCATTGTGAGATCCATTTACTGGTTCAATCCGCCATTGGACCTCACCTGATATAGAAATATACAGTTGTATCTGTATTGTAAGAATCATTAACTAGTGACATCCGCCATTGGACCTCACCTGATATTGAAATATACAGTATTATCTGCATTGATAGATCAATTTACTGGTGCAATCTGTCATTGGACTACACCAGATATAGAAAGATAAAGCAGTAGTACCTGCAGAGTCAGATCCATTTACTGGTGCAATCCTCCATTTGACCTCACCTGATATAGAAATGTACAGAACTTTCTGCACTCTAAGGTCCATTGACTGGTGCATTCCTCCATTGGACCTCACCTGATATAGCCAGACATTGTACCATCTGCATTGTTAGATAAATTTACTGGTGCAATCTGCCGTTGAACCTCACTTGATATTGAAATATACAGTATTTTCTGCATTTTTAGATCCATTTACTGGTGCAATCCGCCATTGAACCTCACCTGATATAGAAAGATACTATACTTTCTGCATTGTTAGATCCATTTACTGGTGCAATCCGCCATTGCACCACACCTAATTTTAAAATGCAGTTGTATCTGCATTGTTAGATCCATTTACTGGCACAATCCGCCATTGGAGCTCACCTGATATAGAAAGATACAGTAGTGTCTACATTGTGAGATCTATTAATTGGTGCAGCCGTCATTGGACCCCATCCGATATAGAAAGATAAAGAAATTTCTGCAATGCGAAATCCATTGACCTGTACAATCCGCCTTTGGATAACACCTGATATAGAAAGATACAGTACGATCTGCATTGTTCGATCCTTTTACTTGTGCAATCCGCCATTGGACCTCACCTGATAGAAATATAGAGTACTTTCTGCATTGTTCGATTCATTTAACGGTGCAATCCGTCATTGGACCACACCTGATACAGAAACATACAGTAGTATCCGCATTGTGAGATCCATTTTCTTGTGCAATCCGTCATTGGACCACACCTGATACAGAAACATACAGTAGTATCCGCATTGTGAGATCCATTTTCTTGTGCAATCCGCCATTGGACCACACTTGATATAGAAAGATACAGTACGATCTGCATTGTGAGATCCATTTTCTGGTGCAATCCGCCATTGGACAACACCTGATATAGAAAGATAAAGTACTATCTGTAGTGTTAGATCCATTTACTGGTGCAATCCGCCATTGGACCACACCTGATATAGAAATATACAGTAGTATCTGCATTGTGAGATCCATTTACTGGTGCAATCTTCCATTGGACTACACCTTATACAGAAAGATACAGTAGTATCTGCATTGTGAGATCCATTTACTGGAGCAATCTTCCATTGGACTACATCTTATACAGAAAGATACAGTATTATCTGCATTGTGAGATCCATTTACTGGAGCAATCTTCCATTGGACTACACCTTATACAGAAAGATACAGTAGTATCTGCATTGTGAGATCCATTTACTGGAGCAATCTTCCATTGGACTTCACCTTATACAGAAAGATACAGTAGTATCTGCATTGTGAGATCCATTTACTGGAGCAATCTTCCATTGGACTACACCTTATACAGAAAGATACAGTAGTATCTGCATTGTAAGATCCATTTACTGGAGCAATCTTCCATTGGACTACACCTTATACAGAAAGATACAGTAGTATCTGCATTGTAAGATCCATTTACTGGAGCAATCTTCCATTGGTCTACACCTTATACAGAAAGATACAGTAGTATCTGCATTGTGAGATCCATTTACTGGTGCAATCTTCCATTGACACTCACCTGATATAGAAAGATACAATAGTATCTGCATTGTGATATCAATTTATTGATGCAGTGCGCCATTGGACCATACCTGATATAGAAAGATACAGTAATTTCTGCATTGTGAGATCCATTTACTGTTGCAATCCGCCATTGGACCTCACCTGATATAGAAAGATACAGTACTTTCTGCATGGCGAGATCCATTTACTGGTGCAATCCACCATTGGACCTCACTTGATATAGAAAGATACAGTACTTTCTGCATGGCGAGATCCATTAACTGATGCAATCCACCATTGGACCTCACCTGATATAAAAAGATACAGAACTTTCTGCATGGCGAGATCCATTTACTGTTGCAATCCACCATTGGACCTCACCTGATATAGAAAGATACAGTACATTCTGCATGGCGAGATCCATTTATTGGTGAAATCCACCATTGGACCCCGTCTGATAAAGAATGCTACAGTACTTTCTGCATTGAGAGATCCATTTACTGGTGCAATCCACCATTGGACCCCGTCTGATATGGAAGATACAGTACTTTCTGCATTGTGAGATCCATTTACTGGTGCAATCCGCCATTGGACCCCGTCTGATATAGAATGCTACAGTACTTTCTGCATTGTGAGACCCATTTACTGGTGCAATCCACCATTGGACATCATCTGATATAGAATGCTACAGTACTTTCTGCATTGAAAGATCCATTTACTGGTGAAATCCACCATTGGACCCCGTCTGATATAGAAGATACAGTACTTTCTGCATTGAGAGATCCATTTACTGGTGCAATCCGTCATTGGACCTCACCTGATACAGAAATCTACAGTACTTTCTGCATTGCGAGATCCATTTACTGGTGCAATCCACCATTGGACCTCACCTGATACAGAAATCTAAGTACTTTCTACATTGCGAGATCCATTTACTGGTTCAATCTGCCATTTGACCCCGTCTGATATAGAATGCTACAGTACTTTCTGCATTGCGAGATCCATTTACTGGTGCAATCTGCCATTGGACCCCGTATGATATAGAATGCTACAGTACTTTCTGCATTGCGAGATCCATTTACTGGTGCAATCCACCATTGTACCTCATCTGATATAGAAATATACAGTACTTCCTGCACAGTTAGACCCATTTACTGGTGCAATCCACCATTGGACCTCATCTAATATAGAATGCTACAGTACCTTTCTGCATTGCGAGATCCATTTACAGGTGCTATCCACCATTGGACCTCATATGATATAGAAATATACAGTACTTTCTGCACTGGTAGACCCATTTACTTTTGCAATCCACCATTGAACCTCATCTGATATAGAATGGTACAGTACTTTCTGCTTTGCGAGATCCATTCACTGGTGCAATCCGCCATTGGACCTCATCGGATATAGAAATATATACAGTACGATCTGCATTGTGAGATCCGTTGACTGGTGAAACCTGCCATTGGACCTCACCTGATATAGAAAGACAAAGTAGTACCCGTATTGTGAGATCCATTTACTGGTTCAATCTGCCATTGGACCTCACCTGATATAGAGATATACAGTAGTATCAGTATTGTGAGAACCATTAACTAGTGACATCCGCCATTGGACCTCACCTGATATTGAAATATACAGTATTATCTGCATTGATAGATCAATTTACTGGTGCAATCCGTCATTGGACTACACCAGATATAGAAAGATACAGCAGTAGTACCTGCAGAGTCAGATCCATTTACTGGTGCAATCTTCCATTTGACCTCACCTGATATAGAAATGTACAGAACTTTCTGCATTTTAAGGTCCATTGACTGGTGCATTCCTCCATTGGACCTCACCTGATATAGCCAGACATTGTAACATCTGCATTGTTAGATAAATTTACTGGTGCAATCTGCCGTTGAACCTCACTTGATATTGAAATATACAGTATTTTCTGCATTTTTAGATCCATTTACTGGTGCAATCCGCCATTGAACCTCACCTGATATAGAAAGATACTATACTTTCTGCATTGTTAGATCCATTTACTGGTGCAATCCGCCATTGCACCACACCTAATTTTAAAATGCAGTTGTATCTGCATTGTTAGATCCATTTACTGGCACAATCCGCCATTGGAGCTCACCTGATATAGAAAGATACAGTAGTGTCTACATTGTGAGATCTATTAATTGGTGCAGCCGTCATTGGACCCCATCCGATATAGAAAGATAAAGAAATTTCTGCAATGCGAAATCCATTGACCTGTACAATCCGCCTTTGGATAACACCTGATATAGAAAGATACAGTACGATCTGCATTGTTCGATCCTTTTACTTGTGCAATCCGCCATTGGACCTCACCTGATAGAAAAATAGAGTACTTTCTGCATTGTTCGATTCATTTAACGGTGCAATCCGTCATTGGACCACACCTGATACAGAAACATACAGTAGTATCCGCATTGTGAGATCCATTTTCTTGTGCAATCCGCCATTGGACCACACTTGATATAGAAAGATACAGTACGATCTGCATTGTGAGATCCATTTTCTGGTGCAATCCGCCATTGGACAACACCTGATATAGAAAGATAAAGTACTATCTGTAGTGTTAGATCCATTTACTGGTGCAATCCGCCATTGGACCACACCTGATATAGAAATATACAGTAGTATCTGCATTGTGAGATCCATTTACTGGTGCAATCTTCCATTGGACTACACCTTATACAGAAAGATACAGTAGTATCTGCATTGTGAGATCCATTTACTGGAGCAATCTTCCATTGGACTACATCTTATACAGAAAGATACAGTAGTATCTGCATTGTGAGATCCATTTACTGGAGCAATCTTCCATTGGACTACACCTTATACAGAAAGATACAGTAGTATCTGCATTGTGAGATCCATTTACTGGAGCAATCTTCCATTGGACTACACCTTATACAGAAAGATACAGTAGTATCTGCATTGTAAGATCCATTTACTGGAGCAATCTTCCATTGGACTACGCCTTATACAGAAAGATACAGTAGTATCTGCATTGTAAGATCCATTTACTGGAGCAATCTTCCATTGGACTACACCTTATACAGAAAGATACAGTAGTATCTGCATTGTGAGATCCATTTACTGGTGCAATCTTCCATTGACACTCACCTGATATACAAAGATACAATAGTATCTGCATTGTGATATCAATTTATTGATGCAGTCCGCCATTGGACCATACCTGATATAGAAAGATACAGTAATTTCTGCATTGTGAGATCCATTTACTGTTGCAATCCGCCATTGGACCTCACCTGATATAGAAAGATACAGTACTTTCTGCATGGCGAGATCCATTTACTGGTGCAATCCACCATTGGACCTCACTTGATATAGAAAGATACAGTACTTTCTGCATGGCGAGATCCATTAACTGGTGCAATCCACCATTGGACCTCACCTGATATAAAAAGATACAGAACTTTCTGCATGGCGAGATCCATTTACTGTTGCAATCCACCATTGGCCCTCACCTGATATAGAAAGATACAGTACATTCTGCATGGCGAGATCCATTTATTGGTGCAATCCACCATTGGACCTCACCTGATACAGAAAGCTACAGTACTTTCTGCATGGCGAGATCCATTTACTGGTGCAATCCGCCATTGGACCACACCTTAAATTGCAAAAGAAATTATACTTTCTGCATCATGAGATCCATTTATTGGCGCAATTCGCCATTGGACCTCTCCTGATATAGAAAGATACGGTACTTTCGGCATTGTGAGATCCAATAACTGGTACAATCTGCCATCTGACCACACTTGATATAGAAACATACAGTATTTTCTGCATTGTGAGATCCATTTACTGTTAAAATCCGTCTTTGGAGCTCTCTTAATGTAGAAAGTTACAGTACTTTTTGCATTGTTAGATCAATTTATGGATGCAATCCGCCTTTGGACCTCACCTGATATAGAAATATACAGTACTTTCTGCATTGTTAGATCCATTTACTGGTGCAATCCACCATTGGAAAACTCCTGATATAGAAATATACAGTATTTTCTAATTTGTGAGATCCATTTACTGTTGAAATCCGTCTTTGGACCTCTCCTGATGTAGAAAGATACAGTACTTTCTGCATTGTTAGATCCATTAACTGGTGCAATCCGCCAATGGACCACACCTGATATAGAAATATACAGTACTTTCTGCTTTGTGAGATCCATTTAATGGTGCAACCCATCTTTGGAGCTCTCCTAATGTAGAAAGATACAGTACTTTCTGCATTATTAGATCCATTTATTGGTGCAATCCGCCATTGGACCTCACCTGATATAGAAATATACAGTACTTTCTACATCGTTAGATCCATTTACTGGTGCAATCCGTCATTGGACCACACCTGACATTGGAAAAGAAATGTACTTTCTGCATTTGTGAGATCAATTTACTGGCGCAATTTGCCATTGGACTTCTCTTGATATAGAATGATATAGTACTTTCTGCATTGTTAGATCCATTAACTGGTGCAATCCGCCAATGGACCACACCTGATATAGAAATATACAGTACTTTCTGCATTGTGAGATCCATTTACTGGTGCAATCCGTCTTTGGAGCTCTCCTAATGTAGAAAGATACAGTACTTTCTGCATTGTTAGATCCATTTATTTGTGCAATCCGCCATTGGACCTCACCTGATATAGAAATATACAGTACTTTCTGCATTGTTAGATCCATTTACCGGTGCAATCCGCCATTTGACCACACCTGATATTGGAAAAAATCTGTACTTTATGCATTGTAAGTTCCATTTACTGACACAATTTGCCATTTGACCTCTCCTGATGTAGAAAGATACAGTACTTTCTTCACTGTTAGATACATTAACTGGTGCAATCCGCCAATGGACCACATCTGATGTAGAAATATACAGTACTTTCTGAATTATAAGATCCATTTACAGATGCAATCCGTCTTATGAGCTCTCCTAATGTAGAAAGATACAGTACTTTCTGCATTGTTAGATCCATTTATTGGTGCAATCCGCCATTAGACCTCACCTGATATAGAAAGATACAGTACTTTCTACATCGTTAGATCCATTTACTGGCGCAATCCACCATTGGACCACACCTGATATTGGAAAAGAAATGTACTTTCTGCATTGTGAGATCAATTTACTGGCGCAATTCGCATTGGACCTCTCCTGATGTAGAAAGATACAGTACTTTCTGCATTGTTAGATCCATTAACTGGTGCAATCCGCCAATGGACCACACCTGATATAGAAATATACAGTACTTTCTGCATTGTGAGATCCATTTACTGGTGCAATCCGTCTTTGGAGCTCTCCTAATGTAGAAAGATACAGTACTTTCTGCATTGTTAGATCCATTTATTTGTGCAATCCGCCATTGGACCTCACCTGATATAGAAATATACAGTACTTTCTGCATTGTTAGATCCATTTACCGGTGCAATCCGCCATTTGACCACACCTGATATTGGAAAAAATCTGTACTTTATGCATTGTAAGTTCCATTTACTGACACAATTTGCCATTTGACCTCTCCTGATGTAGAAAGATACAGTACTTTCTTCACTGTTAGATACATTAACTGGTGCAATCCGCCAATGGACCACATCTGATGTAGAAATATACAGTACTTTCTGAATTATAAGATCCATTTACAGATGCAATCCGTCTTATGAGCTCTCCTAATGTAGAAAGATACAGTACTTTCTGCATTGTTAGATCCATTTATTGGTGCAATCCGCCATTAGACCTCACCTGATATAGAAAGATACAGTACTTTCTACATCGTTAGATCCATTTACTGGCGCAATCCACCATTGGACCACACCTGATATTGGAAAAGAAATGTACTTTCTGCATTGTGAGATCAATTTACTGGCGCAATTCGCATTGGACCTCTCCTGATGTAGAAAGATACAGTACTTTCTGCATTGTTAGATCCATTAACTGGTGCAATCCGCCAATGGACCACACCTGATATAGAAATATACAGTACTTTCTGCATTGTGAGATCCATTTACTGGTGCAATCCGTCTTTGGAGCTCTCCTAATGTAGAAAGATACAGTACTTTCTGCATTGTTAGATCCATTTATTTGTGCAATCCGCCATTGGACCTCACCTGATATAGAAATATACAGTACTTTCTGCATTGTTAGATCCATTTACTGGTGCAATCCGCCATTTGACCACACCTGATATTGGAAAAAATCTGTACTTTATGCATTGTAAGTTCCATTTACTGACACAATTTGCCATTTGACCTCTCCTGATGTAGAAAGATACAGTACTTTCTTCACTGTTAGATACATTAACTGGTGCAATCCGCCAATGGACCACATCTGATATAGAAATATATAGTACTTTCTGAATTATGAGATCCATTTACAGATGCAATCCGTCTTATGAGCTCTCCTAATGTAGAAAGATACAGTACTTTCTGCATTGTTAGATCCATTTATTGGTGCAATCCGCCATTAGACCTCACCTGATATAGAAAGATACAGTACTTTCTACATCGTTAGATCCATTTACTGGCGCAATCCGCCATTGGACCACACCTGATATTGGAAAAGAAATGTACTTTCTGCATTGTGAGATCAATTTACTGGCGCAATTCGCATTGGACCTCTCCTGATGTAGAAAAATACAGTTCTTTCTGCATTGTTAGATCCATTAACTGGTGCAATCCGCCAATGGACCACACCTGATATAGAAATATACAGTACTTTCTGCATTGTGAGATCCATTTACTGGTGCAATCCGTCTTTGGAGCTCTCCTAATGTAGAAAGATAAAGTACTTTCTGCATTGTTAGATCCATTTATTGGTGCAATCCGCCATCGGACCTCACCTGATATAGAAATTTACAGTACTTTCTGCATTCTTAGATCCATTTACTGGTGCAATCCACCATTGGATCACACCTGATATTGGAAAAATACTGTACTGTATGCATTGTAAGTTCCATTTACAGACACAATTTGCCATTTGGCCTCTCCTGATGTAGAAAGATACAGTACTTTCTTCATTGTTATATCCATTAACTGGTGCAACCCGCCAATGGACCACATCTGATATAGAAATATATAGTACTTTCTGAATTGTGAGATCCATTTACAGGTGCAATCCGTCTTTGGAGCTCTCCTTATGAAGAAAGATACAGTACTTTTTGCATTGTTAAATCCATTTATTGGTGCAATCCGCCAATGGACCACACCTGATATAGAAATTCACAGTACTTTCTGCATTGTGAGATCCATTTACTGGTGCAATCCGTCTTTGTAGCTCTCTTTATGTAAAAAGATACAATACTTTCTGCATTGTTAGATCCATTTATTGGTGCAATCCGTCATTGGACCGAAGCTGATATAGAAAGATACAGTAGTATCAGCATTGTGACAGCCATTTACTGGTGCAATCCGCCATTGGACCCCACCTGATATAGAAAGATACAGTACTTTTTGCATTGTTAGATCTTTTACTGGTTCAATCCGCATGGTACCACACCTGATATATAGATATACAGTACTTTCTGCATTGTGAGATCCATTTGATGGTGCAATCCGTCTTTAGAGCTCTCCTAATAAAGAAAGATACAATACTTTGTACATTGTTAGATCCATTTACTGTTGCAATCCGCCATTGAACCTCACCTGATATATAAAGATACAGTACTCTCTGCATTGCTAGAGCCATTTAATGGTGCAATCCTCCATTTGACCTCACCTGATATAGAAATATACAGTACTATCTGCATTGTTAGATCCATTTAATGGTGCAATCCGTCTTTGGAGCTCTCCTAATAAAGAAATATACAGTACTTTCTACATTGTTAGATCCATTTACTGTTGCAATCCGCCATTGAACCTCACCTGATATATAAAGATACATTACTCTCTACATTGCTAGAGCCATTTAATGGTGCAATCCTCCATTTGACCTCACCTGATATAGAAATATACAGTACTGTCTGCATTGTTAGATCCATTTAATGGTGCAATCCGTCTTTGGAGCTCTCCTAATAAAGAAGTATACAGTACTTTCTACATTGTTAGATCCATTTACTGTTGCAATCCGCCTTTGAACCTCACCTGATATATAAAGATACATTACTCTCTGCATTGCTAGAGCCATTTAATGGTGCAATCCTCCATTTGACCTCACCTGATATAGAAATATACAGTACTATCTGCATTGTTAGATCCATTTAATGGTGCAATCCGTCTTTGGAGCTCTCCTAATAAAGAAAGGTACAGTACTTTCTACATTGTTAGATCCATTTACTGTTGCAATCCACCATTGGACCACACCTGATATTGGAAAAGAAATGTACTTTCTGCATTGTGAGATCAATTTACTGGCGCAATTCGCCATTGGACCTCTCCTGATGTAGAAAGATACAGTACTTTCTACATTGTTAGATCCATTTACTGGTGCAATCCGCCATTGGACCTCACCTGATGTATAAAGATACAGTACTTTCTTCATTGTTAGATTCATTTACTGGTGCAATCTGCCATTGTATATCACTTGATATAGAAATAAACTGTACTTTCTGCATTTGTTAGATCCATTTACTGGTGCAGTCCGCCATTGGACCTCACCTGCTATAGAAAGATGCAGTAGTATCTGCATTGTTAGAGCCATTTACTGGTGAAATCCGCTATTGGACCCAAGCTGAAATAGAAAGATACAGTACTGTACAGAAATATACAGTACTATCTGCATTGTTAGATTCATTACTG
Source organism: Panopea generosa (assembly GCA_029582155.1). Lineage (NCBI taxonomy): Eukaryota > Metazoa > Mollusca > Bivalvia > Adapedonta > Hiatellidae > Panopea > Panopea generosa. The sequence goes on along the minus strand of CM055905.1, from coordinate 63,732,262 downwards.
GTGCAGTCAACCATTGGACCTCACCTGCTATAGAAATATACAGTAGTATTTGCATTGTGAGAGCCATTTACTGGTGAAATCCGCTATTGGACCCAAGCTGAAATAGAAAGATACAGTACTGTACAGAAATATACAATAGTATCTGCATTGTTAAATCCATTTACTGGTGCAATCCGCCTTTGGACCTCAACTAATATAGAAAGATACAGTAGTGTCTGCATTGTGAGATCCATTTACTGGTGCAATCTGCCATTGAACCTTACTTGATATATAAAGATACAGTACTCTCTGCATTGTTATATCAATTTACTGGTGCAAGCCGCCATTGTACCCGACTTGATATAGAAATACACAGTACTTTCTGCATTTGTTAGAGCCATTTACTGGTGCACTCCGCTATTGGACCTCAACTGCTATAGAATAATACAATAATATCTGCATTGTGAGATCCATTTACTTGTGCAATCCACCATTGGACCTCACCTGATATAGATAGATACAGTACTATCTGTAGTGTTAGATATAGACTGGTTCAATCCGCCATGGGACCTCACCAGATATAGAAAAAGTGGTTAGGTTAATTGATCGTCTGTAAGCCATCGATGGTATAAAATGACGCTAAATATTCAATCAATCAATCTTTTTCAGAAAACTTTTCATTCTGTTTTGTTAGCCCAAGTTACATAGAGTTACTATGGTTTCCATTTGATACCAACGCGGCGGTCTGACAGAACGACTTTGTACGAACAAATAAATATAAGCCCTATATTTATGAGGGATAGCTTTCAAGTAAATATATAGATCTATATTAAAATTATATGTGTATTGTTGTTATACATGCATGATAAGAAATATTCAATCACGCATACGACATGTACAAGAACCATAAAAAGGGTATAAGTGCTCACAGGCTAGGACCTACTCACTTTAGGAGAGATATATAGCCAGAAAAAATAAAATTCTACCATCTGAACAAAAGTTTTTTTTTGGCTTTGAACACTGAAAATGTTGTTGTATTTACTTTAAATTCTCTCAGTGCATCGTATGCTTCTTGAACAGTACGGAATTGTAGGAAGGTCATTATGTTACCATGATTAGCGCATTTTGAAGTTACAGATCCCCCGAAACTAAAGTTTCCCCCATCTTCCCTCTAACAAGAATCCACGTAAATCAAATGCTTCGAAAATGGATGCAAGCGTTTTGATGAAACACGGCAACAATCAATGACGTAACATGTTCTTTTCGGGTTTTGCAGCCTTGGGTCCGATCACGGATTGCATCAAAGTTTTCCCGTTGCGCATGTCAGTCTGTGTTTGCACACTATAATGAAGGAATACATACATATACGAGCTTTTATTAAATGTTGGCATGAATTATAAAAAAAAAATACAAACATATTCTTTCCAGAGCTGTTCGTCTGCATAGACATTTTTATTCCTTGTGATATTGTTTTGCTTTATGATTGAGGATGTTTATGGTCAACATTTCCATCAATTCATTTTTTGAAGATAATGTCCACCGCCTTTATTCTTTTGATGCTGTTTCTTGCACATAGACGGTTATATTTTGGCATTCTTATTCCAATTTTGTGAGGGGGTAAATCTGGGTTGTAGAGCTATTGTCATTTTTCTGAGATATTTATTTTACATACAAAAAAGTTTCTGCCTGTTCTGTTTTCTTGCATAACAATGGTTAACAGCTGATTCTGTTTTAAGCCATGCCCTCGGCATTCGTGATTGTTTTATAATATGTATTTTCAAATAATTTTCTCAGCTTGGTGTAGAGTGCGTTGGGTGTCCATCAACTGGTCATGTTGGGAAATTTGTATCTTTTGGTTGAGAGAAATAAATATAAATATACTGGTCATACCTATTACCGCGAGTCTAAAACTTTGTCAACCATGTAAATAATGGCATTTATCATAAACTGTTATCAAATTACTTAATTGTGTAGAGTAATAAACAGTTACCGGTACGAAATGAAACAAATATCGACGCTAACGGAAGTCAGAGCTTTGCGCATGTCTGGGATATTGTCATTATACGAGCATTCGCGGTAATAGGTATACTAAGCTTACCTACCAAACCGGTCGGGTTGGGATAAACAATGATTTATTTATTATTCTGGTCGAGTCGTGTTTTAAAATAGACAGGTTTGATACCGTTGTCACGTTTTCGGCAGAATATTGAGTTATTTGTAATAGCAAGGTTGACTTTAGGAAAAAAAGCTTTTAAAACTGGTACATAATATCGACGATTTTGTTGTAAACTTTGGAATGAATTCAGACTTCACAACCCTCTTCGGTAAGACGTAAGGGAAACTATAAAAGTTATATTTTACATTAAAACCATATATACCTATCATAAATTCACAAGATAGTTGTTTACACGATTTTAATCTTCTTTTTCTGTTTAATTTCTTTTCTTTTATGAAAATTGAATACATGTACATGCAAATAGACAATATTTAAGTCATTTTACTGACAGAAGTCACCTTTAAATGGCAAACATAGACTTATTTATTTTACCTTGATTGAGAAACAACTGATTACAACAGATCATGCGCAAAGGATTCTTGCGTAGATCCAGTACTAAGCTTATGCGGACAAAGTGTCTTGCTCAAGGACACAACAGACCCAACTCTGTATTGTACGGAAGTCCCCATAATGGTCAGATTGATAACTCGCATAACAACAAACATGACCGTACAAGAATAAACAACAATGTAAAAGCCATTTAAAGACAATTTCGATCCATCATTAAAATTATGTTTCCAATAAGCTTACATCCCGGCTGCACGTTTGTGTGTAGTGTTCGTGCTCGCCCATCCGCTTTTGTTGATAAGAAGCTTATGTTAAATGCTTGTTTAACACCCTCATGACAAGTGGAATTCAATTAGAGTACAAATATTAAGTGACCTTTACGGTGCCTTGGAGCATAGCATACAAAATGTTCTTGATTTCCGTAGCAATTTTGCTATTAAAAATTATTTGTTCGCTTTTTTGCAGACCCAGTATTTTCGCATTAGGTATGTAGGTAACTTTTTTTAAGTTTCTTTATTGTTGTAAATTGATATATTTTTTTGAAAAAAACAACAACAACAATGCTTTCAAGTTTAGATAGCTAATATCTGAGTAAATATATAGGAGCACGGCAAACAGTGACTTGGTTGTACACACGTGCGTCTTTGCGGCACACAGGCATTTTTATGTATGACTTTATGTAGTAATTGTTTGATATCACACCCAAGATACTCGAACTGCTACTATTTGAATAGTTTTTTAGGTACTTATTTAATATTATTTTTGTAGAAATAATATCAAAATTTAAAAACATTACTCCACACAAAATGAGAAATACATGTATCATAGACGGATCATTGCGTTTATCTGAATTTAAGCAATAACCATTCTCTAAATTTAGAGTCAATAAAACAAGGAATAAGTAAAGTTTTCTGGTGTACTTAAATTATGTTTCATTTAGAAATTATAATTATGAAATAATATTAAAAGTGTAAAAAGCACCCACTCCCCAAAATATTATTTTAAAAGATGTAATACATTCTTAGCACGCGTTAATTCGCATTTCAGCTATATGTTCAGCCTATACAAATAAGAGGAAGTTGTCAGAGGTAATTCTATACACGGTCCGTATTGTTTGTTTTTTAATTAAAAAGGTAAAATGTTAAAAAAAAAATTTTTTGGACTGATTACCTCAACCCTAACCTATTATCATGTATATTAAATACTAAATTCCAAAGGACTTATCCATTAAATATTATTCCGTAAATTGCTTAGGCTATATATAGATTTCTAATTCCTTACAAAAATACAACTTTTTTTATTTTCTTTATTCATAAGCATTTCATACTATCTAAATCAAAGAATGATGACCATGCGCCAACTTTCAAGAACATATAAACGTTTGTGTGCATTACGCTTCAACCGTGTGTACATCAAATCTTCTCCGTTATTTATTGTTCACGGTGGACAATTATTCATTATCGTAACAGGTGCGCATGAGGTCAAAATTTCGTTCGCGGCTATGATTTTGATGGTGCACCCAGTATATTGTTAATAATTTCATTGAAACTCAACAAAGTTATGTATTGTATTAATACCGTTTGATAACTTAATGTTTCATTGATTTATTTCAACATTTTGTGTATTCTGTCAAGCCGTATAACAATGTTAAATGACATACACAGCGAAGTGGTGTCGGTGGATTTTTTTCCAGTACATAAATTGGTCTAGCGCAATAAGGCGTTATGGACAGCAGATCAGATATCAAAATGACAAAAAAGCTTTCCATTCACGCCTTATTTAATCGGGCTACCCAGCCCCTTGATTTGCAGAATCGTCTTCAATCCCTTGCTGATGAAAGGATAATTTGTATCGTATTTGAAAAAGTTTGACAGAAATTTTATTGAGATGAAGATAATTGAAATTTCACAATTTCAACCTTTTTGTTTTCCTTTTGGCCCATTAAGAAATTCCATCCTCCTGGTTGAACCAACCCTATTTTGCTAAGACTAGACAATGCTTCAAATTAGTATTGATCAAATGGATAAGAAAATGGGAATATTGCATTTTCCCAATATATTCGTATATAATATTCAACGTTGCCTTACAAGGCCCCTGTATACCCTAGCCCTTGGACTCGCAAAACTTTCAAACCCCAAAGGAAATTATTATATAAATTATGAACATAAAACGAGAGAAAAACATTTATGAAAATTCCCGATTTTAACCATATTGCCCCGCCCCTCCAACCCCCGACACCTTAACGAAATTCAATCATCGTTATTGAACAAAATCAAATTTACTGTTACTCGACAATGCTTTGGATATCAGTAATGTTGATCTGATTTTAATTAGATTGATTGTTTCTGTTCCATAATTTTCTACAGATTTTGGTGTTTCCGAAGAGTTACAGTTGCGCATACCAGCATGGTTGAGTTCAACACAGACTTGTTTAAATACCAACTATACACATTTGCGTTTCGTTGCAGAAAATGTCAGTTCATATTTGTTAAGCTTTCTTGCATAATAATGAGGAAAATCAAAACTTTATGAATTTGCTGTTTTTGTGCCGTCCTTAAAAAAAGATATATTGTTTATCGTGCTCCTACCACCTCAATCAAAATTACACTACCCAAGCTTTTTCATTGACTCTCAAAGCACTTAATTTTTTCATAATTTCTGTCCAATTTTTGTTAAAAATGTCTATGATACATCAAATTTGGCAAATCAAAACAATAAGCAACCAACTAACCCACATGAAAAATACTCGGTCGGAGCACAGCCAACTAATATTTTGTTATGGATGGCCTTGTTCAAAACTCATGTGTGTTTTGTATACATGTCCTTCCAAACTGTTTTCTTAGCTCGGTGTTTGCTCATCCATGTACTGCAAATGGGAATGTCTCATTTGAATGTATAGTTTTAAAGGTCATCTGTGACGTTGTCTCAAGTGACCATTTGCAATCGATTTTTGTCCGTTGTCGTGCGTATATAAATTATTGACATTTGCGACGACTTCTCAAAAACTGTGAGCTCAATTGTAATGAATTGTTGTATGCAGGTTAAGTACCTAATAGTGCATCATTATTCTGAATTGCATGATCTCGACCTCCCTGGGGACCTGGTCAAACAATAAAATTCAAGGTAAACTTTGAAAATCTTCTTTCTATAGAAAGCAATGGGAAACAAACGTTGAGGATGATTAAGGCCATATAGGGTCCTTTATAAAAATGATGAATTTCATGTCCCTGGGTCTCCCTGTTTTGGCCATTGGTGTGGGGCCTAAAAAAATAGCTCATCTGTAAACGATTGACATTTTTGCCCACTTCTCAAAAAAAAACGTAAGCTCATTCGTAATGCAATGTTGTATGCATATTTTTTGCCAAAGGTTGAATCAAAAATGTGAATTGCATGGTCCCCATTACCCTGGGGCCATGGGGCCAGTGCTAAAATGGCCAAACTCAAGATACACTTTGAAAATCGACTTCTTAGTATAGGAATCACTAACAAGAACACGATCATGGTCACATATGTGTCCTTTATAAAAAAAAAAGTGAAATGCATGTGCAAGGTTCCCGCAGTTTGGCACTGGGGGTGGGACTGAAAAATTTAGTATGTCTGTAAACAATTCACATTTTTTACTTATACTTAAAAACTGTAGGCTCAATCACAGTGAAAAGTTGTATGCAGCTTTGGTACCTACGGGCGAATCAAAATTGTGAATTACATGGTCCCAACCCCAACCCCTCCGGGGCCTTATGAGCGGGGCAAAAACGGTCACATATAACCTTCTAAATAGACCCTCTGTTAAGTAGCAATTCTAACACAGAGGGTGTGCCGACACGCATCCCGGGAGTCCAGACAAGCGTCCCGGGTGTCCATATGAGCTTTCAGGCTACCCAGACAATCGTCCCGGCTGTCCAAAAACGAAAGCGCACTCTGTGCCCAAACACTTTTATATATCGTCACTACAATATACTTGAGTAGTAGACCTATACAGTTCACCAGTTTCTTTCCCAAGATTAGTTAATCAAAACGACATGGATTGCAAAATGTCCCTCGAGACGATAGACGCTACGCCGATGCCTTTGGTATTTAATTGCTTTTGGGTGCGATTAGTTTGTTTTAAGAATGAACGGTTATATAACTTACCAACGCAGAGCATTTATCGTGAGAATAATATAATATAAAGTGAAAATAGATTTATGTTCTATTGTTAATGCTTATTAAATATATTTGCCAATTATCAACGTATGAATGTATGCATTAGTATAGATTATTTGATTAACAGGATACGAAGACATCAATGGAAAGAGTATTTAATCAATTTCATTATTCTAGAATAATGTTAAGATAAAGTAAAAGTTTTAAATTTAATTGCGTAGAATTGTTTTTACGACCATATGGGAAGCAATACAAATTTAATCAATTTATTACGTGTATGATGTAAATGCGTCAATCTCGTTTTAAGTTGTATTTTAATCGAATAATCCAACACGGGAATCTTAGCATTTGTGAGATTTATGATCATCGTAGAGAGCCAGGTCAGATTAGCTCAGCCGGTAGTCTGACTGTCAATCCAGGGATCGTGAGTTCGAATCCCCGCCTGGCCATAGTCTACGTGATGATTGATATACGATATTGCGTATCATTTTTATTCACCCTCTCATCGCTGATTCAACTGGGAAAGTTATCGGTTATTTGCTGAGATGGGTGTGCTCGAGTACTGGTTAATCTTCAAAAAAAGTGGCTCAAAATAAAAGTATCCGACTTCACTCATTGCATTAACTAACACTTAAAGTTTATTCTTGTGGAAAGAAACTCTATGTTATCATTTCGGAGCTAGAATTACTTAATAGTTGTCGGCTTTGCAGAACATAAAGTGAAATCAACAACATTATGGGCAAGGATATGAGCTTGTCGGTATCATTGATTTGTTTAACTGAAGACATAGTGATATCGCATAGTTTAATTAATTTGCTACTCTTTATTTGTTTTCTGTCACACTAATCTAATAACCATCTCCCCATGTCACTGTATCATGTAATTGTCAATATGTTCTCAAGAAAAATACATTACTGTAGAAATGGCGGCTTTGACTGTATTTTCTTAAAGTGGTTTAACCTCATTCCCAACAAATTTCATGTCATATATGTAATACCTAGTTCTATTGGTTGAGGAATATCTCAGAATGAATCTCAGCAATCTGATCACCTCGGCCTTTGTGCTACGCAATAAACCTCTAACATAATGAGGCGCCATTTTGGAACTACTTTCAGTCACATGATAAAATAAAATGGCGGCCCCCTTATGCCACCTTTGTTGAAGTGGTGCCAGAGACTTTTATTTACTGTCTGGGAGGAAGAAATGTCCCTATAAACATGACCCAGGTCTAGTGTATAAATAAAAATCAATATAATAACGCCATATATTCAACTTAATGATGTATACATAATCTGTTACTTTCACGCAAATGAACACAGACTTGTAACACAGGCGAATAGCGTTGGTGTATTCTAGAGCTATACACGAGGTGTATTATACGGAAGATACGGAAATACCCGATGTTTCACGATTGTGAATCTCAGTAGAACCACCGCTCCTCTGCAAGTAACTGGCAAACTTTCTCACATACTGTTTTCAGAGAGAGCGGGACTCGAACCTACAACCTTAGGGGTGAGAGGTAAGTGTTATTGAAACAACGTCTAAGACCACTCGGTCACGGAGTTTCCCTTAGCTTTGATTTTAGGCTAGAACATTCTATATAAATCAGGTTATAAGTATATGGCATAATATTATCCAGTTTTAATTTCTGATTAAAACCTCAGAAAGAATCTGAGTAGAGCATTTTCATTCCGTAAATAACTGGCAAACTTTTTCATATTACGTTTGGTTTCAACCCACGACCTCTGTTATGTGAGTTATCAGCTACTTGCAAGGATGTGTGTGCTTGAGTACTGGTTAACCTTCCAGAATCACAGGAAAGAGTGGTTAGGTTAACTGATCGTCTGTAAGCAATCGATGGCATACAATGACGGTAAAAAATCAAACAAACAATCAATATAAATGAATTATCTATCTGTGTTTTAAATTATATAATTTGCATGTATTTAAATAACAAAATGTTTTTAAAATTTAAAATGATGCCACAACTATGTGCTATAATAAATTAATATTTAAATCAGGAAACAAAGGGTCAAGTACTACTTATCCGTACCGATGCATCAGTCGTTACCATAATAAATAATATATAGCACGACAATTATTCCTTATCTTGTTGTAATTAAGAGAAACTTGACATTCACGGGAATCTTATATCAAAGATAAAACCAAAAATAGGGTATTCGGAGCAATGCAAGAATCCGATTATGTAAGTAGCCAAGCTGATGCACTATAGAATTTCAGGACAACAACTCCTTATATTTACAGTCCAATATGCCAATATACAATAACTCATTATAGATACGGTCCGATGTTCTGTTATACAATAACTCCTTATAGATACGGTCCGATATACATTAATTCCTTATAGATATGGTCCAAAATTCCTACAAACAACAGCTTCTTATAGATACAGTCCAATATTCTGATATACAATTATAACTCTTATATGGTCAAATATGCGTACAAACATCAAATACTTATAGATACGGTCCACTATTCCGATATAAAATAAACTCATTATTGATACTGTTCAATATTCGGGTTTACATTTACTCCTTTTAGCTATGGTCCAATATTCCGATACACAACAACTCGTTATAGATACGGTCTAATATTCCTATATACAACAACTCCTAATAGCTATGGTCCATTATTCCGATATACAACAACTCTTTATAGATACGGTCCAATATTCTGATAAAGAACAGTTCCTTATAGATGTGATCCAATATTTCTATGTACAGCAACTCGTTATAGATATTGTCCATTATTCCGATAGACGCCAACTCCTTGTAGATACAGTCCAATATTCCGATATACAACAACTACTTATAGATATGGTACAATATTCCTACATACAACAACTCCTTATAGATAAGGTCCAATATTCCTACATACAACAACTCCTTACAGATATGGTCCAATATTCCGATATAAAACAACTCTTTATAGATACGGTCCAATATTCCGATATACAACAACTCCTTATAGATACAGTCCAATATTCCTACATACAACAACTCCTTATAGATAAGGTCCAATATTCCTACATACAACAACTCCTTACAGATATGGTCCAATATTCCGATATACAACAACTCTTTATAGATATGGTCCAATATTCCTACATACAACAACTCCTTATAGATACAGTCCAATATTCCTACATACAATAACTCCCTTATAGATATGGTCCAACTCCTTATAGATATGGTCCAATATTCCTACATACAACAACTCCTTATAGATATGGTCCAATCTTCCGTTATACGACAACTCCTTATAGATACAGTCTAATATTCTTACATACAACAATTCCTTATAGATAATGTCCAATATTCCGATATACAACAACTCCTTATAGATATGGTCCAATATTCCGATGGCAACGCTTGGAATGCTGCATCTGATTGATCTTTCACCCCCATACAATGTAAAATGTATGTGGATTAATTGTTTTATATTCGATTAAGATTGTTTTTCCAATCTATGGATTATAAATATCGTATGGAGGTATAAAGGACCGTGTGTTTGTATAGGGTATGATTGCATGGGATTCTTTTCCCCGCTGCTGCGCAGGGATAATTTTGGAAACATGTTAAATTTGTTGTATGTATATAACAGGATGAGAAAGTTATGCAGCAAGTCCGGGACTCTAACTGGGTTCTGTTATATTATGGTAGTTAAGAATTCTTATAATGTATAAAATTCTTAAATTGTGTTAATGTCTTAAAATGGAGTTGTAGAAAGTGGAGAAATTATTTGTATACACCTTAGGTTTACCATGTCACTTACATATTTATATGACAGGCTAATGGAGATAAGATGATAGGCATATGTATATGTTATGATAAAATAGCCTTAGGTTTATCATGGTGTATAGATGACAGGTAAGTTTTGTGATAAGATATGGGCAGGTATAATGGACTTAGTAATCAAGAGACTGACCAATAGCTAGGTAGTAAAGAATGGACCAATCAGCGAGAAGAGCTTGAGGCATGGTTTGGAAGGATGGAGCGATGTTCAGTTGAAAGGTAACCTTCAGCAGGGTACCATGTCAAGTGTTAGAATAGGTTGATTTTAGAGGAGCTTTAGCGAGTTTAAACTGTTAGCTTTGTAACTTTGAACTTATACGAGCAATATATAAATATGTGAATAAAATGACTTTATATACAACCACCCGGTTTCAGTGTCTGTTATGTCACACTTCCAGGGCGAATGTTCTAACACCTGAGTTAGCCATACTGCTTACATACGTATCGCTTGTTGGTGTTTGTGTATCGTGTGTTAGTATCAGTTTAGTATCAATTTAGTTTTGTGCTGTATCATTCAGTAGCTACATGCATACAGCAAAATACAAGAACACAAATTTATTTCTAAACTCTAAGCAAGGTCATGACCTTGTTGGAATCATCGATTTGTTTAACTGAAGACGTGGTAATACCGCAGAGTTTAATTAATTTGGCACCCTTTATTTGTCGTCTGTCACATAAATCTAATAACCATCTCCTTGTGTCACTGTATCACGTCGCTGGTAACATATCCCAATGATAGAAGCATTAGTAACCAAATGGTAACTTTGATTGACGGTTATGATTTGAAGTCGGGGGAATAAAGTACAATGTTACTTAAACCGAACATTCTAGAGTAGTCTTGATCATATGTGATGCTTGCTTTTCTAAACACTGTCTTAGAAAAGCAAGCATTGCATATACTCAAGACTAGAAATCGTGGCATTGTTAAAAATATGGATGGGTTTGTGCACGTACAATCCGATATTGCTATATTGTTACCCGGAAAATAACAAACTATATGTTTATTTTAAACAGTACATAATTGTATATACACGCAGCTGATGTACTTAGTCGCCAGATGCAGTCAAACCGGCATTAATGATCACCTCGATCAAGCAACCACTTGTATCAAACAGCCATATCATTTATTTCCCATTTTTTTATAATTTTATTTTTAATCAACCAGCCTTAAGATATCAGTTTTACTCTTTCTCGTAAGTGCTTTTTTAAGACAAGTTTGGTTGTACACATTTTACCATTGTTCCGGGTGCTCGCTCCAGTTGGGGATTTTTATTCTTTTGAACATAATTTTTAAAATAAAGACATGTCAAGTATCATTATTTTGATAGAATGAAAACTAGTCTATTCCAGAGCCCGATATCTCTCGAATCAGGTCTATTGACGATCAATGAAAAAGCAGAACATTCTATGCCTGTCCCACAATTTATAGCAGTTGAACGCGTACTAAACTATGACGTCATCAAACAACTGACCAATCATCGTGCTTAATGAGGCTTTCCCATCATTGCTAGTTAACGGGCCCAATCGGGAGAGCTGGGTCTGTACAAAAGCCTATATAAAAATACATTATCTGTTCGTTTTTAAAATCGTTTGAATTGCTTTGGCAATACAGGAAAACCTTTCTTAAGCTGCCAATCAATGGAAGGAGGGAATGTGGCTGGTCGTTTCTTAATAGAGGTTGTTTTTTATCTTTTTTATTTCCAGTAAAATGATTTCTTGATACCTGATAATTATTTATGCCAATCAATATATGTTTATTATTAGAAGTGGGTTTAAATATATAGCAGAGACTGGTTCACGTTTTATCAGTATTTGTATAATTTGTTTGTTTCTAAGAAATTGATCATGACTGATTTTACACAATGAGCATTTTGTAAGGAATATATCCCTAGTCCTAACCTTTATGATTTGAAATTGGCTACACACATTTATTATGTCTATATTTAGTCACTGAACCCGTTTTGCCAAAATCATATCTTTTTAAATATGTCAAAAAAATATATTGAAAAGGGCTTCCTAATTTGGGCTACGCGCTCAGGTTAGACTAAAATAGCGCGGAAAATGGCAACATATTTTATGACGTTTTAAATGTGACACATGGCTCCATTTTGATTCAATTTTATCCGTCATACAACGTAGTAAAAATTCATCTTGGAAGGAGTCTGAATGGTGATGCGATGATCGTCAATCAGTATTTAAGTATTGTCTATTTATAGAATGGGGATTTCGTTTCAAGTATAGCGCTACAATTAAAACATCGATTTTGTCATGTTTCGAACGATGGCTTTCACTTACCAAACCATTCAGATTTGATTAAAGACGCTTTTTATCCATTTTGATAATTATTTTATTTTTAAGACATTTTTAGCATTTTATCCTGATATACTTCATTTAAGTATGTAACACAGAACATTTATAAAAATATATTCAAAGATCTCGCAAATATTTGAAACAAACAGCATCTAATATTTTTGACAGAGATCCTATTTCATATTCGGCTAAAACATACGCATTGAACAACGAAATTAATGTAACATTTCATTTAGTTAAGTTCAATTCATATTCATGCATATTGTTGTAATAGACTAACGCCACAATTTGTTCCATTGACAAAAGAGGTAATAGTAAAAGTATGCTTCCTTTTTTCTTCGTTTTTTAGAGCTTGTTGTTGCAGTGATTTATTTTTTTCCATGTGTTAAATGGTCAATAGTATATAAATCAAATCAATTACTGCTGAAAATTTTAAGCTGATACTAGATTTCTACACAATTAAATGTATGTGTATTTTAAAGTTTAAGGTGCGAGCCGCATCGTGGGTGAAAGTTGACATATTATTTCTCTAGAAGTTTATAGGTATCACCAAACCATTGAATTAGTAAAAATAGACTCGTCCATGTAAGATTTATTTCTTTATAATTGCTGACACATGCTACTGATTTTGTTTAACTGTGTTTTAGACATAAATGTTACAATTATCAGGAACGCCCAAACACCAGATTAACTCAGTTGATCGATATCAGATTACGTCTCAGAGGTTTGGAGGTAGTTTCTTGAGTGCGATCACAATAGACTGTGCTCCGGTAATATGAAACAAGTCTGGGTTCTACTTTTTATTACAATATTGAGAAAATCACAATAAGAGTCACCGTCCAGGAAGGTGAGAAGCAAACGCAACCGCGGAGCTCAAACCCGGTTAATAGGTTCATCCAACCTCACCTTTACTCCTTCGGCACATCATAAATAAGAATATTCACCCAGAGCATTCTCTTGTCAATATAAGAGAATACATTCAATGGGGTGTAACTGCACTTTTAACACATTTCAGGTTATGTATATCAAATTGTATTGGTGAAGGAAGACCAAATATGTATGGCATATCAAATTATATTGGTGAAAGAAGACCAAATATGTCTGGCATATCAAATTGTATTGGTGAAGGAAGACCAAATATGTATGACATATCAAATTGTATTGGTGAAGGAAGACCACATATGTATGGCATATCAAATTGTATTGGTGAAGGAAGACCAAATATGTATGGCATATCAAATTGTATTGGTGAAGGAAGACCAAATATGTATGGCATATCAAATTGTATTGGTGCAGGAAGACCTCAGAATGAAACTGATAAGAACCACCGTCATTCTGCAAGTTACTGGCAAACTTTCTCACATAAAGATTTTGGAGTTTCGAACCTAAAACCTTAGCGGTGAGAGTTTAGTGATCTTGGCACAAAGTCTAAGACCATTCTGCAACGGAGGACTCTATACAGTATACACACGAATATCAAATTTGCTTTCCAAGAATACTCACTTATTCACGATTTCATATGCACCATTTTCCGTGCACGAAGGTAAGCAACTTTATTACAACCAGACAGTGCCCCTGCTGAATTAACGAAAGGTTGAGCGAATATGTACAGTCAATACACCGTTTCCCCTAATTGTTTTATGTAATTCAATTATGTGAAACATTCAAACCTAAACAAATAGACACATTTATATGTATATACTAGACACTATTTCAAAATTCTCACATTAGGTTGAAGAGATCGTTTTATACCAGGAGCTTCTTACATAGACGTAATGACTTAATATTGGATGATATGCGATAGACTGAATAAAACAATAATATACTGATATATTGTCGACTGCAATAGACATCTTTATGAAAGCAATTTTAGGCAGGTGATACGAAATGTGTGCAGAGTACGTTGAAATGGTGCAACATTTGTGACATACAAGTTTTAATAGAATCACCAGGGAATACATATCTGGTCGCTGAAGTGCCAAAGGATGACAATATTCAGCATTAAGACTGGAAATATCATCATATACAGACGCTCTACCAGACAAATGTCATACATAGATCTATTGTCTTCCTAAAACGTCAGTTAGAGTCATATTTCATTGTCTGTCCCAAAATGTTTTACAATGTAATATAATTATATTGAGAATAAAATTCAGTTCATAAACTACTCACTGGAACGTTTGTTCGTTTTAATCTACAAGTTTATCTTCATTTTACAACTCTGTGTCTGTTGAAGTGCTTGAATACATATTTTGAAGATTGATCCGTGGTTTTTGCCCCAATTTGTTTGCAACTATTGCATTATCTCTTCGTTTTACGTTTTTCTGTGGCATTTAATTTTACGGAATCGTTATGAATAAATTTAGAAATAAGTTTTCAGAATGTTCTGTTAAAAATGCTTATAAATGCAACATTTGCCAATATTCTATCTAAAAATGTTATTATTAAATACCCAAGCGATTAGAGCAGTTGGCTACAAGTAACTTCCATCGACGTTGCATTGCATTTTGCTGCGAAGTTTGTATTATCAGACCGATTTTAAAATGTTCAAAATATTGAATTTCCAGTAAAACATAGTGATCTCCTGATGCCTCCTTTTTAAGAATATGCCACTCAAAATTACATCTATAAGAACGAAAATATAAAAAAATATCTAATATAAAGCGGCTTTAACTGTAATGCAAGCAGATGGTCCCTGTCGTCACGTCTTCTGTATGTATGTAGGGTACGATACAATACAAGCAGATGGTCCCTGTCGTCACGTCTTCTGTATGTATGTAGGGTACGATACAATACAAGCAGATGGTCCCTGTCGTCACGTCTTCTGTGTGTATGTAGGGTACGATACAGTACAAGCAAATGGTCCCTGTCGTCACGTCTTCTGTGTGTATGTAGGGTACGATACAGTACAAGCAGATTGTCCCTGTCGTCACGTCTTCTGTGTGTATGTAGGGTACGATACAGTACAAGCAGATGGTCCCTGTCGTCACGTCTTCTGTGTGTATGTAGGGTACGATACAATACAAGCAGATGGTCCCTGTCGTCACGTCTTCTGTGTGTATGTAGGGTACGATACAATACAAGCAGAAGGTCCCTGTCGTCACGTCTTCTGTATGTATGTAGGGTACGATACAATACAAGCAGATGGTCCCTGTCGTCACGTCTTCTGTATGTATGTAGGGTACGATACAATACAAGCAGATGGTCCCTGTCGTCACGTCTTCTGTATGTATGTAGGGTACGATACAATACAAGCAGATGGTCCCTGTCGTCACGTCTTCTGTATGTATGTAGGGTACGATACAATACAAGCAGATGGTCCCTGTCGTCACGTCTTCTGTATGTATGTAGGGTACGATACAATACAAGCAGATGGTCCCTGTCGTCACGTCTTCTGTATGTATGTAGGGTACGATACAATACAAGCAGATGGTCCCTGTCGTCACGTCTTCTGTATGTTATAGGGTACGATACAATACAAGCAGATGGTCCCTGTCGTCACGTCTTCTGTATGTATGTAGGGTACGATACAATACAAGCAGATGGTCCCTGTCGTCACGTCTTCTGTATGTATGTAGGGTACGATACAATACAAGCAGATGGTCCCTGTCGTCACGTCTTCTGTATGTATGTAGGGTACGATACAATACAAGCAGATGGTCCCTGTCGTCACGTCTTCTGTATGTATGTAGGGTACGATACAATACAAGCAGATGGTCCCTGTCGTCACGTCTTCTGTATGTATGTAGGGTACGATACAATACAAGCAGATGGTCCCTGTCGTCACGTCTTCCGTGTGTATGTAGGGTACGATACAATACAAGCAGATGGTCCCTGTCGTCACGTCTTCCGTGTGTATGTAGGGTACGATACAATACAAGCAGATGGTCCCTGTCGTCACGTCTTCCGTGTGTATGTAGGGTACGATACAATACAAGCAGATGGTCCCTGTCGTCACGTCTTCCGTGTGTATGTAGGGTACGATACAATACAAGCAGATGGTCCCTGTCGTCACGTCTTCCGTGTGTATGTAGGGTACGATACAATACAAGCAGATGGTCCCTGTCGTCACGTCTTCCGTGTGTATGTAGGGTACGATACAATACAAGCAGATGGTCCCTGTCGTCACGTCTTCCGTGTGTATGTAGGGTACGATACAATACAAGCAGATGGTCCCTGTCGTCACGTCTTCCGTGTGTATGTAGGGTACGATACAATACAAGCAGATGGTCCCTGTCGTCACGTCTTCCGTGTGTATGTAGGGTACGATACAATACAAGCAGATGGTCCCTGTCGTCACGTCTTCCGTGTGTATGTAGGGTACGATACAATACAAGCAGATGGTCCCTGTCGTCACGTCTTCCGTGTGTATGTAGGGTACGATACAATACAAGCAGATGGTCCCTGTCGTCACGTCTTCCGTGTGTATGTAGGGTACGATACAATACAAGCAGATGGTCCCTGTCGTCACGTCTTCTGTGTGTATGTAGGGTACGATACAATACAAGCAGATGGTCCCTGTCGTCACGTCTTCCGTGTGTATGTAGGGTACGATACAATACAAGCAGATGGTCCCTGTCGTCACGTCTTCTGTGTGTATGTAGGGTACGATACAATACAAGCAGATGGTCCCTGTCGTCACGTCTTCTGTATGTATGTAGGGTACGATACAATACAAGCAGATGGTCCCTGTCGTCACGTCTTCTGTATGTATGTAGGGTACGATACAATACAAGCAGATGGTCCCTGTCGTCACGTCTTCTGTATGTATGTAGGGTACGATACAATACAAGCAGATGGTCCCTGTCGTCACGTCTTCTGTATGTATGTAGGGTACGATACAATACAAGCAGATGGTCCCTGTCGTCACGTCTTCTGTATGTATGTAGGGTACGATACAATACAAGCAGATGGTCCCTGTCGTCACGTCTTCTGTATGTATGTAGGATACGATACAATACAAGCAGATGGTCCCTGTCGTCACGTCTTCTGTATGTATGTAGGGTACAATACAATACAAGCAGATGGTCCCTGTCGTCACGTCTTCTGTATGTATGTAGGGTACAATACAATACAAGCAGATGGTCCCTGTCGTCACGTCTTCTGTATGTATGTAGGGTACAATACAATACAAGCAGATGGTCCCTGTCGTCACGTCTTCTGTATGTATGTATGTAGGGTACAATACAATACAAGCAGATGGTCCCTGTCGTCACGTCTTCTGTATGTATGTAGGGTACAATACAATACAGACAGATGGTCCCTGTCGTCACGTCTTTTGTATGTATGTAGGGTACAATACAATACAAGCAGATGGTCCCTGTCGTCACCTCTTCTGTATGTATGCAGGGCATCATAAAATACAAGCAGATTGTCCCTGTCGTCACGTCTTCTGTATGTATGTAGGGTACAATTGGCGGTTATACTTATGTGTGTTTAATGTGCTTATGTTGTTGTGGTGCATAAGCCATGAACAATAACATTTATTCTTATCTGTTCTTTATATGCCGTTAAAGTATAACACATCTATGATAATATATGTCGTCTGATAGACAAATTACCTTACAACAGACAATGTTATCATTTTCTATATTACATATTTTATAATAATGAGACGTCAACATTTATTATATCATCTAAACACTGTTACAAGATTGGCGAGAAGTTTCCAGTTTTATTATATCATAATGCTGTTATTCTGGATATACACTCAGGGACTTTGGAAACCACCACTTACATACAGGTAATTTTAATGCAAATGTGGCATCCGATTTTGAATAAAGTTTATAAACGTTAAGAGTGCCATCTGTGTCTTCTACTGTCAGAACCTCGTGAATTAGTCTTGAAATGTTGATGTATTTATTTCCATTTTTAAAAGCAACCCCAAAAATTAAAAATTCACAGGCGTTAATACCGAGCGAACGGTTCATACACTCGTTGTTGACGCCTTGATGTATATTCTGCACTAAAAACCCTGTTTGTAATTGGTTAGTTTTCAAAGTCGCTGAGAGTATAAGGACGAAAATGATCGTATTAATTAATATAAACTGCAGACAGGATGTTTCCTTGAATGCCATGGAAATGATATATGTCTGGATATAACTGAATGGTGACGATTTATGATAATGTTGTTTCTATTATTCTCTACTCGCGGTTGACCTGTCATTTTGTGCCAGATTAACTATCTAACACTCTTATTAAAATGAAGACAGAGCAGCTATGTGTTATGTCATGTTGGCAAGTGACACTAATGGAAAAGCATACACGATTGATACTTCAGTGAAAGTTGAATGTTTATGTTTTCCAATGGTGTCAATCGTAACATCGCTCAGCCATTTCCGCCTACGTTCTAAATTTCGAACGTAGGCGGAAATGGCCGAGCGATGTTCCGTTTCTCGTGTTATACATATAGTTTATTTTCAAATCGATGTCAACCCGTGGGTGTTCCGGGTTAGTATAGAATCAATGTCGATCTCTGGAGATTGGTAGGAATCCGCCGAATGGGCGTAATGTTCATTTTATCATTTTTTGTCATTATTGTGATTCATTACAAAACCTGTGTGGTTCCAGGGAGCCATAATAGTGATGTCGTAGGAATTTAAGTAATACGATATAATTTACAGAAACTCTTCAGGTAACAAAGTTCTGGTTCAATTCTGCATATTGATTTGTTGATTTTTTTTTTTTATAATCTGTATGTTAATTTTATGTTTTTTACAAGTAGAGTGAACCTGGAATCTAACGTCAAATACCCTTCAATGTGTTGGTACGCCGTTAAACCCCATTCATTCATTCATTGTTACGAAACAAAGTAAAAGGCTTTTCACACTCGCTGATCAAGATATAAGTACTCCAGTCGTAAGAACATAGGACCCGTTTATAAGGATATAACTACTCCAGTCGTAAGAACATGGGGCCCGCTTATAAGGATATAACTACTCCAGTCGATAGAAAAAGGGGCCCGTCAATAAGTAAATAGCTACTCCAGTCGTAAGAACATGGGGCCCGTTTATAAGGATATAACTGCTCCAGTCGTAAGGACATGGGACCCGTTAATAAGGTTATAACTTCTCCAGTCGTAAGAACATGGAGCCCGTTAATAAGGATAAAACTACTTCAGTCGTAAGAACATCGGACCCGTTAATAAGGTTATAAC
This sequence comes from Panopea generosa, assembly GCA_029582155.1. Taxonomy (NCBI): domain Eukaryota; kingdom Metazoa; phylum Mollusca; class Bivalvia; order Adapedonta; family Hiatellidae; genus Panopea; species Panopea generosa. The sequence continues at coordinate 63,712,296 of CM055905.1, read as the reverse complement.
TACTCAAGTCGTAAGAACATGGGGCCCGTTAATAAGGATATAACTACTCCAGTCGTAAGAACATGGGACCCGTTAATAAGGAAATAGCTACTCCAGTCATTAGAACATGGGGCCCGTTTATAAGGATATAACTGCTCCAGTCGTAAGAACATAGGACCCGTTAACAAGGATATAACTACTCCAGTCGTAAGAACATGGGGCCCGTTAATAAGGATATAACTACTCCAGTCGTAAGAACATGGGACCCGTTAATAAGGATATAACTACTCCAGTTGTAAGAACATAGGACCTGTTAATAAGGATATAACTACTACAGTCGTAGGAACATGGGGCCCGTTAATAAGGATATAGCTAATACAGTCGTAAGAACATGGGGCCCGTTAATAAGGATATAGCTACTACAGTCGTAAGAACATGGGGCCCGTTAATAAGGATATAGCTACTACAGTCGTAAGAACATGGGGCCCGTTAATAAGGATATAGCTAATACAGTCGTAAGAACATGGGGCCCGTTAATAAGGATATAGCTAATACAGTCGTAAGAACATGGGGCCCGTTTATAAGGATATAGCTAATACAGTCGTTAGGACATGGGGCCTGTTAATAAGAATATAGCTACTCAAGTTGTAAGAACATGGGGTCCCGTTTATAAGGATATAACTACTCCAGTTGTAAGAACATGGGACCCGTTAATAAGGATATAGCTACTCCAGTCGTAAGAACAAGGAGCCCGCTGATTAGGATATAACTACTCAAGTCGTAAGAACATGGGGCCCGTTAATAGGGATACAGCTACTCCAGTTGTAAGAACATGGGGCCCGCTTATAAGGATATATCTACTACAGTCGTAAGAACATGGGGCCCGTTAATAAGGATATACCTACTACAGTCGTAAGAACATGGGGCCTGTTAATAAGGATATAGCTTATACAGTCGTAAGAACATGTGGCCCGTTAATAAGGATATAGCTAATACAGTCGTAAGAACATGGGGCCCGTTAATAAGGATACAGCTAAAACAGTCGTAAGAACATAGGGCCCGTTAATAAGGATATAGCTACTACAGTCGTAAGAACATGGGGGCCCGTTAATAAGGATATAGCTAATACAGTCGTAAGAACATGGGGCCCGTTAATAAGGATATAGCTACTACAGTCGTAAGAACATGGGGCACGTTACTAAGGATATAGCTAATACAATCGTAAGAACATGGGGCCCGTTAATAAGGATATAGCTAATACAGTCGTAAGAACATGGGGCCCGTTAATTAGGATATAGCTAATACAGTCGTAAGAACATGGGGCCCGTTTATAAGGATATAACTACTCCAGTCGTAAGAACATGGGGCCCGTTAATAAGGATATAACTACTCCAGTCGTAAGAACATGGGACCTGTTAATAAGGATATAACGATTCCAGTTGTAAGAACATGGGGCCCGTTAATAAGAATAAAGCTACTACAGTCGTAAGAGCACGGGGCCCGTTTACAAGGATATAGCTACTACAGTCGTAAGAACATGGGGCCCGTTAATAAGAATATAGCTATTACAGTCGTAAGAGCATGGGGCCCGTTTACAAGGATATAGCTACTACAGTCGTTACAACATGGGGCCCGTTAATAAGGATATAACTGCTCCAGTCGTAAGAACATGGGGCCCGTTTATAAGGATATAACTACTTCATTTGTTAGAACATGGGGCCCGCTTATAAGGATATACCTACTCCAGTCATAAGAACATGGGGCCCGTTAATAAGGATATAACTACTCCAGTCGTAAGAATATGGGGCCCTTTTATAAAGTTATAGCTAATACAGTCGTAAGAACATGGGGCCCGTTAATAAGGATATAACTGCTCCAGTCGTAAGAACATGGGGCCCTTTAATAAGGATATAACTACTACAGTCGTAGGAACATGGGGCCCGTTAATAAGAATATAGCTACTACAGTCGTAGGAACATGGGGCCCGTTAATAAGGATATAACTACTACAGTCGTAGGAACATGGGGCCCGTTGATAAGGATATAGCTACTACCGTCCTAAGAACACATGGCCCGTTTTACTGAAGTCTCAAGATTTCCGTACGAACAAAATTTGACATCTCGGAACGTTTCATTTACTCAGTATTTTGCAAATAATAATACTTCTTATTAAGCTTACCAAAGATCGTACAAATGTTAGCGACACACTAAGTATATATTTACCGATTGTTTCAAATTCTAAAATTGTAAACTTATGAACGTTAGTGAAACAAGTCAATGAGGTTAGCGAAAATAGATTTAATTATCCGACGCACAAATCGTTTCATATATAATACTAAGAACGGAGATACGAACCAAAGTTATACGAGTTGTTTGATGCTCTAATGCATGTTTTAATTAATGTGCTGCATTTATTATTTATTATCAATTAAGCTCTTTCAATAATCCACAAAGTTGTGAGGTACATCACGTCCAATGCTCTGGTTTATCTGTTGTGATTAATCAATTATTTATATATTCATTTATGTATAATGATGACTAAGACAACGACGCCCACTGCTGCCATGCATTTTAATTGCAATTTGGAAACATTGATATGATAGGAATCATAGACATTGATGTTATATAATTCCTAAGAAAACGTGCTTGGTAATTAATATATATAATTAGTTGAGTTAAATTAAGGGCTTATTGGTTGTAGACTTCATGTAAAATGGTTGTAAATAAGGTTAACGATTAGTAACATAAAGATAAAATAGATAAATCAAAGGTGTCATCATAAAAAGAACTTTGTTTTGGCATTGCAGCTTTTACTATTACAGTTTGTACTAAATCAATGATGAAAACACCTGAATACTTGCACAGACATCGCTGACATCGGTATCCTTTGCTGCATTACTTTTCATGATTATATTTTCCTATGAATGATTTTTAATATAACAAATGTTAAATGATCTCTTAATTTAGACAAAGAATTGGTTACTTTACACTTAACATTATTTTTGAAAATAATAGTTTGTAGAATGGACCCGATTGGGTCGATTACATAGCAGCACATTTGAGCACGTTGATTGGTCAGTTGCTTCAGTGATTTAGTACTAGGTTAGTTTAAGAAATTATTTAATAAAATGTTTACATTTCAAGTTATGTGTTGTATGAAAGCGTCAAGCTGTTATTCTGAACACACAATCGCAGGATTCGTACATGCAGATAATATTCCAAACAGAAAGGAAGATACTGAAAAGAATGTTGAAGGCAATTATATACTTTAGAATAAATCTGAAAGTTCATGTCATACTATCATCTATACGTACAACAAATAATTCCATGACAACCTATGATTAATATATACGTGTTCTCTCTTCTGTTAGTTGACATCGCATGTTGTGCGAAATCAACCACCCAATCGTCTTATTAAAACATCAAGAAGCAATTCCTTGTTTTATGTCATGTAGACACGTGACATTTATTGGACACAATATACTATTTATAAGGCTATGCAATCTGTTTAAGTTTTCTAGACTTGTTTTCAATGCTATAATTATATACATTCTTTTATGAAATAGACTGCAAAATAAAGTAAAGACCTCTTGCTGTCGAGGGTAATTATTGTGCAATACAATATATTTATTTACTTTAAGTGACACATGAGAAAAAGAACACCCGACAGTTAATTGCAGCATATATGTTGTAAAAACATTTTAAGATTGTTTAATGTCGTTTATTTGTCGTAAAACATCTGTAAACTTAAATAAATCGTAAATAAAATTCCATTTTTGTTCTATATTGTTATTTTACTGATTATTTTATTCTGGGTTGCTTGATAGTAGAATACAGCTTCGGCCATTGATAGGGTGTAGCGCATGTCTATGTTTCATATCTCCCTATGAGAAGACTCTATTTCGTTCTGGTCTCACCAATTATCTCCTTTTAGTGTGGATAACTTGCGCCCAAGAAATTAGAGATGTGTAAATCAGTTAGGCATTATATTCGGTAAATCACTATATCTGTAAATATTTGTATCCGTAACTAATTGTCATACTTCTTTGTACACTTGAGAACATTGGAACCGTTTAATGAGTTCTACCAAGTTTGGATGTCATTGGATACAACAGGATGAAGGTGTAACAGATTAAAGACGCGTAGTGATACACGGCAACACATAGGTGATATTGTCAAAAATGACGGGGTGTCATCAAATCATTAAAATTGTGAAAAGGCAATCTGTCCAATCCTATGTTTTTTTAACCTGCAGATTTGGACTAACAGAGGACAGTTTTGGAAACAAGACACTTTAATAACTATATTTTATATTGACATTGTGTTCAGTGTTCCAGAAGTGCATGTCTCAATATGTAGAACTGTACAAAATTAATTGTTGTATGAGACGCTTAGTGTTCCTGAAGTGCATGTCTCAAGTTGTAGAAAAGTACAAAATTAATTTTGTGTGTCAGACGTTCAGCGTCATGTCATTCTCAATCGATGCGTATTGAATATGTTTCGAAAGTATCGTCGAGTATAGCTCGTTAATTCCCGGCAATTCAAGATAGTGATTACCTTCGTGATTTCAAGGAATCAACATTAATAACAACATTGAGTCAAAGTAACTTTAATGGCGGCAATGTGTATTTTACATTTTGATTGTCATGAGAATTAGTACATGTATCAGAGAGTATTTTGTGAGGTTTAAGCTAAATGTATCCATACCCTATATCAAAATATTTAATAAGAAACGCCACATCATTGAAAACCAATTGACACAGTGCCGGAACGATTTCGTTTTCAAAAACCATAAACAGTTAAGTTCATGCTTATAACTTCCATTACATTCATTATTAGATGCATGCTTCTCTGTATTAGTTTAAGTTAAAAACAAGATGTAAATATAAATTTTAAAAACAAAATTCGCATTGCTTGTAAAATCTACATTTTTTCGCTAAATTTCAAGGACGGATGTGTTAATGAGGAGTTAATGCCAAACAATCTGTACGGTAACATGTTTTTTTTTATTTCTAATATGGCATGAACATACATTAATCTCAAATATTGGGAAATTTCATGAAATTCTATCTATAGGAAATAAATGACAAAAACTATAGAAATTGTCTTTTATTAAGGTATAAAAACAACGTTGCCATTAAATATAGTGTGAGATAATGTCTGGCAATAAGCCAAACAGGTATAGGTGATAATTCTAAATTCATACAAAGACATAACTATGGGGATATATGATCAGCACGAAGGGGGACAGTGTTGGGCCGAAATATATGTCTGAGCGATTCTCGCATTTTCAAAAATGTTAAATGTTTTAATGGATTATATAATATCCCAGGAGACAAAAGCATACACCAGTTTGCATTAAGTGTATCAGATACCGAAAGGCATCATGTATAAATTTGAGTGTGCATTAGTTGAAGTTTGTCGCCATAAAAAGCTGTAAAGATCAATAAAAGATTATTAGAGTTACATGCACTATCGGCTGGGTTTATATCACAATTATTTTAATGTTACCATGGAAATATATTCAAGGCAGACGAAGATTAATTGTTGTTTCACTTTAAAGGCGTATTCGAATAGACAGCAATATAATTTTACGTTAAATGTGTTATATCTTTTACGGGTCTGTCAGTTTACACGATTACTGCATATATATTGTTTTATATTTGAACCACGAGAGTAGTTTACGTTTAATAATAAATCTTAAATACGTACAGTGTATGTGTATATTACGTCACAGTTTAGTAAGCGTTCAGTGGCTATGAATTGTGGGACAGGCATTCCCTGCTTTTTTATTTGGGGTTAATATACCTGTTTAGGTGAATATCAGGTTCTGGGATAGAGTAATGACGTTAGTAACTAATTAAATATGCATCGAACATCATGTGACTTTTTATTCCAAAATAATAATAGTGAACCATATTTAAACAAAAAACTATTAATTTACTTAATACATGTACGAGTAAATTCTCCCCAAAGCATATTATGCAATTTTCACTTACTAACTTCAAAATATCAAAGCTTGCCAAAAATGTATTAAATTGTAAAGCGTACGTTTTATAAACGCTTATGTTTGAAATCAGCATTTTGTAACTTTTGCTTTAATACTAATTCCCTTTAAAAAGTAATTTTATATATATATCCGTTAAACAAAAACAGTAAACGAAGGTCGGGTCAAACACTCATGTGAACTTACCTGTATAATGTAAAAGTAAACAGTGAACGGTCAATAATCGGATCAAACACTGATGTGAACTTACCTGTATAATGTAAAAGTAAACAGTGAACGGTCAAAAATCGGGTCAAACACTCATGTGAACTTACCTGTATAATGTAAAAGTAAAGAGTGAACGGTCACAAATCGGGTCAAACATTCATGTGAACTTACCTGTATAATGTAAAAGTAAACAGTGAACGGTCAAAAATCGGGTCAAACACTGATGTGAACTTACCTGCATAATGCAAAAGTAAACAGTGGACGAGGTCAAAAGTCGGGTCAAACACTCATATAAACTACCTGTATAATGTAAAAGTAAACAGTGGACGAGGTCAAAAGCCGGGTTAAACACTCATATGAACTTACATGTACCTGTATAATGTAAATGTAAACAGTGGACGAAGTCAAAAGGTGAACTTACCTGTATATGTAAAAGTGAACAGTGGACGAGGTGAAAAGTTGGTCAAACACTCATGTGAACTTACCTCCACCCCCCCCCCCCCCCTGTCTTTCTTAAATAGTTATAATCATACGTGTCTTAAGTAACTATATATGTAATCATATGTTTTCTTGATGAGTTATTCATTCTCTCATGTTGTAACAGGTGTTACCTGAGATGGTCAATAAAAGTTTATGTTGTTATTGTTGTTTGAGCATTTGTATTATTCCAAACCTGTAAGTGTAAAGCCAGTCACCTACCCCAAGTGTTACCACGTGATCGTACAGTATGCTGAAGTTTTTTTGATCCAATATGTATATTGTACAGTTCATCAATCAAGATGGCGATTTAAAGATTAAGGAAATAAATTGAGTAGAAATTTCAACGATAAAAACAAGCAACCGCCAATGCCGCATGACAATCGAGATGTTGTTAAAATCCGAATATCATTTTATAGCGTTTTGTATAATACTGAAATATAATTGTATTCAAACAATAATATGTGCTACAAAACAACATTGTTCTATCTACTGTTGAACAAATAAGGACATAGAGCAGTGATGTAATTAACCAGAAATATGTGCTATTAAGTCACTACAGCGCAACACTGCTCTATCTGCATAAAACAAATAAGGACATAGAGCAGTGATGTAATGAACCAGAAATATGTGCTATTAAGGCACTACAGCGCAGCACTGTTCTATCCGCATATAAACAAATAAGGACATATAGCAGTGATGTAATGGACCAGCAATATGTGCTATTAAGTCACTAAAGCGCAGCACTGTTCTATCTACATATAAACAAATAAGGACATAGAGCAGTGATGTAATGAACCAGCAATATATGCTATTACGTCACTACAGCGCAACACTGTTCTATCTACATATAAACAAATAAGGACATAGAGCAGTGATGTAATGAACCAGCAATATGTGCTATTAAGTCACTACAGCGCAGCACTGTAATATCTACATATAAACAAATAAGGGCATAGAGCTGTGATGTAATGAACCAGCAAAATGTGCTATTAAGGGACTGCAGGACAACACTGCTTTATCTACATATAAACAAATAATAACATACAGCAGTGATGTAATGATTCAGCAAAATGTGCTATTAATTCACTACAGCCCAACACTGTTCTATCTACATATAGACAAATACTTACATAGAGCAGTGATGTAATGAATCAGCAATATGTACTATTAAGGCACTACAGGGCAACACGGTTCTATCTACATATCAACAAATAAGGATATAGAGCAGTGAGGTAATGAACCAACAATATGTGCTATTAAGGCACTACAGCGCAGCACTGTTCTATCTGCATATAAACAAATAAGGACATAGAGCAGGGATGTAATGAATCTGCAATATGTGCTATTAAGTCACTACAGCGCAGCACTGTTCTATCTACATACAAACAAATAAGGACATAGAGCAGTGATGTAATGAACCAACAATATGTGCTATTAAGTTACTACAGCGCAGCACTGTTCTATCTACATATCAACAAATAAGGACATAGAGCAGTGATGTAATGAACCAGCAATATGTGCTATTAAGTCACTACAGCGCAGCACTGTAATATCTACATATAAACAAATAAGGGCATAGAGCTGTGATGTAATGAACCAGCAATATGTGCTATTAAGTCACTACAGGCCAACACTGTTTTATCTACATATAAACAAATAAGAACATACAGCAGTGATGTAATGATTCAGCAAAATGTGCTATTAAGTCACTACAGCGCAACACTGTTCTATCTACATATAAACAAATACGGACATAAAGCAGTGATGTAATGAATCAGCAAAATGTGCTATTAAGTCACTACAGCGCAACACTGTCCTATCTACATATAAACAAATAAGGACATAGAGCAGTGATGTAATGAACCAGCAATATGTGCTATTAAGTCACTACAGCGCAACACTGTTTTATCTACATATAAACAAATAAGGACATAGAGCAGTGATTTAATGAATCAGCAATATGTGCTATTAAGTCACTACAGCGCAACACTGTTCTATCTACACATAAACAAATAAGGACATAGAGCAGTGATGTAATGAATCAGCAATATGTGCTATTAAGTCACTACAGCGCAACACTGTTTTATCTACACATAAACAAACAAGGGCATAGAGCAGTGATGTAATGAACCAGCAATATGTGCTATTAAGTCACTACAGCGCAACACTGTTCTATCTACATATAAACAAATAAGGACATAGAGCAGTGATGTATTGAAACAGCAATATGTGCTATTAAGTCACTACAACGCAACACTGTTTTATCTACATATAAACAAATAAGGACATACAGCAGTGATGTAATGAATCAGCAATATGTGCTATTAAGGCATACAGCGCAACACGGTTCTATCTACATATCAACAAATAAGGACATAGAACAGTGGTGTAATGAATCAGCAATGTGTGCTTTTAAGACATAATACATCTGTGTTACCAGCGTACGTCTCAAATAATGAAAAATAAACGTTTTAATTATAATTAAAATCTCACCTATCTAAAGCTTTTAGAGCGTGTAATATTAATGAAGTATTTCTACCATTACATTTGAGCAAGGATTCCTATTCCTTAATCATAAGCTGACTATTAATCCAGGGATCGTATGTTTAAATTCCCACCGACACATACTCTTTGATGATTGAAATATCACCGGTCACAATCTGTGATGATTGATACATCACCCGGTCAATTTACTATCAATTCAAGAATTCGAATCCCCGCCCGGTCCGTGACGATAGATATACGACATTGCGTTTCATTTTAATTCGTATCTCACCGCTGGTTTAAGTAGATAAGTTATAGTTACTTGTGGAGATGGGTGTGTTCGAGTACTGGTAAAGGATCTAAGAAAAGAGTGGCTAGGTAATCTGATCGTTTGCTATTCCTCGATGGCATAAATGACGCTTATTATATGAACAAACAAATGCATTAAGCGATACGACACTATCATATAGAATGTTACCCTTGACGAACTTTAGGTTGTAAATGAATAACATTTGCGTATACGATTGAATATATCTTTCAAGTGTCGGGTAGGTAAACATTTGCTAGTCAGTATCAAATTTATTTTTCTGGACACTGGCTCTACCTCAAATTGCACGATAAGATTAGGGTACCAGGCATAAATGTTTTATGGTAGGCCGGTATATAATGTCATTTATGCGTGTCTCGCCACAGTGTAGTTAAAACTTATTAGACGTGTATATATTAAAGATTTTAAAATGGCGAGCGGGTACTCAGGATCTGTGGAGGGCGGATCCGACATTTTGTTTGACATTCCATGTTCGTCCTGTGCCAAAGATGGTCACAATGAAGAGGCGTTCAACGGATGTGTCGACTGTGCGCAGAACTTTTGTGATAAATGTCTTGTGTTTCATAATAAACTTGGACTAACGAAAGGACACAAAATAGTTGATAAAGCCGGCATGGTGTCCAGTCGAATGCAGACACCAACTTACCTGCCCACCGACGTATGCGGTACCCACGCTGGTAAAGTGATGGATATGTACTGCGGCACTCACGATGTCGTCTGCTGCGGAGCCTGTATAGCAATTGAACACAGGTAAGTAGGATAGTTTATAGACTCAAGACTCAATTGTACGCATTAATGGCTATTTATAGATTGAACGTATGTATAGCTTTAGTTAACATATATGTTCATTTATCTACGGCAAATAAGATATACCGGTGTATAGCGTGAGATCCTTCAGCCTCATGAAAACTGTCAGTGCGCATGCGCATCATCATTAGCATTCCGGTGAGATAATCGTCAGACAACAAAAAGAGAAAAATATTGTTAAAATAAACTTTTAAAATAGTTTATCTCTGCCATTGGCACAACTGCTCAGGTTGTACAATGTCTACATAATTATGATGTTATAAGGTATCACACAATGGAGCGTTAGTGCATATCAAAGCACGTCTTCGAACGATTTTTATATTTTTTTATTTGATCGTCCTCTACGTGCATACTCCATCCGCTTTTTTATGGGTGGATTTTCCGCACCGATTTCAGTGCAGAGGCTAAAACACTCGTATTGATTAAAATATGTAATATCATTAGCAAAAACTCTTACCGGTTGTTAAAAAAACACTTTATATATGTCCATACCGTAAAAATATCCACAAAACCGCACATTTAACACTTTAATAACTCAGTTTTTACATAAAATCCTACTGTCAAATCGTGTTTGAAGTTATCACGTGACGCGCACCTTTCAAGCGTCATAGCGATTTGAATAGAAACACTGTGATGGAAGCTCTACGCGGTAAATTGGAAAGGCAATACTTATCAGGGTAGGCAAATACGCATTATGTTCCGAAAAAGTGACATTTCCTGTCACAGTGTGTATTCAAATTAGACAAACCAATACTTGTGTTTGTGTTTTGACAAAAAAATGACAATATTCATCGCTATTAAAGTTTAATAAATATTATGTTTGTAGCAGAAATGTTGCTTGTACTTTATAAGTGGAAAACGGATAATAAGATAGTTTACTGTGAACAAAATAGTGTTTAAACTTAATGCTGCCTGTACACTAACATTTCCTTTGGCAAATAATGCAGCCACACACATGACATTGTCTTTCTTCGCATTGCTTCGACTTTGGAATATCTGTTATTTTCATTTATATTTTTTATCGTCTGCTACCGTTTTCATTAGTGATCTTTTGTAAGTGTATTATGAGATCGACATAATGTTGTCCAGTACGGCCACCCATTCCTACCTCTTGCCAATATATCCTAAAACACTTTTAGGAGCTCATCAGTTAATGATAATATCGATGTCAGGTTTATATACTTCCATGCCGAAAGTTAAGCGTGTGTTCATAAATCTCTGGTAATCTATCATAACCGTTGAACGTATAGTAAAAGAGCAGAACTTAATTTTCAAAAGATAACTACGTGCGCCAATAGTACACAATAATATTTTTTTACCATATTAAATTAAGTACAACGTTAAGCCGATGTCAAAGAATTGACGCCAGTTCCTTGATGCATACGTGACTATTGAAACTAATCTTGTATAGTACTAATGAATTATGGGCAACGATACACTTATTAGCTCTTAATTGGTATCAATCCATATTGCAACTGAAAAAAATATTGCTATAGCTTCGTCAGGGATCTGTGGGTTGAGTAATGCAATGCTTCAAGCACGGTTCTATGGTTAGAAATTGATTGATACATACGTTATTCATTATTTAAAATCATCATAAGGCATTCACAATATAAGAAACTTGTTTTACTGTTAGCTTATGACAATTCCCATTTCAACAACAATTTGATATACTGCCAATAAGTAGTTAGAATCATTAAAAATTGTGTGGCCGATACATACGATATCGATTAGTTGAAAACTTAACAATTAATACCCAAACAATCGTAGCTTGTCACCCAATTTTGTTCAGACGGACATTATTTAAAATAATGAAAGCTGCTGAATATTATTGTATTTGATTACAACTCACTATAAATGGCAGACATATCTGGATATTCATATACAGACTTTAGTATCAACGGTTTACAAGAACTCTAAATGTATGCTTTCACATGTCCGTTCCACCAATATACGCGGTGTTGAATACACGCACATCCGTTATAGTCTAGACTTCTTGAATCTGTCAACCAATAAATGAAGATATTCTCAGTGTAGTGTCTAATATGTAACTATAGGCCCTGTCTTACAGATCTCACAGCTAGATTTCTTGAATCTGTCAACAATTTAATGTTATTCTCAGTAAAGTATCTAATTTGTAACTATAGGCCTTGTCTTACAGATCTCACGGTTAGATTTCTTGAATCTGTGAACCAATTAATGAAGATATTCTCAGTGTTGTGTCAAATATTTAACTATAGGCCCTGTCCTACAGATCTCATGGCTAGATTTCTTGATTCTGCCAACCAATAAATGAAGATATTCTCAGTGTAGTGTCTTCTATGTAACTATAGGCCCTGTCTTACAGATCTCATGGCTAGATTTCTTGAATCTGTGCACCGTTTAATGATATTCTCAGTAAAGTATCTAATTTGTAACTATAGGCCCTGTCTTACATATCTCACGGCCAGATTTCTTGAATCTGTGAACCAATTAATGAAGATATTATCAGTGTTGTGTCTAATATTTAACTATAGGCCCTGTCTTACAGATCTCATGGCTAGATTTTTTTATTCTGCCAACCAATAAATGAAGATATTCTCAGTGTAGTGTCTAATATGTAATATAGCCCCTGTCTTACAGATCTCACAGCTAGATTTCTTGAATATGTCCACCGTTTAATGATATTTCCAGTAAAGTATCTAATTTGTAACTATAGGCCTTGTCTTACAGATCTCACGGCTAGATTTCTTGAATCTGCCAACCAATTAATAAAGATATTCTCAGTGTTGTGTCAAATATTTAACTATAGGCCCTGTCTTACAGATCTCATGGCTATATTTCTTGATTCTGACAACCAATAAATGAAGATATTCTCAGTGTAGTGTCTTATATGTAACTATAGGCCCTGTCTTACAGATCTCAAGGCTAGATTTCTTGAATCTGTCCACCGTTTAATGATATTCTCAGTAAAGTATCTAATTTGTAACTATAGACCTTGTCTTACAGATCTCACGGCTAGATTTCTTGAATCTGTGAACCAATTAATGAAGATATTCTCAGTGTTGTCTCTAATATTTAACTATAGGCCCTGTCTTACAGATCTCATGGCTATATTTCTTGATTCTGACAACCAATAAATGAAGATATTCTCAGTGTAGTGTCTAATATGTAATATAGGCCCTGTCTTACAGATCTCAAGGCTAGATTTCTTGAATCTGTCCACCGTTTAATGATATTCTCAGTAAAGTATCTAATTTGTAACTATAGACCTTGTCTTACAGATCTCACGGCTAGATTTCTTGAATCTGTGAACCAATTAATGAAGATATTCTCAGTGTTGTCTCTAATATTTAACTATAGGCCCTGTCTTATAGATCTCATGGCTATATTTCTTGATTCTGACAACCAATAAATGAAGATATTCTCAGTGTAGTGTCTAATATGTAATATAGGCCCTGTCTTACAGATCTCACAGCTAAATTTCTTGAATCTGTCCACCGTTTAATGATATTCTCAGTAAAGTATCTAATTTGTAACTATAGGCCTTGTCTTACAGATCTCACGACTAGATTTCTTGATTCTGCCAACCAATAAATGAAGTTATTCTTAGCATTGTGTCAATATGTAACTATTGGCCCTGTCTAAAGATCTCATGGCTAGATATTGAATCTGCCAACGAATAACTGAAGATATTCTCTGTATAGTGTCAAATATGTAACTATAGGCCTTGTCTTACAGTTCTCACGGCTAGATTTCTTGAATCTGTGAACCATTTAATGAAGATATTCTCAGTATAGTGTCTAGTATTTAACTATAGACCCTGTCTTACAGATCTCACGGCTAGATTATTTGAATCTGCCAACCAATAAATGAAGATATTCTCAGTGTAGTGTCTAATATTTAACTATAGGCCTTGTCTTACAGATCTCACAGCTAGATTTCCTGAATCTGTGAACCAATTAATGAAGGTATTCTCAGTGTAGTGTCTAATATTTAACTATAGGCTCTGTCTTACAGATCTCATGGCTAGGTTTCTTCAATCTGCCCACCAAATAATGAAGATATTTTCAGTGGATAGGGTTAATAAAGTACAGTTTTAAACGGGAATAATGCAGGGTGCATATTTTGAATAATAAACTTTCACCAGATTTGAAAGAGATGTAATTTTAGATGGTTATAAATGCTGGCCGATTAAGTAACGTTACTGCCAGTAGCCTAGGTTTATATATACACTGTGTTGTGTAGTTTAAACTTATTTATTTTACGTCAATTGTGAAACAAGTTCTTACAACTTCGACAAATCATGCTCGAAATCTTCCTGGGTATACACCACAGGACACCACACATAGCCGTGGCGGAGGATCGAACCCACGACCCTCCGATCATGGGTTCGGTGCCTTATCACTGGACCACACGCTCCACACATACACTGTGTTGATATGCGTATAGATATATCTAAGTTAGTATTTAAAAGATAAAACATTAAGTTGACAGGAAAGATAAATAAAATAATGGAGATTAAGATGATTAAAAAAAAACTAGTACAATAATCACTCATCCGGCTCGGTTTTATACAAAACGTATACATAGCATCTAGTCAAGCCTATACCCTCTCACGGCAACCAGTATAGCAGGACGAGTGACCCCAGTAGCGGGGCTCTAAATAGTTTAGCTTCAATAGTGTCCTTTTGGATATTTAACTGTTGCCGTTTTGTAGCTGTTGCTGCTGCTATTTTCTATGTTGATGGTTTTGTTGTTGTTATTGTTTTGTTGTTGTTGTTGTAACTGCTGATGTTGTTGTAGCTGGTACTGCTGCTGTTACTGCTGTTGCTGTTGTTGTAACTGCCGATGTTGTTGTAGCTGTTACTGCTGCTGTTACTGCTGTTGCTGTTGTTGTAACTGCTGATGTTGTTGTAGATGTTACCGCTGTTGATGTTGTTTGTAATTGTTGTACTTGACGAATGAAATTAAATAAAAAATATTTTTTTCTTTATGTGTGCATGACATATAAACAGTTAACACGCTTTTGTTGTCGTTGTTGTTCAATTCGATGTTTTATTGTCACATGTGATGCGCTTATATTGTATTCACAATAAATGTACAAGTATTGCCAATTTGGCTTTTTGATTATGTTCTATTTTGTTACTTATACAGTAAAAAGGTAGAGCAAAAATGCCGCATGTATCCGACATGCCTAAATCCCATTTATAAACATACTCCAATAATAACAAGGTGTAAGTAACCTTGGCGCTAACAATGGGTGTTGTTTTGTATCACCGATATTGTGTATGCAAGTAACTGCAAACATACCCCCATTGAGACTGGTAAACGTAAACATATTTTGGAATGCATTGTATTGTCTTTCAACACTGCGCCTCAGTTCTCTATCCTATGAATCCATAAATAGCGAATTGTTAATATGTTTGTCACCTGTTTATCTTCAAGTTGTTTTCATTTTTTGTCAAACGAATTGTGAATATGAATATGAATATGTGCATACCGTCATAATGCGCTGCATGCTCGACAGCTGATCAATCTAATCTCATTCATTGGATCTAACCAAGGACTTGTATAGACTCTATATAATTTCTTGGGTTTAACGGTTGTTGGCACACGATTTTTTTTACTAATCATTATCAAGGTGCACTCGTACCCCGGGTAGCAACGACGCACATGTGGCGGTGTGCACTCTTGTAAACAAACCACTGAATATGGCCATGGTACATTATATAGAACTAAATTATTATGTTTACTACAATTTGGCGTTCCTTACTTAATGACAATGCCATACAAAACTATATACTCTTGAGTGGTTATATCAACCTGAGGTGTCGTTTATTATTTGGTCTATTATTCGACAATGCATTGACATTGTTTTAATAATACATATAAAAACGCACAGAAACATTATTGTATTAGTATCGATGTGATTCGACTCCACTAAAAATAATGGCCGGTGATCTGTCGTGTATATTAAAGTTGCATTTTAAATACCTAGCATTATTAACTTTGGATAAAGTTTTGTTTGTCCGGGCGTATATTAACCCCTGTACTACATGTCCCAAAGCCATGTGTGTAAATGATGTGAACATATGTGGCTCTTTTATTTGATTGAATTGTTGATTGATTGATTGATTTATTGATTGATTAATTGATTGATTGATTGATTGATTGATTGGATATTTGGCGTCATTTAATGCCATCAATGGCTAACTGACGATCAGTTAACCTAACCACTCTTTTTTCGGATCCTGAAAGGTTAACGAGTACTCGAGCACATCCATCTTCACAAGTAAGTGTTAATTTCCACCACTTGAATCAGCGTTGATGGACAAATGGTAATGAGACTCAATGTCGTATATCAAACATAACGGAGACTGTAACCGTGCGGGGATCCGAGCTCACGGTCCCTGGCCCTTTGATAGTGAGATGCGCTATACCGACCAAGTTAATAGTACCCAGCTGTGTTGTGTTTTGTGGTGGCTTTATTGAACTATAAATACTCTCCATGTAGCCGGCTGTAACACTATCCGACTGTTTACTACCTAATCGTTCTGATTGTATTGTTGTGTATATAATCGGCACTGACACATACCGGGAAGTCTTCCTGGATCTAGATTATAGCCATATATATGTGGGAATATAACAAAAAAAAACACTGTTTATTATATGGTATTTATTAGTATGGTGAAACTTTCCACATATATTTCTACCTAGTTCCTTGTCTGATAATACCAATGTATCGTTATATCATCGTCAGCTGTAGTCATATTACTATATGTTTTAAATGTTTTAACGTAGCTTGTTTATTTTTCACGACTTTGCTGTTGTGCATATTTAACTTGTTTGGTTTAGTTTAAAGTTTAAAGTTTAAAGTTTACAATTTAAGTTTAGTTTTAATTTATTTATTTTAGTTCGATTGTAACCCCTTTGGTTATCAACGACCTTGCCATGTTGCTTTATAAATAAGTCTAATATCGATCTAATTACAGATGCTTTAAAACTTCCCTGTGTTTGTTAGCAGCTAGACACTGCTACCTGCAATTACTTTTTTTTATATATATTTAAACTACGTTGAAGAATCGATAATCCGTGGGGTGTTTTCGCACACAGTAGCGGGAAATCCCTAAAAGTCCACAACGTGATTCATATTATGATAGAAATTAAGGCAAAGCATAGACTCTACACGTACACGTGTATGTGCAATTTGAACAATCAGACCTTGAGTGTGCAGCATGATATGACAATAAATAAGTAATCAGTCGTTATGTATATGCATGCTTAAAAGAGAAAGTAGGCTAAAATGAAAAAAATAATGCAATTCTTGTGAAAACGTTATTTATTGGCCCCGAAAAGTAACGCCAAACTCGGATTTTCCAAGAAAGCTAAATTTTAGAATATTTATTTGCGCTGTTGGTATAGTTTTGTAGCGTATATTATCAGGAGTAAATGCAAAAACTTGAATTAAAGAATATATCTTTTAGACAAAGTTGTTTATTTTGAGTGCCTAAATAAGAAATATATATACTAGTTATTGGCAACAGGTAGGACCATTTATAAACTAGATATTGACCAAACAATGGGCAATGTATAACCTAGTTATGGGACACAGGTGGGACCATTTATAGACTAGCTACTGACCAAACAATGGACAATGTATATTTTAGTTATAGGCCACAGGTGGGACCATTTATATACTATCTATTTACCACACAATGGACAATGTATATACTAGATATAGTCCACAGGTAGGACCATTTATAGACTAGTTATTGACCACACAATGGGCAATGTATATACTAGTTATAGACAACAGGTAGGACCAATTACTTACTAGCTATTGACCACACAATGGACACTGTATATACTAGTTATAGGCCACATGTAGGACCATTGATAGACTAGCTTTTGACCACACAATGGGCAATATATATACTAGTTATTGGCGACAGGTAGGGCTATTTATAAATTAGCTATTGATCACATAATGGGCAAAGTATAACCTAGTTATAGGACACAGGTGGGACCATTTATAGATTAGCTACTGACCAAACAATGGACAAAGTATATACTAGTTATAGGCCAAATGTAAGACCAATTATATACTAGCTATTGACCACAAAATGGACAATGTTTATACAAGTTATAGGCAACAAATAAGACCAATTACATACTAGCTATTGACCTCAAAATCGGCATATATATACTAGTTATTGGCCACAGGTAAATCCAATTACATACCAGCTATTGACCACACAATGGACAATGTTTGTACTAGTTATAGGCCACAGGTAAGACCAATTACAGGCAAGCTATTGACCACACAATGGACATTGTATATACTAGATATAGGTAACAGGTAAGACCAATTTATTACTAACTATAGACAACACAATGTACAATGTATATACACTTATAGACAAGCTATTGACCATACAATGGACAATGTATATATTAGTATAGGCAACAGGTAGGACCAATTACAGGCAAGCTATTGACCACACAATGGATATTGTATATACTAGATATAGGCAACAGGTAAGACCAATTTATTACTAACTATAGACAACACAATGTACAATGTATATACTAGATAAAGGCCACCGGTAGGACCACTTATAGACTAGCTGTTGGCCATACAATGGACAATGTATATATTAGTATGGGCAACAGGTAGGACCAATTACAGGCAAGCTATAATGGACATTGTATATACTAGATATAGGCAACAGGTAAGACCAATTAAATACAAGCTATAGACCACACAATGTACAATGTATATACTAGATAAAGGCCACCGGTAGGACCACTTATAGACTAGCTATTGGCCATACAATGGACAATGTATATAATAGTATAGGCAACAGGTAGGACCAATTACAGGCAAGCTATAATGGACATTGTATATACTAGATATAGGCAACAGGTAAGACCAATTAAATACAAGCTATAGACCACACAATGTACAATGTATATACTAGATAAAGGCCACCGGTAGGACCACTTATAGACTAGCTATTGGCCATACAATGGACAATGTATATAATAGTATAGGCAACAGGTAGGACCAATTACAGGCAAGCTATAATGGACATTGTATATACTAGATATAGGCAACAGGTAAGACCAATTTATTACTAACTATAGACAACACAATGTACAATGTATATACTAAATATAGGCCACAGGTAAGACCAATTAAATACTAGCTATAGACCACACAATGTATATACTAGATAAAGGCCACCGGTAGGACTACTTATAGACAAGCTATTGACCACACAATGGACAATGTATATATAAGTAATAGGCCACAGGTAGGACCAATTACAGGCTAGCTATTGACCACACAATGGACAATGTTTATACTCTTATATGCAACAGGTAGGACAAACACAGATTGGCTAATGACCACACAATGAACAATGTAAATACTACTTATAGGCCACAGGTAGGAACAATAATATATTAGCTGTTAACCACACAATAGATAATGTAAGTACTAGTTACATGTCACAGGTTGGACCAATTATAGACTAGCTGTTGACCACACAATGGACAATGTATATACTAGTAATAGGCCACATGTAAGACCAATTACATACTAGCTATATACCACACAATGGACAATGTATATACTAGTTGTAGGCCACAGACAGGACCAATTACAGACTAGCTATTGACCACACAATGGACAATGTATATACTAGTTATAGGCCACAGATAAGACCAATTACATACGAGCTATTGACCACACAATGAACAATGTATATACTAGTTATAGGCCACAGGTAGGACCAATTACAGACTTGTTATTGACCACACAATGGGCAATGTATATACTAATTATAAGCCACTTGTAAGACCAATTACATACCAGCTATTGACCACACAATGGACATTATATATACTAGTTATAGGCCACAGGTAGGACCATTGAAATACTAGCTATTGACGACACAATGGACAATATATATAGTAGTTATAAGCCACATGTAAGACCACTCATAGACCAGCTCTTGACCACATGTAGGACAATGTATATACTAGTTATAAGCCACAGGTAGGACAAATTACATATTGGCTTTGGATCACGGTAGGACCATTTATACTGTGGACCACATAAAGGACCATTCAATTTCATAGACTATTTATAGACTAGCTGTGGACCACATATAGGACAGTTCATAGATTAAATATGCATTCAATTATACAAACTCGATACAGGATACACAGTCAGAACAATTGAAAGAAAAGTTATAGACTGCATTATATGCCATTTATAGATCAGTTATAAAATACATATATACCATTTATAGATCAGTTATAGAATATATATAGACTATTTACAGACAAGTTATTACAACAAGAAAAAACATTTATAGACTAGTTACATGTAAAAGACTACATTATAGGTCATTTATAGACTAGTTAATGGACTACATTACAGACCATTTATAGACAAGTTATTGCCACAAGAAAGACCATTTATAGACTAGATAATATACTACATATATATTATTTATAGATCAGTTGTAGACTACATGTACATATGAACCATTTATAGATCAGTTATATACTGTATAGAAACCATTTATAGAACAGTTATAGATTACATATAGACAATGTATAGACAAGTTTTAAACTATACATATACCATTGATAGACTAGATAAATACTCCATATTCACCATTTATAGACCAGATATATAGAACAGATATATACTACAGATATACCATTTTTAGACCAAATATAAACTACATATAGACCATTTACAGCCCAGCCATAAGATACACGGGATTGGGCCATTTTTAGACTAGCTATCAATCACATATATCACCTTGATAGACTAGTTTTATACTTAATAAAGACCATATATAGACCATATATAGACCATTTATAGACTAGTTACATACTATATCGAAAGCATTGATAGACCAGTTATAGACTACATGTATAGCCTTTATAGACTAGTTATACACTATATCGAGAGCATTTATAGACAGGTTATAGACTACATATAGACTATTTATAGACTATAGACTAGTTATATTCTACATAGAGACCATTTTAAAACAGGTATATACTACATATAGACAATTTATAGTCCAGCTATAGATTTCATGAATAAACTAGTTAAATACTACACTTATATACCAGTTATATACTACATACATGTATAAACCATTGATGAATAAAACAATCTCAGACTACATATGAACCATTCATAGTCTATCTATAAATCATAGGTAGGACCATTGATAGACTAGATATAAACTACATGTAAACCATTCATATACTTTCTGCTGGGCATATAGGAAGGACTATTTATAAAAACACCAACCACGTTTGGTTGTTTGTAGACATAAGGCACATTCATAGACGAGTGTGTCCAGCTAAAATAAATATGCATAAACTGAATATCTCGATAGTTATGGTCGTTTTAAAAGTACGATATGGAGAAATGAGCAAATAAGACATGCAGATGAAATATAGCTATCTATAATGTGTTTATTGGTTTGAAGCGGAATTTAAACTTCATCAATGTAAAACGTGTTGATACACGAATTTAATCATAACATGATTTTGTACTTAAATATATATGAATGTAATACATAGCTACTTACATTACAAATCGCGTGTTTATTGTTTGATATATTATTTGTGTTGTATGTAAGCCGGATGATTGAATCAGTAACAAATAATAATTTATTTGAAAATGGAATGAATTATAATTCAAACACTCTCAAAATATGTATATTTCAGGCCGTGTCAAGGGGTTGACTACCTCCCTAATCTTGCCATGGGTATTAAAAGCAGCACCGAATTCAAGGACGTTAAAGACGGAATGGAACATGTCCAAGTGGAGCTTTCCCATCAACTGAAAAGCAAAGAAGAGGATTTGAAGAAAATCAGAAAAGATAAAGACAAATGTCTGACGGACATAGACGCCGGTCGTGAGATGATAGTCAAGCACCTAGACAAAATGGTGAAGAAAGCTAAAGAAGAAGTAGACACTGTGCACAACAGATTGGAAAGTAAAGTAAACACAGACGTTCAAACACTGCGAGAAACAAAAGCAACTCTGGACATCAGCATAAAACACTTTGACAACCTTGAGGGAGATAACGAAGTGAACTTGTTTCTAAACGTAAGAAAAGGGAAACAAAACAACCGTGAAGCAACCAAGTTACTGGAACAGCTTAAACAATCTCCAATGAATGAAACAATGAACTTTTATTTCAACTCGGATATCACTGATTATTTTGTTCAATTGAAGAATATTGGAGAGGTAAAGTTGACAACACTTGACAACGTATATATAACCCCTAAACCTTATCCTCAGACTATAAACATTAAACCAATCAGCTCCGCGGCTTTACACAGGGATATCACTTTCAGTGATGAGTACCGGTGTTATATGATGGATTCATGTCTGCTCGATGACGGATCATTAATGATAACAGACTGCGCATATAACACTTTAACAAGGCTGGATACAAGCTACAAGGTTGTGGACAAGTGTACAGTATCTGCTCGGCCATGGGGCGTGTGTAGAACAAGTCCAAAAGAAGTAGCAGTAGCACTGTATGACGACGAGAAGATACAGTTTGTATCTACATCCGGCAGACTGTCCGTCTCAAGGTCATTCAAGGTGAAGGAGAAACCTAAATACCTGGCCGTCAGTAATGGAGAGTTGTTTGTCACCAGTGACTTCCCACCACAAGTAGGAGTATACAACATGACAGGTAGCCTCTTGAGAACCATCAGTAAAGATCCAACAGGACAGAGAATATTCAATACCCCACGAGGAATAGTTCTGAGCAATGATAGAACCAAAGTACACGTGACAGATAATACAAAAGGAGTGATAACCATGACAAGACAGGGACAAGTACAATACACCTTCACTGACCAACAACTCAAGTCTCCCTGGGGAGCTTGTGTCCTGGAGAATGACAATTTACTGGTATGTGGGTTCAGTTCCAACAACATAATACAGGTGGATAACCAGGGGAGGAAGATAAATGTTCTACTGACAGGGACAGATCGGATACGCTCGCCACATTCACTCACGTATGACGTCATCAACTCCAGACTGATTGTTACCATGAAAATGGAACGTTATATAAAAGTGCTCACCTTGTTAAGATAAAAATTAAAAACATTAATAGTGTGACGATAAAAGTAAAACAAATGAAACTCCTTTTTTTACACGGACTAATACGGACTATATCGAACAGTTCAGAATAAGAACATGTAAATGAAATTGAATACAATTAACATACTTTATGTCACTGGACATCTCAGACACATGTCCGTGGTATATTTATATTGGTACGATCACAAATGCATTCTGAGAATATGACACGACGTTACAGAGCGCTCTAAAGTTACTATTTTACTAAAACTCCAAAATGAAATATACTTTCAAATGTTTATTTTATCAATCAAGGAATACAGATCTTATAATGTCCAATATTTATATCATAACCGATGTAATTTTGAGTTTAAAATCAAATATCCAAACTATTTAGAATGCACAAAGAAATAATTAAAACATTCCAAACATAAATTGTATTTGTTAACAATATGGAATCGTCACAACAGTGTGTTACAGTAGTTATAAAAAAGTATATGAAATTTGTTGGTGTTCAGTGGCAGCGTTATCAAAGTATAAAAAAAAATTGACAATGTCACGTTTAGTTCGATTATATTGGCCAAACGTCCAGTCCATTAGATATGATTATTTGACATGACAGAGCATAGATACAAGAATATGTCATGACAGAACAAAGGAACAATTATATGTCATGGCAGAGCATAGGAACAAGTATATGTCATGACAGAGCAAAGGAACAAGTATATGTCATGGCAGAGCATATGAACAAGTATATGTCATGACAGAGCATAGATTCACGTATTTGTAATGACATAGCATTGATACAATTATTCGTCACGGCAGAGCATAGATACACCTATACGTCATGGCAGAGCATAGATAAAACTATATGTCATGACAGAGCATAGATACAAGTATACGTCATGACAGAGCATAGATACAAGTATATGTCATGACAGAGCACAGATACAAGTGTACGTCATGACAGAGCATAATTACAAGTATAGGTCAAGAAAGAGCATAGAAACAAGTATATGTCATGACAGAGCATAGATACAGGTATTTGTCATGACATAGCATAGATACAATCATAAGTCACGGCAGAGCATAGATACAACTATACGTCATGGCAAACATAGATACAACTATATGTCATGACATAGCATAGATACAAGAATACGTCATGGCAGATCATAGATACAAGTATATGTCATGACAGAGCATAGATACAAGTATATGTCATGACAGAGCACAGATACAAGTATACGTCATGACAGAGCATAAATACAAGTATAGGTCAAGAAAGAGCATAGAAACAAGTATATGTCATGACAGAGCATAGATACAGGTATTTGTCATGACATAGCATAGATACAATCATAAGTCACGGCAGAGCATAGATACAACTATACGTCATGGAAAATATAGATACAACTATATGTCATGACATAGCATAGATACAAGAATACGTCATGGCAGATCATAGATAAAAGTATATGTCATGACAGAGCATAGATACAAGTATATGACATGACAGAGCACAGATACAAGTATACGTCATGACAGAGCATAAATACAAGTATAGGTCAAGAAAGAGCATAGAAACAAGTATATGTCATGACAGAGCATAGATACAGGTATTTGTGATAACATAGCATAGATACAATCATAAGTCACGGCAGAGCATAGATACAACTATACGTCATGGCAAACATAGATACAACTATATGTCATGACATAGCATAGATACAAGAATACGTCATGGCAGATCATAGATACAAGTATATGTCATGACAGAGCATAGATACAAGTATATGTCATGACAGAGCATAGATACAAGTATATGTCATGACAGAGCACAGATACAAGTATACGTCATGACAGAGCATATATACAAGTATAGGTCAAGAAAGAGAATAGAAACAAGTATATGTCATGACAGAGCATAGATACAGGTATTTGTCATGACATAGCATAGATACAATCATAAGTCACGGCAGAGCATAGATACAACTATACGTCATGGCAAACATAGATACAACTATATGTCATGACATAGCATAGATACAAGAATACGTCATGGCAGATCATAGATACAAGTATATGTCATGACAGAGAAAAGATACAAGAATAAGCCATGACAGAGCATAGATATAAGTATATGTCATGACAGAGAATATAAAACAAGTATATGTCATGACAGATCATAAAAACAGGTATATGTCATAACAGAACATAGATACACGTATATGTCATGACAGAGCATATATACACGTATATGTCATGACAGAGCATATATACACGTATATGTCATGACAGAATATAGAAACAAGTATATGTCATGACAGATCATAAAAACAAGTATATGTCATAACAGAACATAGATACACGTATATGTCATGACAGAGCATATATACACGTATATGTCATGACAGAGCATATATACACGTATATGTCCTGACAGAATATAAAAACAAGTATATGTCATGGCAGAGCATATAAACAAGTATATGATATGACAGAGCATATATAAAAGAATATGTCAAGACAGAGCATAGACAGAATATAACATTACAGAGCATATATACAATTATATAACATGACAGCGCATATACAGTATCAATCATTAAAGAGCATAGATACAAGTATATGCCATCACAAAGCATATATACTTGTTTAAGTAAAGACAAAGCATAGCCATTATTTATCATTACAGAGCTTAGATACAAGTATATGACATGACAGAGCATAGATACAAGTATATGTCATGGCAGTGAATAGATACAAGTAGATATCATGGCAGAAAATAGATATAAGTATGTCTTGACGGAGCATGTATATATGTATATGTGTATATGTCATAACAGAGCACAGATACAAGTCTACGTCTTGACATAGCATAGATACAAGTATATGTCATGGCAGAGCATAGATACAAGTATATGACATGGCAGAGTATAGATACAAGTATATGATATGACAGAGCATATATACAAGTATATGTCATGACAGAGTATAAATACAAGTATATGTCATGACAGAACATAGGTACAAGTATATGTCATTACAGAGCAAATATACAAGTATATGTCATAGCAGAGAATAGATACAAGTATATATAATGGCAGAGCATAGTTACAAGTATATGTCATGGCGGAGTATAGACACAAGTATATGATATGACAGAGCATATTTACAAGTATATGTCATGACAGAGTATAGATACAAGCATATGTCATGACTTGAGCATAGATACAAGTATAGGTCAAGAAAGAGCATAGAAACAAGTATATGTCATGACAGAACATAGATACAGGTATTTGTCATGACATAGCATAGATTCAATTATAAGTCACCGCAGAGCATAGATACAACTATACGTCATGGCAAACATAGATACAACTATATGTCATGACATAGCATAGATACAAGTAAACGTCAAGGCAGATCATAGAAACAAGTATATGTCATGACAGACAATAGATTAAAGAATAAGCCATGACAGAGCATAGATATTAGTATATGTCATGACAGAGAATAGAAACAAGTATATGTCATGACAGATCATAAAAACAAGTAAATGTCATAACAGAACATAGATGCACGTATATGTCATGAATGAGCATATATTCACGAATATGTCATGACAAAATATAGAAACAAGTATATGTCATGGCAGAGCATATATACAAGTATATGATATGACAGAGCATATATAAAAGAATATGTCAAGACAGAGCATAGACAGAATATAACATTACAGAGCATAGATACAAGTATATAACATGCCAGAGCATATACAGTATCAATCATTATTGAGCATAGATACAAGTATATGCCATCACAAAGCATAGATACAGGTTTATATCATGAAAGAGAATAAATACAAGTATATGTCATGATAGAACATAGAAACAAGTATATGTCATAACAGAACGTAGATACACGTTCATGTCATGACAGAGCAAATATACACGAATATGGCATGACAGAACACAGATATAAGTATATGTCATGGCAGAGCATATATATAAGTATATGTGATAACAGAACAGAGATACAAGTATATATCATGATATACCATAGCATGTATTTATCATTACAGAGCATAGATACAAGTATATGTCTAGACACAGCATACATACAAGTATATGTCATTGCAGAGCAGAGATACAAGTATATGATATGACAGAGCTAATATACAAAAATATGTTATGACAGAACATTGACAGAATATATCATTACAGAGCATAGATACAAGTATATAACATGACAGAGCATAGATACGGGTATTTGTCATGACATAGCATAGATACAATTATACGCCATGGCAGAGCATAGATACAAATATACGTCATGGCAAACATAGACACAACTATATGTCTTGACAGAGCAGAGCATATATACAAGTATAGGTCATGGCAGATCATATATACAAGTATTCGTCAGACAGAGAATAGATACAGGAAAAAGTCATGACAGAACATAAATATAAGTATATGTCATGACAGATCATAAATACAGGTATATGCCATAACAAAACATAGATACACGTATATGTCATGACATAGCATATATACACGATTATGTCATGACAGATCATAGAAACAAGTATATGTCATGGCAGAGCATAGACACAAGTATATGATATGACAGAGCATATATAAAAGAATATGTCAAGACAGACCATAGACAGAATATATCATTACAGAGCACAGATACAAGTATATAACATGACAGAGCATATACAGTATAAATCATTATATAGCATAGATACAAGTATATGTCATGGCAGAGCATAGATATAAATATATGTCATAACAGAGCATAGATAGTAGTATATGTCATAGCAGAAAATAGATATAAGAATATGTCATGACAGAGCATATATATAATCATATGTCATGCCAGAGCATAGATACAAATCTACCTCATGACATAGCATAGATACAAGTAAATGTCATGGCAGAGCATATATACATGTATATGTCATGACAGAGAATAGAAACTAGAATACATGTATATGTCATGGCAGAGCATAGATACATGTATATATCATGACAGAGAATAGAAACAAGTATACATGTATGTCATGGCAGAGCATAGATACAAGTATATGTCATGACAGAGTATAGATACAAGCATATGTCATGATAGAGCATAGATACAAGTATATGTCATGACAGAGAATAGATACAAGTACATATCATGATAGAGTATAGATACAAGTATATGTCATAACAGAACATAGATATTCGTTCATATCATGACAGAGCAAATATACACGTATAAGTCATGACAGAACACAGATATAAGTATATGTCATGACAGTGCAAATATATAAGTATATGTGATAACAGAACATAGATACAAATATATGTCATGGCAGAGCAGAGATACAAGTATATGTTATGGCTGAAAATAGATATATGTATATGCCATGACAGAGCATATATATAATTAAATGTCATGCCTGAGCATAGATACAAATTTCCCTCATGACATAGCATATATACAAGTAAATGTCATGGCAGAGCATAGATACATATATATGTCATGACAGAGAATAGAAACTAGTATACATATATGTCAGGGCAGAGCATAGATACATGCATATGTCATGGCAGAGCGTAAATACATGTATATGTCATGACAGAGAATAAAAACAAGTATACATGTATGTCATGGCAGAGCATAGATGCAAGTATATGTCATGGCAGAGTATAGATACAAGTATATGTCATGTTAGGACATATACAGTACATATTATGACATAGCATAGATACAAGTATATGTCATAACAAAGCATATATATAAGCATATTGCACGACAGAGCATATATACAAGTATATACCATGGCAGAGAATATATACAAGTATATGTCATGACAGATGCATATATACAAGTATATGATATGACAGAGCATTGATACAAGAATATGTCGTTGCAGAGAATATATACAAATATATATCATGACAGAGAATAGATACAAATATATGTCATGACAAAACAAAGGTATATGTATATATCATGACAGAGCATATATACAAGAATATGTTATGGCAGAGCAAATATACAAGTATATGATATGACAGAGCATAGATACAAAGTATATGTCATGACAGAGAATATATACTAGTATATGATATGACAGAGTATAGATACAAGTATATGTCATGGCAGAGAATAGATACAAGTATATGTCATGACAGAGTATAGATACAAGCATATGTCATGACAGAGCATAGATACAAGTATATGTCATGGCAGAGCATAGATACTAGTATATGATATGACAGAGCATAGATACAAGTATATATCATGACAGAGTATAGATACAAGCATATGTCATGACAGAGCATTTATACAAGTATATGTCATGACAGAGAATAGATAAAAGTATATGTCATGATAGAGCATAGATACAAGTATATGTGATAACACAACATAGATACACGTACATATCATCACAAGGCAAATATACACGTAAATGTCATTACAGAACATAAATATAAGTAAATGTCATGACAGAGCATATATATAAGTATATGTGATGACAGAACATAGATACAAGTATATATCATGACAGAAGAAAGCCTGTATTTATCATTACAGAGCATAGATACAAGCAAATATCTTTACAGAGCATACAGACAAGTATATGTCATGGGTGAGCATAGGTACAAGTATATGGTATGACAGAGCATATATACAAGAATATTTCATGACAGAGCATGGACAAAATATATCATTACAGAGCATAGATACAAGTATGTACATGCAATATGACAGAGCATAGCCAGTATTTATCGTTACAGAGCATATATACAAGTATATGTCAAGGCAGAGAATAGATTCAAATATATGTCATGACAGAGCATAGGTACAAGTATATGATATGACAGAGCAAATATACAAGTATATGACATGACAGAGCATATGCTAGCTAAATACAACAGGTAGATCTTTAGATAGACTAGCTGTATATCACAGATAGAACTTTATAAATACTAGCTATATACCACAGATAGAACATTATATAGACTAGCTATATACCTCAGGTAGAACTTTATATAGACTAGCTATATACCACAGGTAAAACTATATATAAAGTTACTTTATACCACAGATAGAACTTTATATAGACTAGCTATATACCTCAGGTAGAACTTTATATAGACTAGCAATATACCATATGTAGAACTATATATAGAGTTACTTTATACCACAGTTAGAACTATATATAGACTAGCTATATACCTCAGGTAAAACTTTATATAGACTAACTATATACCACAGGTAGAACTATATACAGAGTTACTTTATACCACAGTTAGAACTATATATAGACTAGCTATATACCTCAGGTAGAACTTTATATAGACTAGCTATATACCTCAGGTAGAACTTTATATAGACAAGCTATATACCACAGGGAGAACTATATACAGCGTTACTTGATACCACAGTTAGAACTATATATAGACTAGCTATATACCTCAGGTAGAACTGTATATAGACTAGCTATATACCACATGTAGAACTATATACAGAGTAACTTTATAACACAGATAAAACTCTATATAGACTTGCTATATACCACAGGTAGAACTTTATATAGACTTACTATATACCACAGGAAGTACTTTATATAGAATAGCTATATACCACAGGTAGAGCTATATATAGACTAGCTATATACCTCAGGTAGAATTTTATATAGAATAGCTATATACCACGTGTAGAACTATATACAGAGAAACTTTATAACACAGATAGAACTATATATAGACTTGCTATATACCACAGGTAGAACTTTATATAGACTTACTATATACCACAGGTAGTACTTTATATAGACTAGCTATATACCACAGTTTATACTTTATATAGACTAGCTATATACCACAGGTAGAATTATATAAAGAGTAACTTTATACCACAGGTAGAACTATAGATTGACTAGCTATATACCACATGTAGGACTAAATATAAACTAGCTATATACGACATGTAGAATTATATATATATATATATATTGACTAGAACAATATCACAGGTAGACTAGTTAAATACCACAGGTAGAACTATATATATAGACTAGCTATATACCACAAGTAAAACTATATATAGACTAGCTATATACCACAGGTAGAACTATACATAGACTAGCTTTATACCACAGGTAGAACTATACATAGACTAGCTATATACCACAGGTAGAACTATATATAGACTAGCTATATACCACAGTTATAACTATATATAGACTAGCTATTTATCACAGGTAGAACAATATATAGACTAGCTATATATCACAGATATAACTATTTATAGACTAGCTATGTACCAAAGGTAGAATTATATATAAACTAGCTATATACCACAGATAGACCAGCTATAAACCACATGTAGAACTATATATATAAACTAGAACTAGATCACAGGTAGACTAGTTATATACCACATGTAGAACTATATATAGACTAGCTATATACAACAGGTAGAACTATATATATACTAGCTATATATCAAAGATAGACTAGCTATATACCACATGTAGAACGTTATATATAGACTAGAACTATATCGCAGGTAGAACTATATATAGACTAGCTATATATCACAGGTAGAACTATATATAAACTAGCTATATACCACAAGTAAAACTATATTTAGACTAGCTATATATCACAGGTATTATTATATGTAGACTAGCTATATTCCACAGATAGACTAGCTTTAAACCACATGTAGAACTATATAAATAGACTAGAACTATACCACAGGTAGAACTATATATAGACTAGCTATATACAATAGGTAGAATTATATATAGACTAGCTTTATACCACAGGTAGAACAATATATAGACTAGCTATATACCTCAGTTAGACCTATATATAGACTAGCTATATACCACAGGTAGAATTATATATAGACTAGCTATATACCACAGATAGACTAGCTATAAACCACATGTAGAACTATATATATAGACAAGCTATATATCACTGGTAGAACTATATAGACTAGCTTTATACAACAGGTAGATCTATAGATAGACTAGCTATATACCACAAGTAAAACTATATATAGGCTAGCTATATACCACAGGTAGAACTTTATATAGACTAGCTATATACCTCCGGTAGAACTTTATATAGACTATCTATATACCACAGGGAGAACTATATACAGAGTTACTTTATACCACAGGTAGAATTATACATAGACTAGCTTTATATCACAGGTAGAACTATACATAGACTAGCTTTAAACCACAAGTAGAACTATACATAGACTAGCTTTATACCACAGGAAGAACTATACATAGACTAGCTTTATACCATACGTAGAACTATACATAGACTAGCTATATACCACAGGAAGAACTTTATATAGAATAACTATATACCACAGGTACAACTAATAGAAATCTGGGATACTATTACAGAATCCTTATGGTGATACAGTATCACATTTTTTTGTTGTATTATCATTTTCACCATATTGCTCTAGTCCAGGGCGGCTTTGACAGAGACAGCAATATATACATGTTCCTTGGTATAATTATTCGGGAAAAACCTGTAACATCTAAGGCCAAACTTTGATTATTCAGCCTAACCTTACTTAGGTGAATGATAGACCAATTCACCCAGACTCAATTCACTATTTGTGCGTGTGCATTGCTGTTATTCAATATATTAAAGAAGTGAATACTTGGTGTTAAATAACGTATCATTGTGTATACCTGCTGGAGGATTGAACTGGTATAATAATTGACAATTAAGCATTATGCATAATATGATATAGAACACAATAGTTATACAAAAGTATGACACAAAGTTAAACGAATGCATAAATGTCTTAAACGTACATGTATATGAATTTAAATACATTTCAATACTGATTACGATTTTGTTATTAATTATTATCTCACTAGAATGGAACGTATGCCGAAGCTAAATAATCATCATAAATGGAACAGGTATCTAGTATAACACAAATGTGAAGGGATTTTGTTGCATTAGCTGGAAACGAACACTAGTCCGATGAGTCAAACTCTTAGCGCAGTCGGTAGCGCGTCTGTCTGTCAATTTAGTGGTGGCGCGATCGAATCCCCGACTGGCCACAATCTCCATGATGATTGATATACGAAATTGCATTTAATTTTTATTGATCACTCACCGCTGATTCAAGTAGAAGAGTTATCAGTTACTTGCTAAGATAGGTGTGCTCAAGTTCTTGCTTACCTTCAAACGAGTGGTTAGGATAACTGATCGTCTGTTAGCCGTCGAGGGCATAAAATTAATTAACACTTAATAAATTAAGATTGAGGTATAAAATAAAAATATCATTTTACATTGTATTGTACAATATTGGAATATTTAGCTTTTGTAATCATATCAATATGGTTTTCTCCACAAAACATACTCGTACAATATATTCCAATATTCTAAAAAACAATGTAAAATAACATTGTACTATTTAAATGAAAATATGTCAAGTACAATTTTTAGTTGAAATCAAGTATTTTGTCGGGGTTTTGCAGACGGCGTTTCGTCCAACATGGTTTTCGCCACAATACATATTCGTACAATATATTCCCGTATTGTTCAAAACACTGTAAAATAACATTGTATTATTTTAAGTGACAGAAAATATTTCAGGTACAATCATAGTTGAAATGGAGTATTTTGCCGCGGTTTTATAAATTTTGACTGATATTCCCGATCGATGAATTTAGATCTATATCGTCCAGACGTTTGCAGCGTTCCTCAAGTACATGCCAATTGCTACATATTCTTCACTGATGCATCAATCGATACCATGATAAATAATATATTAGCACGACGTTTATTCCTTATTTTATAGTAATTAATTGTAAATTGGCGCTTACGAGACTCTTATAGCAAATATAAAGCCATCAGCAGATATTAACGTTAATAATGACATGTGATTGTTCCAAAATGACACCTATCGGAATGCCTAAGTATTGATCGTTGATATGTGTTCACAATTATGAATAGAAAGACGTTTAGAACGATGAGACGATGTGATTTAAACTTATTCACACCAAGGACTTGTATATAAGGATAGGAAACTTGCATCTCCTGACTAAATGTTGATAAAACAGCATAAGAAGAATTTATTATTTGGCACTGATTTGTTGAAATAAAATATAAGTTGTTTGTAAGCAGGGCGGTAGTCTAATGGATAGAGTGTTGGCCGCTCACGCCAGAGGTTGCGGGTTCGATTCCCAGGTGGACCCGGTGCCTCCCATAAAACAACACTCAGTACTGGTTCTACCAAAGAAACGGACTCGAGAGCGGTTCATATAAGCTCTGAGCTTTCATCGCAATCGAGCTGAAATAAATTTGTATAAACTAAGTTGTTTGTAATGTAATCTTAGATGTTTAAACATGTTTCGATCATGCAAAGTAATCTTGAATTAAAGATATTGAGGTCTGAAGGAAAATTTCTCATAATTTGTTTTATTTTAGCTGCAGTACACACATTTTGTAATCAAATTCACTTCAATAATTTTAAATACAAATTGTTGGGATTGGTATTGTTTTGATGATAATTTCATTCTGCAATGTAACATTTCCTTCGTTATAACATTCCTTACTCTCACATGATATTCTTCAATACCATTATCTTACCAGTCGGCTGGCCCAGTTTCAGGAAAATACTGAAGTATGTTATTTTACTGAAACGCAATATTTATGTATACAAGAATTCAGCGGAATGATATGTCTTGCCGTGTCTGCTTTGACTGTTATTACACACATGAGAGAGAAAAAAAAATTATATTCATGCAAGAGTTATCTAACTTGGTTAATGTAATAAGTTTAATGACTAAGAAATATTGTAGGAAGTATTGTGTGAAGTTTCGATCAAAAACATTAAGTGATTTTTGAGATATGAATTTGATGGGAGTTGCACACAAAACTTGAACCAGTATTTCTAAGTAAAACATATCTAAAAAAATAAAACTTTAACCAGTATTTCTATGTAAAACATATTTATAAAAAAAAATAAATTAAAAAAAAAAATATATATATATATATATATATATATATCTAAGTAAAACATATTTAAAAAGAAAAAAATAGAATAATTTAATTTTTAAATAAATTAAAAAAAAAAGAAAAGTACTCAGCATCTGCATTATATAATGCAGGGTGTTAGTTGTAACTATGATCCAAGTATGAGTGTCCTAGAGCTTGAACTTGTTGAGAAATAGTGTAAAAACGAAAACTTAACATTGGAGCTAACTATAAATGTTTGACACCGCCACCGTCGACGGAAAAGCAACACCTTAATCTCGTCTCTCCTTCGTCGCAGCGAGACAAAAATTGAGCACACTATATGAGTTTAAATACAATAAAGGACGTAAGTATTTTAGTAAGACAGGGCCCATGGAACAGCAGGACAACAACTCGTTATATATGAGCCAAATATCAATACAAATACTTGGTATGCTGCCTCTTACTGATCTTCAACCTTACCTTTTGGATAAACTTATTAATTAATAGTATTATTTGTATTAATCATTAATCATTGTATTGCTGTGTGCATGTATTGTATTGTTTGTGAAGGGCGTATTCGATTCACAGTTCTGGACAATCCGAACAACTAGAACAGCAATCGAATATATTGGAAAAGTGTCCGGAACATGTTCCAGCTCTGCCGCTGAAAAAGGTGGTGTGGTCGGAACAGTGACATCACAAACACGGTTGCTATAACACTGGCACTATATCAAACAATTGATAGGTTGATTCAATCTCAAACTATTTTGTTTTTTGTATCTTAAAATCAATTGAAATAACAAAAAAATGTGGTTGTGATGTTTATAGTTACAGTTGATGCTGCATTATATAGCACCAATGCAGAATAGATCTATCATATGTGTTGTCTTTTTCTTTTCTTTGAGCAAGTTTTAAACATCGGTGAGTGATTCATCAATACTAATTGACATGAACCATTGTTCATTAGAAATGTGCATGTCCAATGCTTACAAATATTAAGTTTTACCACACTGATTTTGAAAAATCATTTATTTGATTTGGCTGTTCCGTTCGATTGATGACTGTTCTGGAACATCTTCTGAACATGTTCTGGACAATGAATCGAACGCGCCCTAAATAACGATGAACTGTATATTGTTCCGTTCTTGTTAACTGCTTGATATCCTGGTTAGGTTTATTTATATGTGTGAATTGACTGATTGATTGATTATTTAGTGTTATTTTTATGCCATTGAGGGCTAACAGACGATCAGATAACCAAAATCAATCATTTCTGGGATCATGCAAGGCTAACCAGTTCTCGAGCACACCCAACCCGCAAGTAAGTGATAACTTTCCCACTTCAATCCGCGGTGCGGGTCGAATGACAACATTGTATGTCAGTCATAACGGAGACTGTGGCTTCCCTAGAT
Source organism: Panopea generosa (assembly GCA_029582155.1). Taxonomy (NCBI): domain Eukaryota; kingdom Metazoa; phylum Mollusca; class Bivalvia; order Adapedonta; family Hiatellidae; genus Panopea; species Panopea generosa. Next base: position 63,675,450 of record CM055905.1, on the reverse strand, counting down.
GGATAGACAGATGCGCTACCGACTGAGCTAATCGTGCCCGGCTGGTAAGTTAGAATGTTTGGTATATGATTTTTCTGTAAATGTAAGTGCTTGCTTTGTTGTTATGAGAGTAAATGTAGAATATATTGGTCTGATCGGTGTGATCGTGGTTGCGAGAGAGTCGTGGGATATTTTTTATAGCAATTAAAGTCTGTTGGTAGGTGTATCTAATATATTTGAAATTTAATCAGATTTACTAATTGAAAAATTATATAATATCCCTTTCAACGCTTGAATATATTAACAAATTGATATCTTATCTTTCAAGTTTTAGTAAACTATGTATATGATACAAATTTATGATTCATTATAAATCGGTATCATATACAGTCAAACCTGTCTTAAGCAACCAGTCAAGGGGAGAGCAAAAGTTACTTTTTAACACAGGCTGTCAATCAAACAAGTCGATAATCCAATCAGCGATCTATATTGGTTGCTGTGTTGCCATTTTTTTCCTTAGACAAGCGATCGGTATCTAAGTAAACACTACATTGTATTAACTTGTACAAACAACACCCCGTGACCAGTGGGTGGGGCTGTAGTCGGTCTCACGTCAGGTCAATTGATCGCCTTAAAAGATAGTTCGGCCACCAGTCAGACCATTGATTCAAAATCAGCTCGATCCAAAAACATAATATACGAAGTGTTGACAGTGTCAGGCGAAGGACGCTGTTTCCTCCAACATTCAACAATTCTTCACAATTAAAACAAGAGCCCTATATAACATGGTATATGTTGGAACTAGCGTTTAACCAAATTGAAAAAGAAACAAAAACGTGAACAACAACAAAAACACTATAATTAAGAATTACAATAAAACTACAATGGAAACTACAATAATCTCCCCAAAAATGCTTCCAATACTGCAGGACGATCCTTCCGCTTTCCATAACAGACCAATAATATATATATATATATATATATATATATATATATATTAATGTTAGAGATTTCAATAATAAATCTATAGACGGTTGTTATAGGTTTATACATAATGTTTATTGTTATTCGAATTGTGCCAAAACCTCAACTACCTTTTGAAAGCCGCAAGTTTTAAGGCATATTTTATATACATGTATTGCTATACATGATTCAAATATAAGAACCCTTTTCACAATTTCACAGTCGCCACTGCATTGTTTTATTTGTAATAATTTTGCATTATACTATATATTTAATTTTAACATGTATATGGCGAAATATATTCGAAAAAAAAATTCCAACTACCAAAAAATTAAATTCTAAGGAGAAGCTTGTAAGTTCATTTACCCAAATTGTAAACAAATGCACATGGATCTGTGTTGATACACCTTCAACAGGCTCAAAGCAACAAATCAATTATATATTTTAGCAAATTGTAGCCTATCTCACAGTTACAGTAAACAGCTGTCGGGGCAGTAAGTTAAAGGGCTTGAAGACTGCATATACTTGAAATCGGCCACTGTTTTGGAGACACGGCACAACTAATACTTTTTCAAGACACGTACGCGTTATTTGACGTGATCCTTGTTTACGTAATACTATATATATATTTTTTACGCTGAAATACACACATCTATATAAATGATAGCCAAGTGACGTGAAACAACTAATAATAAACAGCTTCAGATGCTGAACTGGTCATATATAACCATAAAATGTAACTCAATCCCATAAACAGGGAAAACCAACGTTTATTAAACATCACCGCCGCATTTTATTACAGACCAATATCTCTATGAACGACACAATAGTGCACTCACCCTACCTTGCTTTCTGTACTTCTGTGCACTGCCATCAATCACTCCAAAAGGATTTCCACAGGGTAAAATTGCGCCATTTTATGACAAAAGACCACCAAAACATGCAATCTTTAGTAGCACGGGGACACATAAAATCCTTAAATAATGGGTCATATTTTTAATGACACAACAATGCATTCATGTGTTGTTATGTGATGAGCCGGGAACATCATTCCATATTCATAAATTATCAAGAAGAGATAGATGAGAAGAGAGAAACAGTTTGTGTGTTTCTATTTTTATATTTATGTCTGCGCGTTGGCGTGTGTACGTTCGTGTGCAATAGAAATAAACGTTACAATGGACTATTGCGGCCTGATGAAATGTGTATGATATCTTTGCATTTAAAAGCAGGATGTCAGCTTGAAAGGGTTTAGCATCGACAATAGATAGTTTACACTCATTTGTCCCGCTAAATTATATTTTCTGACCATTTAGTTTTATACACATATCTACTAAAACTTGCCAATGCAATAAATTGAAATAAGGCTTCTTCGCCTTATCTACGCGCTTAGGTTGGATTCAACTAATTCCCCTCATACAATTGAAATTCATCATGGCGTTTTATTTTACAAAACGTTTATGTTGTTTTTATGAGGGGAATAATCTGAAACAATCCAGAGACAATAATTTAGCTTTAAATCTTTATTGACCTAGTGTTGGATTCGTGAATGACATTTTTTTTCCAAACAGGCTCGGTATTTATCCATCCCAGGACATGCTTCGGGGGTAATCTAATAAACCACATGTAATAAACACGTCTTGTAATGAAATTTTGTGTCATCTTACGTAAAGAACGAATACTGCTTCCCGTTCCTTGCGTTACGTTGATGTTATCAAAATGTTTGTCGTCTGTTAATTATTATATTATTTTTTCTTCCAAACAGTGCTCACATGATATTTAGTTTTAGAAATGGTTTTATCAAACAGTGCTTGCATTATAGTTATTTTGGAAAGTTTTTTCTTCTTCAAACAGTGCTTGCTTTATAGTTATTTTAGAAAAGTTTTTTCTTCTTCAAACAGTGCTTGCTTTATAGTTATTTTAGAAAGTTTTTCTTCTTCAAACAGTGCTTGCACTATAGTTATTTTAGAAAGTTTTTTTCTTCTTCAAACAGTGCTTGAATTATAGTTATTTTAGAAAGTTTTTTCTTCTTCAAACAGTGCTTGTATTATAGTTATTTTAGAAAGTTTTTTCTTCTTCAAACAGTGCTTGCTTTATGTCTATTTTCAAAAAAGGGATTTTTTTCTTTAAACTGTTCTTGCATTATGTTTATGTTTAGTGGTGGATTTTTTTACCAACAGTGCTTGCATTGTTGTTGTTTTTTTAAATTTTTTCTTCAAAGAGTTTTTGCATGAAGTTCAATTTTCGAAACGGGGTTGTTTGTTTGTTTTACAAATATCTCAGTATGAATTTCATCATTAATACAAAATATGTTATCCGAGCAATAAATACGTCATACGCCTTATACCATGACATTTTGGGGTATGAATGATACATTGTATGTGCAGCGGTTACATATATTTTGTCAAGAAATACTGGTATAGTATTCATTTAAAAAATACAAATATTATAGATGTAGATAGAGTAAATACATCTATGTATTTAGGAATAACATTGAAGGTTTGTAGGCCATTCTCAGAAACACAAAATCAGAGTCAAGCTAGAAAGGCTTAAGTTTGAAAACTACATGTATAAACATATTGATATAATTTTCATCAAACATGTCTTAGATCTCGTCGACATATCTATTGGTCCCATATTATTATGGATGCTATGATTTTGTTTTTTATTCAAGCTGACTGCATTGGTATCAATTGATGAAAATGTACTCGGAGTGAAAATAGCACGCAAATTGATTAAATGGTGAGTCAGGTGGAGAGTCGTGTATCACGCGGGGTTGATTCCGTATCATAAAATATTGGTTTGAAATAATTGAATGTAGTATATCAGGCATGTGTGCAATTATAATACAATGACAAATATTTTATTTGCTATAAGGTCCCGGCCCATGCAACATATATATATATATATATATATATATATATATATATATACATATATATATATATATATATATGTATATATATATATACAAATTTAAACACAATATACTATTATACATTTGTATACAAATATCTTTTTTTTTATAGTTTCTAATTGTTTATTTATTAAATCTGACGTTTGTTCAAATAACATATGGTTCGATTACTTCACATTCCGAACTACATTAGACTACATGCAATGTGGTAGAAGTGATACAATAATACAATAACGCACTCATTTGTTCCATCCTTTCATTTAATGTTGTATATTTCGTCTTCTTTCGTCTAAAGCATGGTAAAGATATGTAGCTACCAGTCGTATTAAATCTCCATTTATTGACGACAGAAGAATACGGAATTTGTGTATATTAGAATGTGTATAGTATACTGGTCATACCTATTACTGCGAGTCGAAATATTGGTCAACCTTTTAAATAATGGCATCAATAACAAACAATAATAAAGTTACTTAAATATGCTGAGTAATTAACAGTTGCCGACGCTTACGGAAGTTGGGTTTTGAAAAATGTCTCGGATATTGTTATTATACGTGCATTTGCGGTAATAGATAAATCGCAGCATTATGTATAAAGGGATACTTTAATGGTAAATATCTCTTTCGCTGTTAATTATAGAATTCACAACATCGAAGGAAATGATATTCATTTTCTACAGAATTTGCATTACACAATTTACACAAGTATATGCGGCTGGGTTTTGCAATTAACCAAACTGCATTAAATTATGTTTTAATCATTTTAAAAGCAGCTGCCTTTGGATCGAACAACAGGTGTGGAAATAAAACTCTTTTATTAGTATTCTTAAGTAAATACAAATTTATTACTTTTTTCTTTGCAAATTTTGAATTTCAGTTTAATAGATTCTCAATCTAATAGGGCTATATTTGAAAATACTATTTCAACTTTTCGTTTTCCACAATATTGTTATAATAAATAAAACCAGAGATATTCCTGTCTCTTCCAAATTTTCCAAACTGTCTTCTCACAGATTGGATGTAGAATTCGGCAGGCACATAATTGATATAAGTAATCGAATCTGTATATGTTTTGTTATTTTTTTTACATGTCATGTTTCTATATTAGTATATATGTCTACTCTATTACCATTGTATGTCATAAATATTATATATGTGTATTATACTTCATCAGGTAATTGTTTTTCAATAAAATATACCATCTATGGGCTTTGTCACGAATTGGGACGATTACAAAGTTACTTTCATTTGCATAACCATTCGTGCAATAAGCTACCAAGTGTATATGAAATAAGACCCTCCTTGTACCATTGGGGTGAATTTAACAGTATTTATGTTTTTACTGACAAAATAGTTTTATCAAGTGAACTAGGACACAGTCCAGATACGTAACTTTATGATAAACCCAATTTACACTATATATTGATGTAACACATGTACCATTGTTTATTTTATTTTGGCCTCCATTTTTTTTAAAATTATTTTTAATCATTCAATTGCATATGCATTTCACAGTAAATATGTTAAATCGGTTGCTTATCAATTAGCAACTCCACTCGGTGTCTTGTACTGTTAGGTTGGTTCCATGTACATTTTGAAATTAGACAGAGCTAGGAATGCCTAGTTTATTGCACTTGGCGACTAGACATGCTCAATGTTTTAATTATAAGATTTTTATACAACATTTGTGATAATAATAATATATTTGTAAACAGCAAATATATTAAGGGAACATTCCATGTGGTAACTTCCAAATTTCAAAGTCTTCAACTTTATATTGTGTTTCTTTAATTTATCTGCATTTTTGTAATGTTTTCTCTTAGTAAGTATAGTACCAAGGACGTCATTCGAAATAAGCCTCCGGCCTTTATGGACAATCCAAGGTTATTACACACTATTGTGTATGTTTAATATTGCATTAGCTGAATACTTCTTTTAGATTTGGCATTCATCTCAATTTAGTTGCCATAGTTTTCTTAATGTAACCTGTATATATGTGTTTTAGCGCGAATAAACATCAATCAACTTATTAGTCAAATAAATTATTTTAATCTTAAATGCTGTTAATTTTGAAAAGTGTGTAAATGAAATTGAATTAAACGTTCCACATTTCAATCCTGTATGTAAATAATATAACAACGTTTAATTAAGCATTTGAATAATTTTGTTAGAATGACTTTTGATGACAATGCATGTTATACATTTGAAGAAAAGAAAGCATTCAAAGAAGAAAACAAGCTTTGTAGAGAGCAAAATAGAACAGAATATTCATTTCATAAAAGTCAGTTTAATCAAATATAGACAATAATTATGATTTTCAGCCAACTACTTTTCGCTACAAATTGTATTAAGTGAATTGTGTACGTTTTAATCGCAATATCGCAAACACTGATCGTAAGGAAAATCCAAATAAACATGCAATGCCAAATAAATTACAGAACATAAATTTAAATACCGATAGTTTGTAATTAATGAAATTATCGACAAAAACAAATCGATAAAAATGCATATTAAACACAACAGGAAATACAAGTAAGTGTTTAGAACTACTTTCTGATTAAAACTGAAAAAGCATACATAACGTACCATGTAAAAGTATTATACACCAAGAACTAGAGTTATTCCAATATGAATACATACAAAGGATAGTATCCATATCAACAAAATCCTCCATAAATGCAAAACTCTAGTCGACGTGATATGTGCATTACTAACAATTGGAACATTTGTTCTCGGAATGGCAATCTATCATTTGGATTATTTAAATTAAACATGTATTATAGAAATGTTGGACTAAAGTTTTAAAAAGTAACAATTAAAATTTTATTTCTTACGTTAAATTTACATTTGGTATATGTACAATGTACATGTATATGTGAAAACACATGGGTTTATTTCGAAATGTATATTTTAATAATAATAGCTAATTGTTTTGAATTTTTAAAAAAAGTGACCGAATCAAAAACAATTTCAAGTTTCATTCCATAACATCTTATCTCAATGTTATTGAACATATTAAGCGCCTTATAAATTCTTTGAAGAAAAATAGATCAAAACAATATGAGAAAAAAATAAAAGACACATACTCAGTCAGTTCTGTTTCTGTAACAAATTCGCATACGCCTTCTTACTTTGCTTTTATTGAAGTCCTTGGTTTATATTACGCAACACTATTTTAAATGACATATAACAGTGTCAACAATATATTTGATTCGTTGCATCTTGAATAAAATACGTGAACAAAAATGAAATTGAGGAATAAAAAGTAGTTCCTATCGCGCATTAACATTTTGGCGGTGATCAAAACGGCAAAGCTTGATCACGACGACATAGGCAATTTGCATAGCTGTGTCTTTGGCATCAGTTGCGTCTGAAATAGCAGATATTACAGTTGAATAACTGTTTCATTTTAGTCATTCTTCATATACCTCCTATCTTATCTGTAATTATTTTCTTATCTACTATTTAATTCCTTATTTACTCAACGTAATATATTGGTGTGTAACTATGTTTGTGAGCATCAAGTTTAGTTTAATTAATATTGTGGTATTTGTTAACTTTGTAATAAAGGAGCGCATGGTCCAGTGGTAGAGCATCGGTTTCATGATCGGAGGGTTCGGGGTTCGATCCTCTGTCACGGCTGTGTGTGTCGTTCTTGAGCAAGACACGTTTTCGTTATATGCTTAGTACTGGTCCTACCCAAGAAGATATCAAGCGTGATTTGTATATTAAGTTGTAACAACTTGTTTCACAATCGACGTAAAATAAATAAAGTTAAACGAAACTAACGTTGCGTTTCATAAAATATAGCCGGGCCCGGTTAGATCAGTCGGTAACACGTCTGATTATCAATCCAGGGGTCGTGAGCTCGAATTCCCGTCCGGTCACAGTTTCCTTGACGATTGATATACAACATTGTGTCTCAGTATCGTTCGTATATCACCGCTGATTCAAGTGGGACAATTATCAGTTACTTGCGGAAATGGGATGTATTCGAGTACTGGTTTACCTTTCAGGATAAAAAAAAAACAGTAGTTAAGTTAAATAACTGATCTTTTCTTAGCCCCCGATGTTATAAAATGACGCTAAATATTAAATCAATCAATTAATCATAAAATATCAAAAAAATATACAGACAAAGAAATGCAATTCCAAACCTAACACACAGATCTTCAAACAAGTTGTGACAGCCACATGTCATTCAGCATTACACGTATTTGTTTTGAATTCATCAGTATAAGAATGACAAGCTTGAAGGACTCAAGTGTTGATTTGCATTGTTCTCCCATAACACTATTTACGTAGTTTGCTTCAGAATCAATGCGTGTTATGGGACGATAAATAGTTTATAGCTCTCTTAAACGACTTATGGTACGCCGCAAAACGTTCAATAAACTGTTGATATATCCGATAAGTACAAACAATTATGAGGTGATAACATAAATGGTAGTTGTTGAGCTAATCGTATTTAAACTACACTCAGGGACTTCGAAAACGAGCAACTTACACATACAGGTAACTCTTGTGCAGAACATGTCATTAGATTTCATAGAAAGTGTTTATACGTTGAAAATATCATATCGGTCTTCGACTGTTCAACTTTCATGACCGATTGTTGAATTTTTTTTTATGTTATTTTTTTTTTCATTTTTCGAAGCTACCGCCGAAAGTGAAAAATCACAGGCGTCAATAACGAGTGCATGTATCCAGGCGAATGGCCGAAAAGACCTAAAACTATCCTCTACATGTAAATGCTGAGTGCCAAGCGAGAAAGCTTCCAGTACCATTTTAAAATCTTTGGTATGACCCGGCCGGGGATCCAACCAAACGACCTTTCGCATGCGAGGCGGACGTTCTATCCCTAGACTGCGGTCTTTTGTATCTAGCAAGCTCAAATCAAGGTTGTGTATATTGTGCTATTAAGGACGTACGAAAAGAAACATGTTGTCATTTTATGAACGTTTGCGTATTCACGCAATATCTCGCGAAATCTCGTTTTAATTATCCTAACTTCCATTCATCTAAGGAATTTTAATCAATATTATTTCTTTGCACAATGACATTTTCTACAAAACGAGACAATTCCCGTCAAATTGTGGTTAAAATTGTACTCGTGATTACAAACTTTTATACAGCAAGGAGAGTAATTGAAATTTTACATCCAGCTGCAATGATTTTCACTGAAGGTCATTTAGAATGTTTGAAACATTCTGAAACATCTAAATTTACATACAGCCTACATTAAATGTATAAGAAATCAGTTTAAAGCGAAATCTGAGTGAAATATTTACCTAATTACTAATTTTCCGCGTGCTATTGTGTCCATATTCAAGAGAGATATAAGTTTCCTATCATTCTTACCAAGTTCTTGTTACATTGCTGCACTGCAAGTAATGTGATGTATTTACAACCTCGTTTTTTATGCCCTATGGACAATGATGATGCGTTGATTCGGCGCAATGATAGCACCAGTCGATTGAATTTATTCGTTGTTTCTTTGTATTTGGTGAGCAGGTGCTACAAAACAAAACATCAGTGTATCGTCTATAATAAACTAAAACCACTATCATCAGATAACTTACTGTATTGATACACATATTTAACAATATAATAGCAATCAAGGTATATAATGTTGAATATTAAGCGACATATAAGAGATAGTTTTCTTCATATTTCAAGAACCCTAAAAACACATGTCGAATAGATACCGTTTTTGTTGAAAAGATACAGCAAGACGGAGTCACCGTTAGAATCACATTGTCGTAATAAACACCACCAGTCAACCCCCTTCAATAACCCGATTTAGTCTTTTATACGACAAATTCTATTAAAAATGAACACGTTTATAGCACGTTTCGTAATTGTTGCGTTCACATGAGACGGATTTAAAGATGCTATGTAACGATAGCATAACGCTATTAATTATACTTGCTGTGTTAAGCAACAATCGTTATTGATCAAATGATCGGTTTTCATTATAGACTGCATGTAACTGCCGTAAAAACTAAGAGTTCGCGTTCAGTTAAATGACGCATGGTACATGTTTTATAGCGGTACATGTTAAATACATTCTGTGTAAGTCTATTTTCATGTAGTTTTATGCATTTATTGTTTTAAGTTTTCAATGATTATGAAAAAAACCTATTGCGATTAATGTGAATATGACAATGTATAAGCCATAAGAGAAATAAGAGATAATGATAAAAAATTGGTTATATAATATCAGTAAAGGTCATGAATATGATATAATGTGTCGAATTAATTATATATATATAAATATATTATATGGAAAACATCCCCACTTGTGAAAACAATTTACACTTAGATGACTTTGAAAACGTACCACATACCTAAAGGCAATTTTAGTACAGAAAATGTCATTCGATTTCAAAGAAAGTTTAGTATATGTTAAGATTGAATCTACTTCTACTGTCAAAATTTCATATTTTAGACTTGAATATCTGATGCATTTTTTTCACAGGCGTCAAAAATGAGGGTATGAACCATTCGCCTGGATACATAGAATCATTATTGACGCTTAGAATTTTCCTTTTTGTGGGTACAGCTTCGAAAAATGAAAAAAATATATTCGAAGCAATGTTTTATAATCAATGTATTTCGATGTTAAATACATCCATGGTAATAATTTACTAATAATTAAAACGAATTATTATTATACATTTTAAAATATTATGAAAACGTTGAAATTTGAAAATATCGAATATTCAAGACTTTGCCTAACGAAGTGTTAGACTAACAACGCTTTAAAAAATATTATCTACAAGGAAACATTCATATTAGAACTCGAGTCACAATTCATGAACCATAGTTTGGACCAATGTGGGGAAAGGAAATGTTCTTCCATCGCACCGTAACCGTTACAGACCAGTAACCATCAGTTTAACGTAGTCAGTAAGTCAAGTATGTGATGGAGCCCACAGTCCAGTGTTAGAGCACCAAACCCATGATCGGAGGGTTGTGGGTTCGATCCTATCTATGGCTATGTGTAGTGTACTTCGCAAGACACTTTTTCCGCACATACTCAGAAATAGTTATACACAGGGTTTGAGCGTGATTTGTCGTGTAAGAACTTGTTTTACAATCGGAGTAAAATGAATAAACTTAAACTAAATACGTGATGTATGATAGTTTATATCGATATATTAAAAGCCGACTAATGGGTTGATTTAATAATACGCTATTTGGTCTGCTCATCAATTATTCAGACGTATGCTTGAGATAAATACAAAACGACTTTTACAAATTTTATTGTCTGCTATATTGTTCCCTTGGGACACGTTGTCATTTCCGAAGCACTCGACTCGTCACTTTGATTTAATGTTATCTTTTTCAAATTTATCAGCGTCGCGCTCTCTGTGTTTATCTATAGCAAATACTCTTGCTCGTGGTGATGGTGAATATACCTGAAGGTGTGTTGATAGACCAATGCGTCGTTCTCGCTGACATGTAACGTTTAAGGCTTGGTGATGTTTGTTTTGTTTGTTATTTCTGGTTAGCTCAATCGGTAGCACGTCTGACTATCAATCCTGGGATCATGAGTTACAATCCCCTACCCTACCGCAGTCTCAGTCACAGATAATTTCGTTTTATTGTCATTCGTCGCTCACAACAATCTCATTAAAATCAAATCCTCACGAACTCTTCGCTATGGGATCTAACGACGATGATACAAGGTCACGTTCAGGCGACCTTTCCGTCAGCCAATCAGAGGCTTGCTTTCAAGGTTTTGGAGGCGAAACTAGAATTATATTTTAACAGAAGAAATATCTATATTTAGCTTGGATTCACGTGCAATTATCACGTGTTTATAATTGTTACGGTAAAAATTCGATAATGACTGCGCCCATGTTTCATTTATACTAGTCTTGTAAACGATTTTCACAAGTTTTTGAAATCAGGGGGAAAATGCATTTTCTTAATTTATACAACAGAATACGAAGATTGCTAAGAACGAATCCTTACCCACATTGAAGGTTATGCCGAACAGCTGTTGAAATGAGTACTCTAGTTGGTTGAAATAGAAATAGTTAAAATAGCAATATAGGAATCCTGTTATTCTAGAAGAAAAATGTTAATAGATCGTCATCAGATCTTAAATTTAATAATATCGTGTACTTTAGTAAGATTGTCTCTCACCACTAAATCAAGTTGGAAGGTTTACAGTTACTACGAAGATTGGTTTCAGAAACCATCACGAGAAAAAGTGTTTAGGTTAACTGATCGCCTGTTAGCTCTCGATGGCATAAACTACGCTTAATATTCAAATTGGCATTAGCACCACTCTAGTACATTTTCTTCCAAAAACAAGTTATGTGGGACTAAGAAAACTCAACAAGGCGAGGTTCAGTCCTTGTTGCGTATTCGAACGTTATGAACTTTGTAGGGAAGGGCACAAGTGTTTCTAGTATTATCTTTATTCTGTTGACACAACATGTCATTGCGTGGGTTTCTATCACAATAGCATTAACACTTATTTGAAGAAAAAATCTAAGTGAACTGACGCTACAATCCAAATTAAATTTATTTGGCAAACTATTAAATTATGAATATAAAAAGGATCTTGTATTTCTCACGATTTTTTTTTACATCGAAATGTAGCAAGAATGAAATACGTCATAAACAATTAACACTGGTATAGTAATCCAATGATAGTGGGCAAATATTTTAATACGATCAAACCGTTATGTTGGTGATCTGACTTTGTTTCCGTTCAGTTGATGTCACCGTGTCCCATATTCAACTGATACTTTAACCTAATTAAGAAATTGTAACTAGTGAATAAATTCGTTATAAAACGTTTGGCCATTGTCTGTGTGTTAGTCAGTTGTAAAATATGTACGTTTACGCAATTATTGATACCGAATGCAGTTTACGATGGTTGATCAAAACAAAATTGGAATAATTAACACATCAAAATGGCATAGCTTATTGCAAACCTACGAATAATAAAGCAGTAATATGATTATGTATGTGGATACACATATACATAAGTTATAATATATATTTGTACTTGTCATGTTTATATACGACACCATATTGAGAGTTAAATCCCAATTTAATCCCTTTTATTTATGTATGCTTATTTGGTTAGTAAGCCAATATTCTGCATGTTTCATTTATTAGGTTATAAAATGAAGTACAGTTTTTACTGGTTTTTATGCGTTTTTTTTGCTTAACATGCATAGCTACACTTGTAATTATGTACAAGTTTGATCCTGTACTTATATTTATGTAAATCTTGTTTATTTAATTATACATTTTTATTGATGTATGCTTATTTGGTTAGCCGGGCCCCATTAGCTCAGTCGGTTACGCGTCTGACTATCAATCCAGGGGTCGTGAGTTCGAATCCCCCGCCCGGCAACAGTCTCCGTGATGATTGATATACGATAATGTGTCTCATTATCATTCGTGTCTTACAACTGATTTAAGTGGGAAAGTTATCAGTTACTTGCGGAGATGGGGGTGTGCTCGAGTACTGCTTAATCCCAGGAAACAGTGGTTAGGTTAACTGATAGTCTGTTAGCCCTCAATTAATCAATCAATCTTATTTGGTTATTACGTCAATATGCTGCCTGTTCTATTTATTAGGCTATATAATAGAATACAGTTATCACTGGGTTTTTTTATTGTTTTTTTTTCTGCGTAACATGCATATTTACACTGGTAATTATGTATTATGTATCATTTTTACGCCAATATTCTGCATATTTAATGTTTACGCCAAAATGTGACGTCGTTTAACTGTTGATGACGTCATCAATTTTTGACGGTTTGTATTACGATGTATTCTGAACCTAATGGAGGCTGTTTATCCGAAATGCACAGTTCGGCATAGGAAACTTTAACATTGAGTTTATTTTCTTGTTTTTATTCCTTTAGCAAACATTTTTATATATTCAAAACATTATTTTTCATCCATTCATTTTTTTGGTAGTTTTATATCAATTTCATTTAAATCATTGCATTAAATTACAAAAAAATCTCGTTTACCTCCTTTTATATGTACTTGTATCAACATAAACACCTTGTATTCAACAAGAATTCGTACGAAATAATAAATAACCAATTTAACTAAACCGTTATTGAAGGAAACGCCCAAAACGACTTTACGTAACACTTCACAGTTACGCCCCTTTTTTTGTCACGGTAGCAAGATTCTAACACTAAAAAAAGACCCTATGTAATTTGGTTTTGAAATATTGTGGTTCATAGTAAATATGATTTCTTGCTGCATATAAGTATCGTAAAAGCTGGCATAATAAATACTGCAATAAGATATTGCTGGTTTTAAAAAGGTGACTTCAATTGGATTTCAACATTCATACTTGTATTTATGAGCTTTTGATGATTTATATTTTAAAACAATTCTTGTGGCGTCATTGAAATGTCTTAAAACATCCTTCCAATCATTGTGCATTTTTATGTGGGTATATATTCCTGCTATGAAAGAAACTATTTTAAAAGTATTCTATGTGGATTATCTTTACCGTGGAAGTCCTAGTCTCTCACCACTGATTTAAGTGGGAAAGTTATCAGTTACTTGCGGAGATGGGGTGTGCTCGAGTACTGGTTAATCCCAGGAAACAGTGGTTAGGTAACTGATTGTCTGTTAGCCCTCGATGGCATGAAAATGACGCTAAATATTCAATCAATCAATCAATCGTTTTAATCAATTTACCTTCGAAGTCCTATACCTTATTTTATATAGAACAAAAAAAATCAACTGCAAAGACTTTTGTTTTTTAAACAACAACGCTACAGATATATTGGTTCATCCTCTATATATACTCAGTTGCAAAAGAAAGTGTGCACTTTGTTTTTCCCATAATTTTTTAACTGAAAGAGATATCAAGTCTTAGTTTTTGTTAACATTTGTATATAAAATGTGCGTTCAGTGAAGAATAAAATTTGCTTTGTATATTTGATCGATAACAATTTTATAGTGAATGCAGTGTTTTCTATTTTGTGCACGTGCACATCATTGGAGAAGTACATGATGGCTAAAATCTGTTTAATCACATTCTTTATACCTTTTATGACAGTAGAATCACGATAACAATCACATAATAGCTGTAAAACAATGCCTAGGCTCAGTAAAAATCAACGTGTTCAGGCAATGGTAATGCTTACTGGTGGTACCAGCATTGCAGACGTAAGTATGGCATTTAATTGCCAAAGGAATACATTGACTCGTCTTCGTAAATGATTTAATGCGACCGGGAGAACTGCTGACCGTCCACGGTCAGGTAGACGACCTCGTGTAACCACCGCTAGAACGGACTGTTATATTGCATTGACGAACATTCGATGTCGCTTTAAAACCGCGTCAGCGTCTGCGAGGGCACACGGTATAAGCAAACACACAATTTTGAAGTGACTTCGAAATTTCCTTGCACTCCGTTTGAGCCCGGAGACCTTATGTTGGCTAGGTCATGCTTCGATGCCATCGTAGGGCTCGTTTGAAGTGTGCACAGCATCATTTACGCTTGGGGCGTGCAGCATGGGCCCGAGTCTTGTTCTCGGATGAGTCCTGATTCAGACTTAGCAATGCCGATGATAGGGTGCGGGTATTTTGTCGTAAGAATGAACGATTTGCCAATTATTACATTATGGAGGACAGGTTTGATAGGGGTAGCATAATGGTTTGGGATGGAATTATGGGTGGTCGAAAAACCAATCTGATAGTCGAACATGGTAATCCTAACGACCAAGGGTACATTGACCAGATTCTACGACCGGAAGCTGTTCCATTTTCACAGCGACATGTACCCGCCATCTTAATACATGACAATGCAAGACAGCGTGTGGCGCGATTGACCCAGCGTTACCTGGACGTAGATAACGAGCATCCATTGCCGTGGCCTGCCCTCCCGCCAGATATGAACCCAATAGACCATATCTGGGAGGAATTGGGTCGGAGAGTTAGGTCAAGGCAAGATATCAACAACTTGCATGATCTTTACGCCGATCTTGTTCAGGAATGGAACAACGTACCCAACGCTGTGTTACAACGGTACGTGAGGTCAATGCGCCGACGTCTTATTGCTTGTATCAACGCAAAAGGTGGTCACACACGATATTAATGCAGAACAAACACGATTTCTTTAAAAGAAATGGCTTAAAATTCAAATTCTTTACTGGCTAAAAAGTAGCCGCTGATTTGCAACTTTTTATTTCGACCCCTGTGTTGTTTGGGTAGCAAATTCATGGCATCAACATTGTCAATTTGCAAAACAAATGCATCCTCGTTAAAGCCAATAAAATGCTTCATATTTTAGTACCAGACATGATATAATTTATTTTTTCAAACATAGACATTTTTGGGGAAAGTCACAGTGCACACTTTCTTTTGCAACTGAGTATATTAAGGAAATGATTACACCAAACTAACTAATATACTGTTAAGGGTATTAACATCTTATTACCATTATTAAACTGATCAAATTTGAAGGATTGTAAATTTGTTCGAAAAACGTTACTTGATTTTGTATGCTTGTCTTGTTGGTGTTCTGTGTTGCATGGTGTTAAGTGTCGCTTTCAACAATTTTTCAGTCATATCGCGACGGTGTTTACTTGAGACAGTGTTCTTAGCGCTACTAATAGACACCTGTTATGATAATCCACCTAGTCACATTATACTTACACCGAGCTGACCAGACCTGGAACTATCCTCTAAACCCTGATCGCCAATCGAGGACGCTTCTAGTACCAGTTTTCAAGTCTTTAGTACGGCTCGACGGGGGATCGAACCCACGACCTTTCACATGCGAGGTGGACGTTCTATTGTGTTTGTACAAATATATAAGCTATGACGATGTACATGGACTATAACACATGTCGGAATAAAGATATATTCTATTCCGGCGTGTTCTGCTGTTTGTGAATGTATAAATGATACAGTCATACCGGAAATCAATAATGTAAAATATCCTATCAGACGCGCCGATTTGATTAGACGGTCGCGTGTCACAGAGGCTTTGTAATAATAAGACGTATTATGACGTAATAATCATATAAGAAAAGTCTGAATAGTATCAAGGATTGTTTGGACAATCATTATATCACCTTTTCAGTTAATTATTAAGGTATAAATAATATTGTACAATATGGGGAGTGTAGTTCAGATATACTATACTGTTCTATACCAGCAAGTACAGAGCCAATCGCCTATTCAAGATATTACCAATAATACTGTACAATATGGGGATTGATTGCAGATATATTATACTGCTCTATACCAGCAAATACAGAGACAATCGCCTACTCAAGATATTACCAAAGCTTTTAAAAAACATTTGAATCTTAATCAATTTAACCAGAGTTAACTAAAATACGTGTATGTTGAATATATTTCTGAGCGATGTAGTATATTATTAGATTTAAGCGCTATCGAAAGAGATCTGTGTTCGAAGTGCCGCCAGGTCACCATCTCCATAATGATTGATGTACGTCATCCCCACTAATTTAAGTGGGAAAGTTATAAATGACATTCTGATATGGATGTTCTCTAGTACTGGTTAAACTTCCAGGATCCAAGTGAAAGTGGTAAGATAAACTGATCGCTTTTAAGCCCTCGACTGCATAAAAAAATAATCTAAATATTCAATCAATTTTTCATGATATGGTTTGTAATTAAGGTGAATATATCTTGATTTTTCAAAAGTTTAGATTTGTCTCTAAACCTTTTCTTCCAATATATTATACCTATATATACTTACTGATCCAGTTTTGCCAAAATAATATCTATTTAAATATGCTGTAGTGTACCGGCTTTTAACATACACCAACATTTGGAAGTCTCTAACCTTCATATTCGAGTCATGCTACGATATAGTTATTATTACGGTACACCGGATTCACCGTTTTAGATTTCGCCATGCAGTTCTGAGAATAAACAATAAAGACGTTTATCTAACACACGGGCTGTGTTTGGGTTCTAATAACGCCCTCAACATAATACATGCCAAGATAATATATTGAATAGGATTTCCTAACTGGCGCTAGGTCCCAATGTTAGAGTTAGATTTATGTCGCTTGAAATGCAACATTTTTGTGACGTACTACATGTAAACGAGTCATGTGATTTCGCTAAATACCCAACAATTAACGATATATTGAATGTTCCTTGTTTTGATAACTGAAAGTTATTGTGATGGAACAGTTTACTATTTTATGTGCAGGCACAAAATGGACAGGTTAAGGAGCATTTGAATCACTGATTAGTTTAACACAGGCGTTCAATGAGAAAGTTTACGTGCGCTAGGTATGACTCTCCATGTATACGGGACCGATTGCTTTAAATCCTTTCCAAAGGAGGTATATGCTTTCACAGTTCCTTGCCCGACTATGGAACTTTGGGTGTACGTTTGAAATACTCCGGCAAAATCCCCCGGGAATCGATCCGGGGATCGCTGGATCTTGGAGAAAGAATGCTAATCACTAGATCACCGCAATTGCATGTGTTTTCAATAGTTTGTTAGGTGCTGTAACTGAATTAGATAAACAAAAAATATTTAAAATTATGACACAAGGGAAGCCGCCTCACAACTACGAATCGGTTTGCCTGCAGTTTCGCTGAACTTTATCCATTTGTAGTTTCAATTTATTTGACATGAAATTAACTCTCTCGGCAGCTTATTTTCATAGCCACTCAAACTGTAAGCCTCCAAGCGTATAAGCTGATGTTAATACCGTTTTATGTGGAAACATTTTGTAGAGAACTGTCATAGAAGGATCACTGCCTCACACACAGACAGACACGCACAACACATAGAACATATTCTAATCGGCCATCGTAACTTTTGACTTTTAAGATGATGCATCTAAAAAATGTTTGTACATATTTCTCTCAATATGAAATTCAAACAATGTTTTCAGAAAATGTAATCAATGCGATTGGAGATTAAAATATGGAATTAACAAACTCGTGTTGACGATCAAGACATCCAGCTAACTGGCTATAACCTTTGCTACGTGTACGTTTAGCTATATAAAGAAATCCATTACTTCTAGCGTAAATGTTAGTATTTTTTTAAGTCTGAAGAATATTATACAATGTACCATGCTGCTCTATCACGAAACGTATTTAAATATAATTACATACTTGAAAACTAAAATCTGAGAAATAATGAGTTTAGACGGTTTCAAGAATAATTGCATTTAGTCAGACGTGTCTTATCATCCAGTTAAGGGAGGAAGCAAAAGTGGCCTTTAAGAGAGGCTGCTGCTTAATACAGGTTAATTTGCTCTGAAAGCATAGAAATGTGAAATAGTAAATGTGGCTGCTTAAGATAGGTGGCTGCTTAATAGAGGTGACCGCTTACACAAGTTTGACTGTAGTGTCATTGTTTATTATTTAATCATTAATGAAAGACAAAACACAGTTAGGCTTTATAGATTTTAAGTAAAACTGAACAAGGTGTTGAGGAAATAGACAACAAACACATTAACATTTCAATGTCTTAACCAAACACATACCAAGATCGTCCAAACCTTTCCAATAGCATTATGCATGTTCCAATTCTGCCAACCGCAGCCATAAATATGATAGAGCTATATTCAAATACTATGACAAACCGCTTGGCACAATAATTATTTCGCTTGTGCAAAGGTCTTCTTACCGTTTCCAAGGAAAGTAAATGATAAGCGAAACGTAGTCTGTAGTACGGACCCAGCTCTCCTGGATGACGTCACAGTAAGCGTTCAATTGCTATGAATTGATGGGTAGGCATAGATTTCCTTGCATTGACGGGTTATAAACCCGATTCGGGAGAAATGAGGTACTGGGATAGACTTAACGAAACTTATCTGTCCCACTACATATAAACGACACATCGTTATTTCCGTTTATTTTTTGTAACTTACTTGTTCATAACAAACATGCCATTACTCGTACATTCCCTAAGGTAAGTGTTTGAATGACAGGAACATTGTGGAACAGCCTGGAAGTGTCCGATATTTCCCAAGTATTTGGCAAGGAGTCATATTTGGTGCCAGACAGAAGAATATGTTTCTGCTTTTTTTGTCTACAAGGCCATTTCGATTTCGCCTACACCAGAGGTCAGCCTGCTTATACCAGTAAAACCATACTGTTATACAATCCAGAGAGCTTCGCGAGCTCTCAAAACGTAGCTTAGGTTATATATGGAACGTATTTTGCTTCTGTTATATGGAGTTTAGCATCGCTTTCAATATATTTTTCAATCATATCGTGACGGTGTTTACTTGAAACAGTATTCTGAGCCCTGCCACACTGGAGTATCATTGTCAAAACACATGGTATGATAACCCAACCAGTCACATTGTTCTGACCATACCTAGAACTATCCTCCAAATGCTTAAGAAGCGAATAAGCTTCTAGTACCATTTCTCAAGTCATGAGTCATGAGTAATACGTTCAGTTAATGTTTAACCATTTAATTAATTTACATAATTAGAAGACGACAGTTACAAGAAGATATGCATTTTATTTGATATATTAATATTTAATATATTGCTTAAATAGTATATAGCCAAGTTTTATAAGCTGACCAATACACGTTACATAGTAAAATTGTGCACACTGTCTTAAATCACGTGGCCTGTTATTTTCAGCAATAAAGTACATGTATGTTTCGATGACGTAGAGGAAACAGGTGCGTGGTTACATCCAAGTTAGTTTTGTTCTATAAACAGACCGGAGAAGCAAAATGTCAAATATTGTGAAACATACATCACGACACGACAACCCACATACGTCTAAAATAGCCATGCATGATACCAGTCAATATTGATAAAAAAAAACATAAATAACATCCGCTCAAATATATATGGAGGTTATTACATCAGTTCTCATTTATTATTGAATTCATTAAACGTGTGGGCCAAATTATCTTATGCGCGGCTCTAAGCATTTACTACACTTGTAATGGCTTAATTAAGATTTAAAATATTTCAAAACCATTTTAACATCATAACAATGTATTTTAAGCTAATTGTTCATGGTCGTAAGCATTCAAATGATGTTCAGTTGGATGCATGTCGAACTAATTTTCACCGTGTAATTCATGGAGGAGAATTTTGCACTTTTGGGCAGTTATAGCTAAATTGTATAACGTCAGAATTTGACATTAATACTGTGGCCTCGGGGCAAGACGATGTCATAAAGATACAAGGAATGTTATACTCATACATATCGTATTCAAGTCAGAAAGTCAACAGAATACGGTGAAACAGTAATTCATCCGAAACAAGATAAGTAGTTCGAGCTACATGAGATGTTCGAGCCATCCGCGTTCGAGCCAACGAAGTTGTACTGTAGTGAACATCAGTACACGAAACATATCCTATTCCCGAGGCTGCAATCTAATGAAATACTCAAGTATACCTTCCTCGACACAGATATTAGTCAACTGCCATATTATGTCATCCACACGTGTGATGTTGTCAATATCAACACTGCAGTGACGTCACAGGGGGTTTATATAACCACCGGAGTTTTAAACCTTGTAAAATTACATAATTGCATCACACTTACTCTGTACGAGAATAGCTTAATACCCACTTGCGTTTAATGGAATTCGCACCAATCGCCAGAAAACAGAAAATTACGTGCATGTGTTTTAATTCGACAAAGCACGAATCCGACCCGAACGTGACAATGTGATTGTAGAAGAAATTATTTGATGTACTTATTTGAAACAAGACGCACATAGGTCCTAACGGTCACCTTATTATTTTTCATGACATAAAGTTTTATTAATCTATCGTAACTTTTGAAGTGGCAAATATCCAAATATGGACTATAAATGTCACATCTGCATCAACAAATCACATCATTTTACATAGATATAGTAAAGTAGTACCCAAAGGTCAAACTGTGAGGCCTAGGGGCATGGAATACCCACTTTGTTATGACAGACTCATAGTCCTCATTAACTATGCTTACAATTAGTTTTCCAGTGCTTCCTATAATAATAAGAATAAAAAAATATATTTTTTTTAAGTTTACCTTAAATTTGACTACTTTCGTCTAGGCCCAAGGTTAAAGAGGGGTACTCAGTAAATACTGAGCATTAATCGTCATGTCAGGAACTATAAATCACACCAAAAAAAACAGTTCAAATGAGCGTCTTCAATCATCATTAATGTTCACCAATTGTTTCTGAGTGATTCTTAATATAATAAGAAAAAGATTTTCAAAGTTTACCTTGAACTTGACTGTTTTGATACCGCCCCTAAGACCTCATTGGTATGGGGCCCACGGAATCCACATTTATTAACAGTTATGTCAGCAACAACAAATCACACCATAAAACATTTCCATTTGTCTCTTCTGTCATAAGAAATAACGGTTTTTGTCAATTTCCCTGATATAGCTTTAGTAAAGTAGGTCCCATCCCCAGAGCTAAACCGTGAGACACAGTGGCTTGAAATTAATACATTTTATATAGGAACCATGGGCGTCAATCATCATGCTCACAATTTATGTCTGAGTGCTTTCTATGATAAAAGAAGATTTTTAAAGTATATCTTTATTTTTTTCGGTTCCACTTCAATGCAAGACCGTCACACTCAGGGACATGCAAATTGACAACGTTTATGAAGGATCCATATGCATTCATAATCATGCTCACCATTTATTTCCAAGTGCTTCCGATAGTAAGAAGAATATTTTTTACCATGAATTTGTCTGTTTTGGTCCAGCCCTAAAGGTCCAAGGGGGTGGGGACCATGTAATTTTTACAATTTTGATTCACCATTAGGTATCAAATTTGCATACAACATTTCATTACGATTAAGCTAATGGTTTTAGAGAAGTCGAAAATGTGAATTGCTTACGGACGCATTTTTTTAAGCCCCATCCCATGTGACCAAACCGGGAGACTCAGGGACAAGCAATTCACAGTTTTTGTCAAGGACTCATATATGCCCATAATCATGCTTACCATATGTTCCCCAGTGCTTCCTATAGTAAGTTTAAAGTTTACCTTGAAATTGACTGTTTTGACCCCACCCCAAAGGCCCTAAAGGGACTATGCAATTCACAATTTTGATTCATCCTCAGGTACCAAAATTATATTTGAACTTGAAATGGACATATTGTCTATTGTAAAGGCGTTGTAGAGCGTATGATCATAATCGTGTAGGTAAATTTAATCAGTTTGAATTTTAAGAAAATATTTCCAACCGCTGAAATAAATAGACACAAAAGTTATTCATAACCGATCTTTGCCTGCTTTATTATTGACATCTTACTTTTATATCATTATTTTATATGTCATGTCACACCACTGTCTGTCATACAATATCTAGCTTACGTGCCCAATATCTGTGTCAGCTAGCACTGGAACTAGCCAGTGGTAGTACCGTAATAAGGTTAAGAAGTCTATCCCAGAACCTGATATCTCCCGAATCAGTTAAATTTCCACCAATAAAATAGCAGGAATTCTATGATTGTCCCACAATTCATAGCTATTGAACGCTTACTAAATAGTGACGTCATCAAACTTTCAGTTGAAGCAATTGACCAATTAACGTGCTCAAATGCGGCTTTCCCAGCACTGCTATTTGACTGAAACAATGGGGAGAGCTGGGTCGGTACTGCATACTCGTGAGTCACTATCTTTATGGTTGACATCATTACATCATAGATTATTGGGCTCGAGGCAACATAAGTCCTATCAGTTCCAGGGATCGTATTCACCAACCTTTCTTGAGAAAATTCTCAATTTTGAGGATGAAAATCCAGATTTCAAAATTATAGATCTACCAGTAGTTTATCATGACAGATAGAAAAGTTTTAAAGTTTATTTGACTACATATTAGATATCCCTATATACATGCAAACTTTGGCCTAAATATTGTCTCTAAAATGTGTTTTTCAAAGTTCATTTTTGAGTTCAAGTGTATGAATATTCTTAAGAATGGTTGGTGAATACCACTCCTGACGACGTAAATCAATCAGAAGAGAATCCAGCCAACGCAAAAATTGACGACTACACATTAGAAATGCCTACGAATCCGGACTTGGAAATATAAAGAGTATAATTGAATTATATTGACGTAAAGTTAAGTCGGTTAAAGTGAAGCAAAATAAATGTTGAGAAGTGGGCGATATATTTGGACTTGTGGGATAGGACATTTTTCGACCAGTATTTGTTTTTGGTAATATTCTTTGATTGGAACTATATTTTATGTATATATGTTTATTTCGTGTTAAAATAAGAGCGTAAGTTTTATTTTGAATGGATTGAATTCTACCTTATTAATTTGTCGGCTGTTGGCCGTTTATGCCAATTTTATTTTTTATTTTTTTTATTGAATGGGGTTTAACGCCATTTTCAACAGATTTCAGGTTATATATTGCACATCCAGTTTTACTGTTGGAGGAAGACCTCAGACTGAGTAGAACCACCGTCCTTCCGTAAGTAGCTGGAAACTTTCTCACATTGCGGGACTCGAACCTACGACCTTAGTTGTGAGAGGTGAGTGATCTTGAGACGGCGCCTTAGACCACTCGGCCACGGAGGACGCACCATTTATGTCAAATCAGCATTTAATTAAATGTACTTTTAGTACTCGAATTACGAGTTTTACAACCTAACATATATTTTGTTCTTATGATTAAACATTCTTGTGTTTACCACGTGACCTGCATCCTTATTCTAAACTCCTATTCGACCCATATTTCTAAGATTACTCGTCGGATAACAGACAAAGATGTGTCGATGTTTTTAATGGTTTACACATGTTTTTCGCCTTTTCTGTGGTTGGTATTTGTTTAATATCCCCAGAGAATGTTCCTTTAGACGTCGTAAATATTATGACTGATTGTCGTTCATGGCGATGTCGAATTATAAGGAGTATTAAGACCGTCAAATGATTATGCCAATTACTTACACAAAACATTTTTCTCGTGGATATTATGCAATGTCTCTTGGCGACCAGTTTGTATTTTGTTTTATTCGGAGTGCGTTTTCAGTTTGTCACAATCCTTGCTCTGATTGAATGGGGTTTAACACATTTCAGTATATATACGGTATGTCTAGTTTTACTGGTGGAGAAATACCTCAGACTGAGTAGAATCACTGTCCTTCCGCAAGTAACTGGAAACTTTCTCACATTAAGTTTTTGGAGCGAGCAGGACTCTAACCTTTTAGCGGTGAGAGATAAGTGATCTTGAGACGGCGCCTTAGACCATTCGGCCACGGAGGACCAATTACTCTGAATGAGGATATGTTTTGAACACATTGCTGATGAACTACTGTGATACGTTTTGTTATCAAATGTATTCTTTTAAATAAAGTCAGTTGCTGTAAATACGTGTATGTTTATTTCAGACTACAACAGAATAAAAACCCTGCGATCAGAGCGGCATATGTCTAAATTCTCAGGAAACACGCAAGATAGTGTGTATCATGTTACAATGTAGAGTGCCTTTAGTTTTATACAAAACTTTTGATCAAAGGTAGGCAAACCGAATTATACAGTTAATGAAAAGAGAATAGAGACACATCAAACTTTTGTTAACGATATTTATAATTTCATGCTCAACTAAAAATGCATTGGTACGTTCCTATACCTGTGCTTTGGTTTGTGTTTTGTATAAAATGTCCACAAACTTTCTTTAATGTTTGCTTCGTTGTATATAAGAAATACATGACAAAAAAATAATCCGATAAATAAAAAGTAGTCCCTTTCGCGTATGATCATTTTACTAGCGGTGATGAATACTACATAGTTTGATCAGAACAACATTGACAGGGAAGTACATTTGGCATAAAGCCAGTTTGAAAACAACAGTTTCATCTTTCTGAGAGTAACGATATAGTCCCATAGGATTGTTGAAAGACACGTTAACGTGTAAAACGTGATATGGATTGTATCTGTTTCCACTAAGCCGTACAAACTTGAAACCGATTACACAACAATTGACTGAATTATTGTTCTTGCAAATGACGTATACAAGGAGGGAATGTAACGAGCGAAATGTGCATGTTGAGACCAATGAGACAATGGAACCGTGGAAAACCGAAGTACCTCTTCATTTTTCTACAATAGTTCAACACTAAAAATATTAAGTCAATATACTTAAATATTGACAAAACCAAATTTCGAAAGTCTTCACAGTTTTAATTCATGTTTAAAAATAAATGGGAATAGTTAACATACGATTTAACATCTATACATGTATGTCTACACGAGATAAAATAACACATGGTTATTAAACTAAAAGTTATGATAAATGGTGTTTCTCTGCAAAAATATAAAAGATACTCAACATAAATTGTCAAAAAGTTCCTTCTGTCTCGAATTGAAGACACATTCTTGCGCAGTAACAAAATGGCGTTTGCGTAATAAATAAATACACTCACTTTGACCGTAAGTGGTGCAAAACACATTCACATACTATAGATATCACAAGATGATATCATAGGATGA
Source organism: Panopea generosa (assembly GCA_029582155.1). NCBI lineage: Eukaryota > Metazoa > Mollusca > Bivalvia > Adapedonta > Hiatellidae > Panopea > Panopea generosa. The sequence goes on along the minus strand of CM055905.1, from coordinate 63,649,146 downwards.
AAAAGTTGGAGGAATCAATATTCGTTAACGACCCGGCTTTAATTTAGATGTCCTAGAACCTTTCCGTCCCAAGAGATTGGACAAAGAGAGTGTTGCGGATGTACGCGATGTCGTTGGAGAGTGTTAATCAACAATGTGTTTGATGTCCATACAAATTATTCATCCTCGTGATCTCTCATCTGATAGGAACAGAACAGAATGAATGAATGAATAGGGTTTTACGGCGTACCAACACATTATAGGTTATTCGACGCCAACAGGAAGGAAGATTCCAGGTTCACTGAACATGTACAAAAACAACAAATTAACATACAGATTAAAAATGCATCAACAAATGATTATGCAGAATGAACCTAAAACCTTGATACCTGCAGAATTTCAGCAAATTCTATCGTCTTACAACATGCATGTGCTACAGTGATCCTATTCTTGTCATTATTCAAATGGAACTGGTACTACACAGGGGGAGATAATTTAACCAGAATAGTGAACATAAAATGATAAAATGAACATGACACCCATTCGGAGGATTCCTACACCTCTGCAGAGATTGACAGTGATTTAATTCTTTTGCCAATTAAATGTATTTACAATAAGCTAGTAATATGCAAAATTATAACGAAAACAATGCAGTGGTGACTTTGAAATTTGAATCGTGTATAGAATTAAATATAAAACCTGCCTAACAGCCATCTTGCGATGTTTTACCGTAGTTGGGGCCTTAAAGAGGCATCGCCTATAAATCCGATATTCTTAGAATAAAGTATTAAACACTGGTTATTTAAATGCTATCATATAAATAAAGCTATTTTATGATCTTTTAGGCAAGAAACGTATGTACTTTTCTGCTTCTGTAATGCCTGTTTTACAGTCAGAATGTGAAGTGTTTTTGTCGATTAAATTGCATCCCGCTCTACATGCTACAACAACAACTATCCTAAATCCGATAATCCCCGAGCGACAATAACAAATCTTCGGATTTCCGGTAATCAGCAAAGTGCGTTCCGAAACTATTCTGAATTGGTTTCACTAAAATCAATCAAGGTTTATAAACGACCTTTGTAAACACTTGTTGTTGTAGAAAATCACACCGATTACACCAAGTTACATGTGTTTCTTTCAGACTTAAAGGGATTATATTGGCAAGTAACACAAACACGCTGTTAATCCAGACTTTTCCAGTATGCAGTGTGCACAAAATAATGCTTATGTATTGACGTATAACCTTTATTTACTTGAAAGTTATCAAATTAACAGTAATTGAATATTGGCCAAAACTTTAATACGTCCCGCAATAAAGTATTGCGCAATGTTTACATTGAACTCCGTAAACTTCCCGAACAAAGCCTTGAAAATGAGATCGGAAACGAGTCTTCACGATGTTATCCGATGATTGATCGGAAACCCGAAAGCGGTTCGTTGAAAATGGCGAATGTAAACAAAAACAAAAACGTGGCTTCATAAATCCGATGTTTGTAATAAAGAGGTTTTGCAATTAGATACTTTAGACGCGTATATCTCTAAGTTATAAGTGTATCTTCATGCTGGGCGTGTGTATTTAGGACAGGGAATTGACGGTAATATGCCAATATAATCCCTTTAAATAGGGTTGGACATGAAATGTCTAGATGATGCTTCTTTAAACATGCTATTGTCAAATAAACATCTGACTGACGTGAATCACCTCGTGCTACAGTATGGATGCACCAGATGACCTTCGTTCAATAGATGAAAATCTTTGTACACTCCTTGGGGGAGGTGTAACTTCGATTATATCGTATTAATTAAAAAAAAAGTATTATTACCTTTAGTTAGTGTTACTTCTTTTAATTATTGCATGTATATCAATATGCTTGCTGCCCACACCTTCTCATTAAGGTTTTGAAAGGAATAACTTTAACTGGGAAGATCACAAGGGACACCCTGTAGCGCGTCCGCTGTTGACTTGTAGGATTCCTGAAGGATAAACATTAAAGGTTGATAGCTGAAATAGATGCAAATAAAACACATTTTATTTTCAGTTCGTCAACGTGGCATATTGTTTAATACGTCTAGCACTTTCAAGCTTGTTGGAGATCAATGAACATTTTCCTAAACGCTATGGAAGTATTACTTCTATGGTAAATGATATGACGTGTAACTTCGACATTCGATTATACTTAGAAATAAAAGCATGTAAAACAAGCATAGGAAGGTCAATTATTGGAAAACAGGTAGCAGATTAAGATTTGGGTACTATAAATAAATTGAAACACTTCAATTTGTTTCGAATGTAAATTTCGTCACTATTGTGCAGAAATTGTTTCAATATTCAACCTTGAGTTTCTATAAAAGGTAAATATGTTGTTTACGAAAATATGTAGCTTATATCAATTCATTCTAGCTCGATTAGGCCATAATAAACTAATTGCTAGATTATCATCCCTGCCCGCCCAATAATTTTCACGACACCCTCCCCGTTTCTAAGTTGGATGATAACCTTGCAATTAATTTATAATGGCCTTACGTCGGAAGCTCAGACCTTATGTGAACGGTTCTAGAGACCGCTTTCAGGCTAGAACTAGTACTAAGCAGGCTCAAATATTTGAATTTAATAATATTTAATCTTTAATTGACTTTCACAAAATTATATTCATATATAAACATATTAAAGACAAATGCATCGGGCATGTAAACATTATTATTGCGAAATTGGCCTTTATAAGAATTAACTTTTCCCGACATCAATTAATCAAGAATGAAAAGCGGCTAGGCTCTATTCCAGAAATGACTCGCCTTATTAACTGAGTCACCATGTTATGTAAGCTTTTGTATTCGGATCGAAAATCGGATTTGTTTGCGTGTGAGTCTCTGGTTTATATCTCGGCTCACACAGGCGAATAATAAAATATCAATAAATACTTAATAAGATTTCATTTGAAAGCGCCCAAAGACAATTATAGAGCAATATAAAACGGAATAGCAATTTTTTATCATCTCATGTTTAGGTGTCTATAATACAAAGCAATCAATAAATAAAGTTGTATATGCCTTGCAGCTATCTATTACACGGTTATACGGACATCGCCCGTAATGGTAAAATATTCCTTTGAGCAATTCATCAAATATGAATAACTTCAATAAAAAAAAATGATATTCTTCTATTCTTAGCTTGTTTAGTTAATGATTTAAGTAGAGTACAAGTTGCAAAGACGTTAGTTTCGAGTGGAAGAATGTCTTGTCTGTCGTATGAATTCTCACTTTTTTATATGCAAGTAATTTTTTTTAATTTTTTTTTTTTGGCATTTATCAAATATCTAAACATATCAATTTACACATGTGAACAGTAGGATGGATCCAGTATTTCAGTTTAGAGGGGGCATAACGCAAAATCTGAGAGGGAACAAATGTTTTTTTGTTGTAAAAATGTAGTGAATCTTAATAAAATATTGGAGTTTATGAGGAAGGGGCGTGTGTCGGGGTTTTTAAAGAGAAGATTCGACATTTATAAGATTTTATCGTAATTTAGAAATTATTATTTTTTTTGTCGGTTGAATTTTTTTAGCGTCGGTTTCTGAATCGTTATCCTTTCATTCCACAATGTGCGTGACTGAGACCATGTCCCTAGTGCTACCACTCTGAAGTATAATACTGCATAAACATGGTCGACCAATCTTAGGGCATGCTCTCTAGATACCAGGAAGGTTTTTGTATCAATGTTAACGTCATTGGTATGAATCGATAACGTGGTTTATGCTATTTGTCACTAAAATATTGTTGAAAACAGGTTTAATCGCTTAAGCACAAGTATTGTTGAAAGCGACGCTAAACACCATACAACATTATACACAAGTACTAACAAAACCTCAATTATTTAACCTATTATGTGCGATATTAACAAATTCCGAACATGTAATGGATGTAAAGCAAATCCAATAGTGACTTTCACCAAAAGAACATTGCTGTTGACAAAATTCTTAATGAAACACCTTAACATACATATTCTAAAAGTGTAAATATCGACAAAAGCATTAGTGAAATAACTTAACATACATAGTATAAAAGTGTAAATATCGACAAAATCATTAAAGCAATACCTTAACATATATATTCTAAAAGTGTAAAAATCAACAAATTATTAAAGAAATACCTTAACATACATAGTCTAAAAGTGTAAATATTGACAAAATCATTAAAGAAATAACTTAACATATATATTCTAAAAGTGTAAAAAATCAACAAATTATACATCAACAAGACATACCTTAACATATTAGTTTAGTTTAAACTTATTTATTTTACTTCGATTGTGAAACAAGTTCTTACAACTTAGACAGATCACGCTCGAAGTCTTCCTGGGTAGAACCAGTACAAAGCATATGCGGCAAAAGCGTCTTGCTCAAGGACACCACACATAGCCGTAGCGGAGAATCAAACCCACGACCCTCCGATCATGGGTTCGGTGCTCTACCACTGGACCATTATAATGTCTGTATACCCTTGCTGATTTAGGGGTTGTGCCTCTTACTTAATATAGATTACTTTTTGTGTTTTAGATTGCAGAAATAACATATCTAAAACACCAATAAAGTTTTTTAAAAAAACGCTAACACAAAGGTTAAACAACACGTTATAAATAGTTATACATATACTAAAAAAACAATATGTTTAATGTCTTTAATCAGTCATCCTTGTTTAACAGGATTCTTGTCCTCATTTTTGAAGTAAAAATTATGACCATACATATAAATATTAAATCGTTTTCATGGTTAATATTAAGAGTCAGAAATTTTCAATTTTCATTAGACCATAATACATTAATTGCTAGATTATCATCTTCGCCCATCCCATAATTTTCATGCGTCCCCGGCCCTTTTTATTTTGTTAAAAACAAATAAAAAAAACAAACATCAAAAAGTTTAAAAATAAAAAATAAAATCTCCGCGCTCACTGTTTTTAAGAAAAAACATAAAAATGAAACAATGACATGGACACAAAGGACGCAGCCACCGAAACGGGTGTTACTTCTACGGAATAGTTAACATATAGGTGTAAACCAACCATTGATTTTTGTTTTTTATTTTATAGTACAATAATAAAAGTTTGAAGGCTTGTCATTCATAGAGAATCCCAAATGAAAGAAGTGAAAACTATATTGTACTGTTTGCCAACCTCTGCACTATCAAAATATGATGAGAAAAGTAAGGGTCATGTGTCATATAAGAGATTTTTTTTCTGCTCAGTGTGTACCCTGTTGACAAAGTGACAGTAAACTTCGGAAATCACGTATTTATACTCCAATTTCCAAGCATAAATTTTTTTTCTTAATTCACAATTCAAACATGGCAATGCTTTCAAAATGTTCAAAATACATCAATAATGCCATTTAAATAAAAAAAAAGCATTAAAATAAGGAAAATGCATTTTTAAAGAATATGAAACGAGGATTGTTTATAACCGCCATTATGCGACTACCCCACGGAAGCACTGCCTTTTTCCAATGATGGTACTTTGCCTATCATCACAAAAATATTTGAACATGATGTGTTTCGATCGTTAATAGTATGTTTGTTATTATTTCAAGTTCCATGGACTCATGGAGCCTTTACCTTTCATAAACAGACACAATAAAACAGAGTATTTTTCAGTAGCGTCTAATGCTTGATACCAGATAGTGTATAGTTTATAAATAGAACTTGATATCTCCCGAATCAGGTCTGGTAATCCCTATTGAAAAAGCAGGGAAAACCATGCTTGTTCTACAATTCATGCCAATTGAACACTTACTGAATTATGTCGTTATTCAAATTTTCCCTGAAGCAACTGACCGATCGACATGCTCAAACGTGTTGCTATTTAACGGACCGAATCGGTAGAGCAGGGTTCGTCCTACAGGTTAGATATTGTATATTCGGCGTTATTATTCCTTTAAGTTATGGGACTCATTCAGTGTTTCTCGAAAATAGTATACCGGTGAAATCGATGCCAGTCGAGCAAGGGGTATATTCTGTCGCATTGCTATTCACGTCAGACCCACTAAAGCCGAGTTTGTTATTTTCTTCTCCTTTTGTAATTGCGTTCTGTACGTCCATTGGAGCTTTTTATCATATATAAATAAATAAACTTTTCTCAATATTGACATAGAAGGCGGCCATGAACAATGACGATTATCACATTAGCGAGACCTTTGGGAATAAGGAGGTGCATCGGACGTACTGGTGGGTGGTGTGTTGATTTACCGTACGCACTATTGTTTATCATTTAGGTCTGGTGTATATATCCTGTGTTGTAATGACAGAACAGTTAGCAATAGGAATACATATACCAGTCTATTTCTTAGTTAAACCTGTTATACAACTATCGCCAATTCATTTTTCATCGAGTTCGCTAAAACAGCAGATTTGTGGTCACTGCTTTAAGCGTATTGGCCGTCAATTGATTGATTGAATATTTAGCGTCAGTTGTATGCCATCGAGGGCTACTAGACGATCAGTTAAGCTAACCACTGTTTCCTTGGATCCTGAAAGGTTAACCAAACTCGAGCACACCCAATCTCCGCAAATAACTGATAACTTTCCCACTTGAATCAGCCATGAGAAATGAATAATAATGAGACACAATATCGTATATCAATCATCACGGAGACTGTTGCCGTGCGGGCGGGTATTCAAACTCACAACCTCTGGATCCTGGATTGATTGTGAGACCCGTAGCCGACCGAGCTAATCGGGCCCGGCTCTGCTCAAAGACTTTGTTTTGTAGTAAGTGTTTATTAGTAAACGCAGTAACTGGGCTATATAAAGCGCTGGCATCTTATGACCACTCACCGCTGCGAACTTGGATTCGATCCAATGACAGTCTACATAAATGTTTGTGAGAGCCAATTATTTGCGGAAGGACGATGATTTACTCAGATTCATCTAAGATCTTCATCCAGAAATGAAGCAGAATCTGACATGTCCAACCTATCATTGGTTAAAAATGGGATGTTTAGACACTAAAAATCGTTTCCCCTCATAGTCGGAACCAATAAGACCGAGTTTGTTATTTTCTTTTCTTGATTTATTATGCTTTCAGGCGATCCTTTTATCAGATAGTTCTAATTCCAATCTCACTTTCACTGCATTTTCATTGGACAACGCCATTTTTTAAGACTTAAGATAAAATCCCTTGAGCCGGACTACTTTTTACGTTCTTCAATTGTATGTAATCCTACCATTTTACTATGCAGAGGATAGTTTAAAATTTCTATTCATATATTTTACCTGGCGGCGTCTAAAACTAAAAATAAATATCGCCAGGATTGCACTCATAAAGAACCAAATTATTTTTTACTGGCTTTTATGCATGTGAAAAAACTGTCGAAACACGTACAAATCGAATTAAGTCGCTAAGATTTTATGTAAGATGAATGTTGAATCTTACATCAAATCATAGGGATTTTATTCGATTTAAACGTGTTTCGACATTCTTTACACATGCATTAAAGCCAGAAAAAATGATGGATTGATTGATTGATTGATTGAATATTAAGCCATCGAGGGCTAACAGACGATAAGTTAACCTAACCACTGTTTCCTGGGATTAACCAGTACTCGAGCACACCCGATCTCCGCATGTAACTGATAACTTTCCCACTTGAATCAGCGGTGAGAGACGAATGATAATGAGACACAGTGTCGTATATCAATCATAACGGAGACTGTTGCCGGGCGGAGATTCGAACTCACGACCCCTGGCTTGAAAGTCAGACGCATTACCGACTGAGCTAATCGGGCCCGGCTCAGAAAAAAAATGAATTTAATCCTGTAACTAATTTTTTGTAGTAATGAATGTCCGCGGCAATGTTCATTCACGTAATGTTTTTGTAATCCTATCACCGTGAACAATATGTATCATTGTCCAATCTGTGGTTGCGATGATTCCCCAACTCTGTACATAAAAGCCAGTATTTAAAAATCAATTCCTGGGACGGAGCACTTGTAAACGCAATTTGCTTCCAAGATCAGTTCAGAACGTAGGCAATAGGGCGAATACAGCAGTTCACAACTCCTGCGGTACTTAGTGATCACAACATAGTGGGAATTTAGATTAGAGAGGAAAATATATATTAGATAACATCGTATATATGCAGGAGGACCAACAATTGTCTAGTGATTAGTCAATTTACAAAACTTCTGAGTGCGAAGAGCAATATAGTGCGACACTTGTTGGGGGTTGATAATAAATTGATTTGAGGAGATAAAATCGTTATTTAAACAGATTGGTTTGTCAGTTGGCGAAAGTTATTTCAAAGAGTATACGAATATACCAGTTGGCAAGAGGAACTTTCACAATACTAGGTAAGTATTTTATTATGGATTAAATATATGTATTTTAGATAAAATAACGTAGTAATGATTCACAAAATGTAGTTTTGATTTAGAAAAATGTAGTTTTCATTTTTAAACAAAAAAAAAGTATTTTTAGTGCAATTTTGATATTTATATTGTAGTTTTAGATTTAAAAAAGATTGGACAACGGCAAATTACAGGCATTTAACTATATATATGTAGCAAGAAAAGAAACACGTCAAATAAACGATCACTAATATTAGTGAGACTATAACATAATATGATATTTACTACATATTAGTATTCGAATTGTGTTTTACACATTCATGCTTTATTTAAAGGACGAATTGAAATGGTATTACTGATTGGATATTATATTTTAATTGGTACCTCACAGCATGAGAATATTTTAACCGTAGACCAATCAGACGTCAACATTGCATAAATATATTATCGTTATTTAATTGCTACGTCCTTAATTTAGTTTAGTTTAATCAAATATTTTTAGCTCGATGTTAAAAAATCCAGAACTTTTAAGTCTAAATTACCCGCGACACCATTTCCTTGGGAGAAGCAGTACCAAGTTTTGTTTTTGTTAAACCGTCGAGCCGGTTTCAACAATTTAAAGTTTAGGATAATAAACGGAGCCTACAAATAGTGGTTACAACAATTTACAGTTGAGGATAACAAACGGGACCTTCAAATAGTTGTTACAAATAAAAAGTTGAGGATAATAAACGGGGCCATCAAATAGTGAAAATGATCAGGAAACTGTATACTTGTTTTAGTTCGATTTAATTTTAAACAATATTTGTAATTCGTTTTTAGTATAATAATGTGGTGTCTAGGATGTTATAATATCATCATTTATATATGAATCTTATAGGTTCGTTTGGAAATTCAAGATATATTTATAAAATTAATTTTTAAAAAATACATATGTCATTATCATTTTTGAAAGTTTGTATACACTCACATACAGCTTATATTTGTGCAAAAAATGTTATCCGATTTCAAAGAAAATTTATAAACGTTAAGAGTGTCATCTCCGCGTTTTCTGTCAACATTTCATGACTGAGACTTTTTGATGCATTCTTTTCCATTTTTTGAAGCTACCCCAAAAAGTAAAAATTCACAGGTATTAATAATGAGTGTATGTATCCAGGCGTTGTAATCACCCGTGAACCAACCAAGCTATTTTTGTGATATTGCTATCAAAGGAAATTTAATTGTAACTTTGGGTGATAAACAGTCTTTTTTATATTTAAAGTAATGAAATATTTTTACATTTATTTTTTTGTGATCATTTTTTGCCTATTTTTATAGGAAAAAAAAGAAAAAACTAAAATATTGATATGACATCTTCTTCATATTCTTATATAAGATTTATATTGGCAGGCGTTGTTAAAATGTTTTTGTTATAACAATTACACAATCTTTTTTTTTTGTTAAAAAAAAAATTTCGTAAAAATTCAAAAGATCAAAACAGTAAAAAAAACTGACAAATGAAAATATTTAACATATTTATCAGCTTTACTTTGGTACTATTAAAATTCATACAAAAGTTCACAGAAACACTTGAAATTTCAGCCTGGTATGTTACTAAGTCACTTGTTTGAATAGCAACAGGTTAAAATAATAACTGAAATTCGAAAATGAAATATGTTTAGAAGTAAGTACTATTAATGAAAATAAACGTGTAATATGGAAAATGTATAATACATTTAAATATGTAATAAGGAAAAACATTAGCTGATATTCGAAAAGGAAACCGTACACAAAAGTCATACTGTCTGGAAGTACCATTAAATTATCTGATAGATATGAATATGTAATAAGTAAAAAAAAAAGCAGAAATTTGAAAACAGAACCTTTTGAATAATGGTCGATTGTAATAGCAAAATTAATTATAGTTCTCCTTAGAAATATATTTCCCGATAGATGATTAAAACTCAGCCAGACAAATCATCCACCATCTCATCGCCTGAACACTAGCTGTTCATCGACTGAATGTAAGTGGTGATCTCCACTGAACGTGATTAACTTACTAATTTGGCTCATTAATTATATCCTGAACCAAATCAAATTTTGTTCATTACAAAACCACTTGCTGGATCGTGTTTCAAATTTTTTTTTCTCAACTTTTACTGAATTACTAAAAACAAGAAATGTCACTGGTAAGGGACATGCCACACTAAATGGTCTGTGAAAATAACTATATATTTTATAATAGGTAGAGACTTTAATGTATCAATGACTATCAAGAATTTTGGACTGACGTTTCAGACTAAACACGCAATTTCAAGTCTTTTTACATTAAAGTGTGACCATGACCTTTGTGTGACCATGACACAACATGACATTACATGTTGATCACTTGTGTCAAGATATTAAAAAATCTCTCCTTGTTACAGACCAGACATGAAATATCAAACTGAAAATGTGACCTTGACCTTTGAGGTAAGGTTCTGGGTCTTACACGTGACAAGTCGTCATTTAATGAGAGCAATTGAGCCAAGTCTTTTTAAAATCGTTCCATGTATGACAAAGTAACATAACGGTCATTAAATCTAAATAAGTCTTAATGTGTTGTCAAACAAACGTAAAGTCTGACATTGACCTTTGTAGTGGTGTTTAGGTGTTACGCGCAACACGTCGTCATGCTATGTTGGTCATTTGTAGCAAGTGTTTATAAAATCCATCTACGTAAAGTAACAGACTGGACACGAAATATCGAACAGAAGGACGGACGGACACTGCGATTACTATATGCCAACCAAAATATATTTGGGGGGACATAAAAATTAACATTATTTTGACTGGAGTTTTTTCTAGAACCAGTCTAAAAGCGTAATAACTTGGACGCTTTTCTTTGATATTTGAGTGTATATATATGGATATTAATATATAATTAAATATGTTGGGGAAACAGAAGCTCGGATACATTTTGAAAATTAAACTGGAAGTTTTTTATTTGCTTCTGCGTGTTTATATTAAAAACATGAACAAAGTAAATTCGAGAATAAAACGTAGTTCCTGTCGCGTATGCTTATTTTGGCGGTAATCAACCCTGCAAACCTTGATCACGGCCACAGCAGTGCTATGCATTTTGCATTAAGCCCGGCTGAAAAGGTACATTATCCCACGCACTCCCAACCAAATAAATCTGTTTTACAAAAAAAAAACATTATTTATTATTGTCGGATTACTGTCTACAAGTGTGTAGATACTAAACGAGCGTTTCATGCCGTTTATAGAAATGCGTTTTTGGAAAAGTATAAATTATTCAATATGGTTTTAGACGGTTGTCTATTGGATATACTTCTGTTTAAGTTAGAGATTTAGATGAGTTCATATTGATTAGACTTTAGTAAGCTCTGAATATACCCTTTAGAAATTTAACTAGTAAAAACTGTTAACGTCTCACACAACAATTAATTTTTTACTGTTCTGCATATAGAGAAATGCACTTCTGGAACACTGAACGTCTCGCACAACAATTAACATTGTACTGTTCTACATAGAGAGAAATGCACTTCTTGAACACTGGTTACGTTACCAACGTTTCTAATTATGCTTTGTTCCCATAGATAGTCCTCTGTTGATCCAATTATGCAGAAAAGAATGAGATTGACAAGGTTGTTTTATAACAATATCGATGGTTTAATTGCACCCTTCATTTTTGACAATTCTACCCATTTGTTGCATTGTATCACTACACATCTTTAAACTGTTATAGTTTCATCAAATTTGGCAGAAATCATGAAAATATTTCAAAGGTCTCATTTGCACAATAAAATGTGACAATTATATTCATTTTCATCAAAAATAATGCCAAACCGCTTTACACAGCTCTGATTTCTTGAGCGCAAGAATCTTGATACCGTCATGTAAGGGAGGTCATTCTTAAGTGAAATCTACATATTAATGCTCTGTGGTAGATCCATATCGAACGGACCTCACACTCTCGCTTGGGTCCGTTACATAGCAATGCTATTTAAGTACGCTGATTGGTCAGTTGTTTCAGTGAAGTTGAATGACGTCATAGTTTGGTAGGTGTTAAAAGGCTATCAATTCTGGAACAGGCATATAACTACCTGCTTTGTCATTGGGTTAGGATTAGACTTGATTCGGGATATAGAAACTGATATCGTTCGTCTATGGATGCTGGTATTGTAACTTATAGAGTGCGTAGTTCAGTGGTAGATCATTTAACCCATGATCGGGGGATCGCGGGTTCGATGTTTCGCCACATTTATTTGTTATGTCTTTGACACTTTATCCGCATATGTTTAGTACTGTTTCCAAGAATATTTCGAGCGTGATTTGTTTCACATTCGAAGTAAAATAAATATTAAGTTTAAATAAAACAAGAGCTGTCAACAATGCTTGCCGATGGGATAAAACTCACCACCCATGCAAAGATTGAGATTGGAGGCAAACACCAAAACTTAAACGCAACTAAACCAAAAAGTTTGACCGGGGTGTCTACAGACGAACAATTAAGTCCAAAAGGGTCATAACTTTGACAAAATGCAACCCAGAGTTATGGTTCTTGTCACTGTGTGTTCCATCGGTGATGGTGAACACACTTGTGAAGCTTCATTTATATCCATTGAGTGGTTGCATAGATATCTAACCTGATAAACCAATTTAACCCGAAAAGATAAGGCGAAAAAGAGCAATAACTTTGCCAAAATGCTTTCCAGCGTTATAGTTCTTGTCTCTGTGTGTTCATTGATGATGGTGAACACACATGCGAAGTTTTATTCATATCCAGTCAGTGGTTGCAAGATATCTGAAACTTAAACGCAACTAAACACAAAAGTTTAACCTGGGTGTCCAAGTCCAAAAAGAGCCATAACTCTGTCAAAATGCAATCCAGAGTTGTCTCCGTGTGTTCCATTGGTGATAGTGAACACTCATGCGACATTTTCATTCAAATTCAATATCTTTGGACATTTAAATGGAGAATTTTAAATTCTACCACAGAAGACTCACATTCCATTTCCTTCGCAGGTAAACCTGTATTCGATCACACATCTCCGCAACCATCTCACTTGAATCAAAGGCTAATTAAAAAAACAAATTTAAAATACTCTAAAACACATCCATCTGTTGAAATTAAATATCATTCACCTTTTAACACCAATGATGTCGTATTGCTTTGTAAATACTATGCCACAACTCTGAAACAAGAAAACACAGTCCCAATGCAGCATATTAAAAATATTTCGACCCAAATTATATAGTACATTTTTAATGCAATAATCATGTAACCAGCAAAACGGGTGCGCAACTTTATAGTAAAAACGTTAGCCTGAGCTGAGGCCAGTAGCTCACCCAATTTGGTCCGTTAAATAATGATGTTGGGAAATCCGCATTAGAGCACGTTGGTTAGTTGGTTGTTTCAACGTAAAGTTTGAATGACGTCAGCGTTTAGTAAGCGTTCAATTGCTATGAATTGAGGGACAGGCATAGAATTCTCTGCTTTTTCATTGGTTGTTGATAGACCTGATTCTGGGATAGACTATATAAAAATAAGAAACGACAAAGAAGCTTCGGATGAAATTTAGAGCCACAATATCTATTGAAAACAAAATTTACAGATTAAGAATATGTATGTAAAAGTATTTCATTAATATTTAATGAATTTGTAAAAAATAACGATCATACTGACAAATTAGTTTACATTTATATTCTAAAACTGTAAATATTGCTTACTATAGTTTGATATTGTTGGTCTGAAATTGCCCCGTTGTTTTTTATCCTCTCTGTATATATTACCATGTAAATAGGTATCTGTTACTTTGGATCTTTGGCCATCAGTCTATTGTAGAAGTCTAGTGGTAGAGCGTCCGCCTCGCATGCCGAAGGTCGTGGGTTCCATCTCCAGCTGGGTCATACCAAAGTAAAAATAAAACTAGACGCTTCCTCGTTTGACGCTGAATTTAGAGGAAAGTTCTAGGACTGGTCGGCCCGATGTGAGTATAATGGGACTCGGTGGGGTATCATACCATGTGTCTGTGGCATGTTTCTTCAGTGTTACAGCGCTTAGAATACTGTCTCAAGTAGACACTGTAGTGATATGATTGAAAAATTATTGAAAGTGACACTAAACACCATACAACAACAACAACTATTGAAGAAGAAAGAACAAGAATAAAGGCAAACGGTTACTGCCTTTAGTGCACTTGTTGCTTTGACGTTCAGAATCGTTATTACAGTTTTAAAATTGCCAGACAAAATCCACGCGATCAAAAATACATTTAAAACGTAATGTGTCATATTTAGAATATCGAGAGCTGTTCATCATCCGTCTATGTGGAAAATAACATCCATTGAATCGTTCCATAACTGACATTTTGTCCGGAATGTCAGTTATTTCAAAGTTCAAAGTTTTAAATTATATTAAAAAGAGAAATAAACGTGTCTTTTGCACGGACTGATTTACGTAACATGTCATGCTGTCTGGCATTTCTTTGTATGCCATGTGGTTTATCATCCCCGATCGTGAATGAACTCGTTTACGAGTTTCTTTTTAGTCTCGTACATTAGCATATCTTTGCCATTTAATGCCATTAAAATAATAGGAATAAAGAATTTATTTTGTTTAATGTTCAAGTTATTTTAAGTGTTATGTTCTCTTTTAGTGAATCATAGTTTTACACAAACTTCATTTTTTTATTGTATTTATAACACGAGTTTCATGCTAGATTCTACATTTAATGCCATTAAAAAAGGATTAAGGAAGCCATTTTGTTTAATATTCCGAATGCTTTCATGTTGAATTAAAAGGTAACAAAAACAGAAATTATATGTCCTACGGGAGAATCAGCAATTATGCGACCCAAAAACGACAACGGTTTATTACATATTAGTATATAACATATTCAAATTAAATACAGTACATATAAACAGTAACAATGATACTAAAGGTCAGCATCTTGGATAGGTCAGCAGTAAACCCGCAAATGAAATTAAACTGGAGACCGATGCCTTTAACCATCGTAAATTTTAAGATTTGTGTACGAATAAATTGTGACACAAGTGAATGTTTCATCCGCGCAGTGTTTTCCCTACTTTCCCCCTTATAATCACCAGATAATTGTGTATTCTGTATATACTAAGTGACGGTAGCACGATTATTGCGCAAAAAAAATTAGAGCTGTGTAAACCGGTTGCGCATTACTTTTGTTAAAACTGCTTAAATTGGTCATATTCCTTTATAAATATGAGAATATTAAAATATTTTCTTTAGTTCTGCCAAGTTTCGATGCCATTGAGTACTGTAGCATGAACAAATAACAGTATAACAATACGTAGTGGTTTACTGCAGCAAATGGGCAGAATTGTCATAAATGAAAGGGATGTCATCAAACCATCAAAATTGTGAAAAAGCAATCTGGTTAATTCCATGTATTTTCCTGCATGTCCATTTGGGTCAAAAGCGAACTAACTAGAGAAACAAAACACTTTTAGAACCATTGGCAATGTGTTCAATGTTCCAGAAATATATTTCTCTATATGCAGAACAGTATAAATCTGATTGGCGTGCGAGACGTCAAAAGTCGTCATGTGCTTTGACTCAATGGTGTTAGTATGTATAGTTTCGTGTAACCAAGGCGCTCACTTAGTGCTGATAAAACATAAAATAGCACCTATGCCTGTCTAAGGCGGCCGATTAGTGCTGCATATTTCATAAACGTCTCGTGAACAGACCTAATAAAACACAAGTTTGCAAATTTTATTTCTGGACTGCGTTGTGCGTATATAATATAACTCTCGCGAACAGACAAATTAAAAACAATATTATTTTTATAAACTGCTGTCTGTGCTTCCAAGTAATCTGAAGTACAGACCCAGCTCTCTGATTGGCTCCTTTAAATAGCAATGTTGGGAAAGCCACTTTTGAGCACGTTGATTGGTCAATTGTTTCAACTGAAAGTTTGATGGCGTCAAAGTTTAGTAAGCGTTCAACTGCTATGAATTGTAAGACAGGTATATAATTCCCTGCTTTTTCATTGGAGGTTAATATACTTGATTCGGGAGATATCAGGTTCAGGGATAGACTAGCTTCCAGACTAGATCCTTTCAGACAAATGTTTAATAGTATTTTGCATTAAAACTGAGTAACATAGTCTTACTATTTTACTCGTCCAATTTCAAATACTGCATATGTTTAATCAACAGGAGGCATGGACATTTAAAGGAATGAATGAATGAATAGGGTTTTACGGCTTACCAACACATTATAGGTTATTCGGCGCCAGCAAGAAGGAAGATATCAGGTTCATTCTACATGTACAAAAACAACAAATTAACATACAGATTAAAAAAATACATAAACAAATGAATATACAGAATGAAACTAGAATCTTGAGACCTGCAGAACTGCAGAGTTTCAGCAAATTATATCGTATTACTTATACTCAATTTGTCGCTTCTTACATGCATAAGCAACAGTGATCCTATTCTTGCCATCACTCATGGCTCCCTGTTACCACACAGGGACTGATTATTTAACTACAATAGTGAACATGACAAAAAAATGATTAAATGAACATGACACCCATTGGGAGGATTCCTACCCCTCTGCAGAGATAGACAGTGATTCTATTCTTAGCCGGAACCACACGGGTTACATTTAAAGGACACAGGTACCACTGCAAAATGAACATATATAAAATTAGTATAAAAACAATTCAATATACAGTCAAACCTTAAGAAGCCAGTCAAGGGAAGGAGAAAAGTGGCCTTTTAAGACAGGTTGTTGTTTAATACACGTTGTTGTGTTTTGAACGTATAGAAATGGGAAATAGCAAATGTGGGTGCGAAAGTCAAGTGGCTGCTAAATAGAGGTGACCGCTCACATAGGTTTGACTGTATATACAACATCTTGTAAAAGTAGGCACAAAAGCCTTGCTAACGTATAGACCCAATCCCCATATTCCCCGCCGTCATATAAGAAGACAAAAATTAAAAGTATCCACACTTTAACATGCTCTTAAAGATAAGACACCATGCGATTTATTATGTATTGTAAAACATAGAAATTATCAGGTAAAATATACAAAAAGACACCAATAACGATATACAGTCAAACCTGTTTTAAGCAGCCACACAAGTAAAATATTAAAAGTGACCCCTTAAGACAGTTGGCTGCTTAATACAGGTTGATTAAAACTAGAATTATAAAAATGTCTATAGAAGATGTGGCTGTTTAAGACAAGTGGTTGCTAAATATAGGTGGCCAATATCTCAGGTTTGACTATACCTACTGTAGACAAAAAGTGTTTTAGCCAATTTTAAAAGTTTGAAAATCCTGATAAATTTCCCTTTAATATGATTTGATATAGTACATGCCAGTCACAATTGCCATACTATTCGTATGAATCAGTTTGTATCCGGAATATAAATGAGCTCATTATGGCCTTTGTGTGAATTTCATTTGATATTGTCATGCTTCCCCTAACAACAAACAAACACATTTTGACAAACATGTGAAACAATAAGACATTATTTGCTGTATTTGATTACCAAATTATATTTTGCCGTGTTGGCCTCATGCAACAGTAAGCGTTTCCTCCACAGGGAAGCATGCTTTATTGTTAAATATTAAATTAACGCATGTTTGTTTGTTTTGCCTTTATATGAAATACAGCAGTATAATAATGTCTACCAGTAAATGATCGTGTGGGAGGAATACCATTGAGTATTATAGGATGAAGTTTTATGGATATTATTTTCCTGGTAAAAAAGCATATTAATGATCTCTGATTTAGACGGGCCATGTAAAATCTGTAAATGGAAAATATTATATGTACAGACTATCAATCCGTTTTGCAATTCCTATAATTTTCTTTATTCCTAGATGAATACGAAATTGACATAGACAATAATGGTAAGGTAAACAGAAAGGAACGTTTATTTTACGAACAAATAGGGAATTGTGGTTTGTTTCAAAATATGTTGGTTCAGCAGTTATGTTCACAGACGAGTGTTTAGATAATTTACAAATAATAATTCTAATGGACGATTTCTATAGTTCTTTGTCTCTTTTCCCTATAGATAGAATTTTATGAAACTTCACAGTATTTAAATTTAATGTATGTTTATGCAATATCAGAAGTAAAAATAGAACATGTTACCGTAAACAAATTGTATCATCTCATAAACACACCCCGACCTTGAAAGTTAGCGAAAAAATGTCAATTAAACAAGCAATGCGAAAATAAATATTTAAAATTGTTTACATCTATAATTTAATTAAAACTATTACATATAGTATTAAATTTCATGGAACTGTTAATTATAAGCTTGAATTGAATGGTCCAGGATTATTTAAAAACAAATCATTTCGTCAGAGTGTCAATTGTTTTTCAATTTTGTAATAAAAATATAGCGTTTTTTTTTAATATTTTGATATAGTGTATTGATAAATTTTGCTTAAAGCCTCACAAAATACTCTCTGATATCGATTCTAATGACGATTGAAATAAAAATTACACTTTCCCGCGTAATTTGAGAAAGTACGCCATCGTTAAATAAACTGCAGTTGCAAAATTAACGTTTTTATTCTAAATGAGCGTATTTGTATTAATATTAAGATTTCTAGTATATTTAATATTCAGGTTTTATTGCTATTATTTCATACCAGTATGCACATTTCATATATTGAACATAATATAAGAGACCAATATAAGGTGTATCCGTAAATGATTATGCCATCCGAAATAGGGTCAGTTTTAGTATAGTAGTATGTAGTGACTTTGGCAGGCCTCGAAAAAATTACTTCCCTTTGTGCGCGGAGTTGTTGCGCATAAAAAACTAGAAATCGTCTTTAACATAAGTTGGATCAGACCAGTAGTATTAGGTTCAACATAAGTGATATTGGAAACGATATCTGAGTAAGTGAAGCTGGTGAATTGTGTTAGGTATGGTCATTGTGTTCTAGATTCCAGGGTCGGGTTTTACTAGACATATCCACGTGAGATTTACCTCAACTACAATGATTTCATTAAAGTAATGGAAATTGAAAAAACACTCATATTTAAAGACAGAACAAATCTGTAATTATCGGTCGAACAATAGATGCTAATTGGTCAATGCTAAAGAAGTTATAGCACTTGGCGTGTGAATGATGTTTGCATCTACTCATCTTCTGAGGGTATATGGTTTTTTTTTCGAATTGCTTTGTTCATGTACTGCACATTGTGTATTCGAACTAATGACAAGTTTTTTTTAATCCATTTCACGGTGAATATATACTTTGTTTTAAACTAATTTATTCTACATCGAATGTGAAACGATTTACTAGAACCGATAAAAGGTCTTGCTCAAGTAAAGTATTGGCGAATATCGAACCAACGACCTCTCGGTCATTGTTCCGATGCTCTACCACTTGGTCACGTGCTCAACTATGTACATCCAGTTTTACTTGTGAAGGAAGGCATCAGAATGAATGTGATTGGAAACACCTTTCTTTTTGCAAGAGCCTTTCTTATGGATCGAGCGGGAATCACACCAATGGCATGATGTGAAATGTTAGTGCCATGGCGTCTGCGCCATAAACCACTGCTCGTTCACGGGTGATCCTAATATATTATTCATATTTTTATACGAGTCTAGAGCACCCCTGGGGACAATTTTATCCGTTTTTAATTAATACTATTTGGCTATCCAATTTGCCTGTGAAGCAGTGTTCGCCTACATTTATCAATTAAGTGTGCATCATACGGCTGCTTTGCGTGCATGATTACATGAGGAACCTTGTATTGCTAATTAAGCTTCATGCGAAGGTATTTTTTAATTGATAATTGGTTGTATGCCATGGCAACCAAGTGTTGCAGATGCCGATGGTAGGATATGGTTTAATCATGTTTTAACTAATTTAACACCTCAATTCACTGACATGAATCTTACTAACTAAAAATAAATCTTAATGTTCATTTTCCATCTTCGTTAATAAACTTATATACTCAAACGCAAAAGAAAGTGTGCACTTTTTATTTTTTTATTATTTTAATTCTACAAAGTATAAAATTGTCAAATTTGAAACATATGAATATCGGTCGTTACGACATATAGCCACAACCAAACATCAGTCTATGGCTAGTTATAACGTATTTGTCCGAATTGCGATTTTGCATGATTTCCACGTGGAACATGTATATATACGTACAAGTGGCCAAACGTGTTTTGTCTACATTCTTTCACACATATATGGTGCGAATATCACTGTAGATTTTTGAAAACAGCGAATATGCCACGACTATCAGAACGTCAGCGTGTTGTCGCCTTAATGATGCTGGGCAAAGGTGACTCAGTCGCTGCAGTTTCACTAGCACTTAATTGCCATAGTAACACTATCATCAAGTTACGTGCTAGGGTTATACCAGATATTAATGCAACATTTACATAATTTCACAACAAATGACAGTGACTCTACGCAAGAAAATATCCCTTCGGCTATTTATGTATTTTTTTTCGACTCCTAATCCATGTAGACGCGTCGTAGGTGTTAACTAAATTCAAAACAATAAAATAAACATATTGGTTAGAAAGGTAATTGAATAAGCTAAACATTGATGCCACACATGATAGTATTCCATTATTGATTTCAGAAATCAAAAATATCAATGTGCACACTTTCTTTTGCGTTTTAGTATATATTTACTCCTTGACGACCTCTATATATGCTGAGAAATGTCAATAGAAACTCAGAAACACGCCTAAAATAACAAACTATGGAATTGAATACTTAATTGGTACTGAAAAACGCTGACATGTACTGAATAAAATATACTTATAAGTATTTTCGTACATAGTCAATAGTTAAAAAGGTATTGCAAGACTATTTTTTCGGCGTTTTTCACTCCATTTGGAAAAAATATACTGGTAAACAACACAGTTCAGAGTATCTGTTCCACTAGCGATTTTATTATAACAGTACATGACTCGCCTTATAAACTAGTAATTGTTGTCGCGTATTGTTTGATATAGTCTGCAGTAAGTTACATCGGTAGAGTTAATCTGTAGTCACGTGTTTCCGCGATGGAACAGAGGCTTATCACTCTACTGTAAAATTACTTGTAAGACCGTATTTTTTTAGAATATTATAACACCCTTTTCGGTCTTATACGACGGACTAGTAATACTTCAGTCAGCGTTTGTCAGCACCCCAGTCAGTATGTATGCAGTAAATAGTAAGACCGTGCCAGTGTAGATTCCGTGCGTTTTAGACAATATTGCTCTGCAAGTTCGATGGTTTGATGACACCCGTTAATTTTAGACAATTCTGCCCATAAGTTGCAGTGTATAACTACCATCTTTAAACTGTTATATCTTCATCCAACATTACCCATTGTGACGGAGTTCATGAAAATGTTCCATGTTTTCATATGCAAAAATGTAAATGACCATTTTCATTGGGGCTGTGGTTTCTTGCTGACGATGAGTTGAGCAAAAGCTTGAAGGAAATATACTGCAATAAGACATGACTGGTGTAAACAAAGTGACTTACATCGGGTATCAACATATGTATATATTTGAGGCCTTATTTTTTTAAAAAACCTGTCACGGCCGATTTATTCATTCAAATGTACATATATACACATACGTTTAGGTATAAATATGGCAAGCGTTCTGCTCTTATCTTTTAAGGTTGTCATCAAAATTTAGAATAAGTGTAGTTTTTCAAAATTTTAATCGGCAGCAAACTTATCTACGAAGATTGTCCAAATCGTTTTGAAACAGTTTTTATATATATGAGAATATACCACTGTAATCTGCACTTGTATTTTGGAAAAAAAAATGTATTTATTATGTTCTGGAACACGACACTTAAGCCATCTTTATCAAAGTTATATCGGCAGAACGAACGCATTGAATGTTTTATGTTTTTAGAATATTAGATAAACAGTTGTATATTCATTGGTTTTATATATTCTAAACATTTTAAAGACTCCCTAACGGTACAGTCATGCTTTCCATCTGAAAGTTATTCTCCATGACATATATATTGTAAACAGATTTGGCAGATTTTTAACATTTGATTTATGTTCTTAGTATTACGATATAACATAGTTCAAAATATATTTAATACAAGAAAATATCGGTGGAACCGATGGAAGCTCCCCCAAGTGAGTGTTTGACTCTGTGCCATATGATAATGGAATTGAACGGGGGAAGTAACTGTGAAAGTTTTAAAGAGAAGTCAATACATTATTTTGTGGCTCTGCACTTGACAGAACTCATTCGCAAATCATTGAACCGGAACAAAATGTCATTATGCGCATATCCTAGCTAGTTTTACAAAATGAAAACCAGAAGTTGTAGCAAAATAGCGTCTTGAAGACAATTTCCATAGTTTCACTTGGATATGATGCATCCAAGCAAGTTTCATAAAATTCCAAACAGAGGTTGTAGAAAAATGGAGTGGAGAAGTATATGGTCACAGACAGAATGAAAGGGCCATAACTCCGAAAAAATCATCGAACCGGAACACAAACATAGCAAGTTTCATAAAATTACAATCAGAGGTTGTAGAGAAATAGCGCATACAGGAATTTGGTCACAGACTCAATTAAAAGGCCATAACGCCATGAAACATCATCGAACCGGAACATAGAGACAACATGCACGTCTGCACTTGGTAGTAATGCATTCTAGCAAGTTTCATAAAATTCCAACCAGAGGTTGTAGACAAATAGCCCGGACAAGAATTTGAAGACGCACGGATGGATGAAGCAGCGACTTTATGCTTCCCCCTTTGGCAGAGCATAAAAAATGTTTAACATATTTTTAGAAATATTGGTTTTTGTATATTTAAGAAACTTAAAAAATGAGGTGAGTAATTAGAAAAGAAAGAAGAGTGAATAAACTAATTAAAGTTATGTATTTATTATGTGAATTCACATAATAATAATAATAGTTAACATTTTTGGACAAGTTCAATTTTGATACAGGTAAAATAGGGAAATCGTGCCTGGCGGACATAGTATGCATTTAAACCTGCAAACCCCTAAATCAATATTAAAATACCTGTTTATGTTTACAACGGTTTTTATGTAAATAAATATCACGTGACCTGTACAAATAAAAATGTGCACAACCTCCGTTATCACCTTTATTCGGAATTCTATATCAACGGTTTTTATTGCCATAGTGTGTGTAATGCATGCCTTTTTATGAATGTCAACCGCAACATTTTTGTACTTTCCTATTATCATAAATATTGAAAATTAAGAAACAGAGCAATGAACTTTAATTAAAATTCCCATTAAACTTCAAAAACATTTTACTGTGATAATTATGATTGTTTTAATTACTATGCCTTTAAAGGAAATGCGCAATTACTGAGAGGTAATTCAAATATCGAATTTGCTATATTTTGAATTGATTTTATTCTATAAAATTCATATTATGTGATATTTTAAAGATTTAATTCTGATAAAGTTAAGCGCTAAAGTTCTGTATCTTTAGGTTGATTGATTGATTGAATATTCAGCGTCATTTGTATGCCATCGAAGGCTAACAGACTATCAGTAAACCTAACCACTGTTTCCTGTGATCCTGAAAGGTAAACCAGTACCCGAGCACACCCCATCTCCGCAAGTTACTGATAACTGTTTGATTCTGTTTCATCTCATTGGTGTACATGTTTATTTGTTGACTTTGGTCTCTTATCACCATTGTTTATATCATTGTCGCGGTTCGTCTTTGTTGCGTACCATTTCATATGTGTACAAGACTTTCGCCGCCTAGGGGTTTTGGTTCTGGCTATGATAAAAACAAAAAACTATTTTTCAGTCTCGCTTTATCTTTTATAACACATGTTTATACGTTTACATTTCTTCTCACCATTGTACCTATCAAGTATATCTGTTGTATATCACGTATATATGTAACTTAATTTGGACGGTCCTTCGTGGCCGAGTGGTGCAAGACGTCAACGTCGCAAGATCACAGCTTTCACCGCTATGGTTTGAGTCATGCTCGCTCCTAAAACTTTACGTGAAATACGTTGCCAGTTACTTTCGGAAGGACGATGGTTCTATTTAGATTCATTCTGAGGGTCTCCTTCTACCAATAAAACTGAATATGTTATATATAACCTGACAACTGTTAGAAATGGCGTTAAACCCCCATTCAAAATAATTACTTTGGTAACACCTAATCTTCGTGTTTATACGTTAGATGTTTTTGGAAAATGTTTGCTATTAACTGAGTTATTGCTTTGTTTCATACAAACCACCAGTGGATAAAGGAAGAAAAAAACATGCGTGAACGTATAACGTATTGCCTCAAACATTCTGGAACAACAAAAACCTCCACTATTTCCATAATGGAGAGACGTTTGTTAAGCTATTTGAAACAATTGGTTAACCAGTCACTGGAAAACAACCTCAAACAAGTTGTTATAGTTAAACTTAATGACCGGTGAGGCATTTTCCACATTATTATCGAGTAATTATACTGATGGAAATCGTTAAAGTAAAATGGTTGCCATGTTCCATGAAGGCTTTAGTTTAATTGCCCTAATTTTCTCTGTAGATACGGTGTTTTATAGAGGATGCTAATTAAGTTGACACGCAGTAACGTATCGACGTACCTTTGTTTTTTATTTGCACTTCGATTCCACTGAGACAAGAAGGGTCATTTATGAGTTTAGCTATTCGGTCGGATTAATTTGGAGAACGAAACCAGCTCTCCCGATTGGTTCCATTAAATAGCAACGTTGGAAAAGCCACCTATTTGCACGTTGATTGGTCAGTTGCTTCAACTGAAAGTTTGAATGGCGTCACAGTTTAGTCGCTATGGATTGTGGGACAGGCATAGAAAGCTCTGCTATTTCATTGGAGAGAAATAGACCAGCTTTGGACCATCAGATGACTACCTATGGAAACATGACCCTCTTATAACCATTGGCAATATGTAAAGTGTTCAAGAAGTTCATGTATCGATTTGTGGAGCAGTACAAAGTTAATTAGAGTGCGAGACGTTCGATTATTGTAATCTTTTTTAAATGTCGGAAAGGACAATAAATAACAAAATTAGAAATTCATTTTTAATTGAATCAAATGCCGTTTGAGTCGAAATTCACTTACGTCCCTGACAAGTTAACAAACGAAATTGTCTCCGGGACATGGATAAGTCAAGAATCATTACTCCCATCATTAATTTAAGGGTAGGAAAACAACCGAAACCAATAAAAGAATCAAGATGTCCCTTTATAAATGCCAGATAAAGTTTGTCTAGACATATTTATATCTTTTGTACGACAAAAACGTGACATTAGTCCGTAAATCCGTGTTTGTTGATTTAATTAAAACACGTAAGAAGTCCGAAAAGATACTGAAAGTTAATGCGTCCGCTACATTCATTGTCTCACGTAGCAGACGAAATATTATATAAATTCAGTGTGTGTGTAAACACATTTGCCATGATCATTCTGGTGGATGTGCAATGGATTAAATCTGTCTATTTGACTGAATTGTGAATACCGGAGTAGATGGTACGTCTATAGGCTCTGTGTGCATTGTAAATGCAGCATTGCTAAGTCTAAACAAGTCCCTGATACCTCAGGAATCATGTCTGTTACATGCCATCTCTACAACTGACCTGACGCCAGCTGTCAATCAAAAAAGTCACTAATCCAATCAGCGATCGATATTGATTCTCAGATAAAGCTGGGTGAATTTCAGAGCAACATTATCAAACAATTGTAATCAATACTCACATTTTTAGAATGTGACTTCATGTGAAGGTATTTCATTAGTGAGTTTGTCAATATTTTCAAAGTCGTTAATGAAATTGCACATCTTACTAAACTGCATCATAAAAATACGTATCACCATACCTATTATATCAAGCTTAATTGCAATACATGCGAGAACACATTACTATACTGCATCACAAAAATACATATCACCATACCTATTATATCAAGCTTAATTGGAATACATGCGAGCACATCTTACTATACTGCATCACACAAAAATGTATCACCATACATATTATATCAAGCATAATTGGAATACATGTGAGCACATCTTACTAAACTGCATCATACAAATACGTATTACCATACCTATTATATCAAGCTTAATTGGAAAACATGCGAGCACAACTTACTAAACTGCATCATACAAATGTGTATAACCGTTCTATTATATCAAGCTTAATTGTAATACACGCTAATATAACTTACTATAATGCATCACACAAATACGTATCACCATTCTATTATATCAAGCTTAATTGAAATACATGCGAGCACAACTTACTAAACTGCATCATACAAATGCGTATAACCATACCTAGTATATCCAGCTTAATTCCAATACATGCGAAGACATCTTACAATACTGCATCACACAAATACGTATCACCATTCTATTATATCAAGCTTAATTGAAATACATGCGAGCAAATCTTACTAAAATGCATCATACAAATACGTATCACCATACCTAGTATATCCAGCTTAATTCCAATACATGCGAAGACATCTTACAATACTGCATCATATAAATACGTATGACCATTCTATTATATCAAGCTTAATTGCAATACATGCGAGCACATCTTACTATACTGCATCACACAAATACGTATGACCATTCTTTTACATCAAGCTTAATTGTAATACATGAGTGCAAATCTTACTATACGGCATCATACAAATACGTATGACTATTCTATTATATCAAGCTTAATTGTAATACATGAGTGCAAATCTTACTATACTGCATCATACAAATACGTATGACCATTCTTTTACATCAAGCTTAATTGTAATACATGAGTGCAAATCCTACTATACTGCATCATACAAATACGTATGACTATTCTATTATATCAAGCTTAATTGTAATACATGAGTGCAAATCTTACTATACTGCATCATACAAATACGTATGACCATTTTATTATATCAAGCTTAATTGCAATACATGCGAGCACATCTTACTATACTGCATCACACAAATACGTATGACCATTCTATTATATTAAGCTTAATTGCAATACATGCAAGCACATCTTAATTTACTGCATCATACAAATACGTATGACCATTCTATTACATCAAGCTTAATTGTAATACATGAGTGCAAATCTTACTATACGGCATCATACAAATACGTATGACTATTCTATTATATCAAGCTTGATTGTAATACATGCGAGCACATCTTTCTATACTGCATCATACAAATACTTATGACTATTCTATTATATCAAGCTTAATTGTAATACATGAGTGCAAATCTTACTATACTGCATCATACAAATACGTATGACCATTTTATTATATCAAGCTTAATTGCAATACATGCCAGAACATCTTACTATACTGCATCACACAAATACGTATGACCATTCTATTATATTAAGCTTAATTGCAATACATGCAAGCACATCTTACTTTACTGCATCATACAAATACGTATGACCATTCTATTACATCAAGCTTAATTGTAATACATGAGTGCAAATCTTACTATACTGCATCATACAAATACGTATGACCATTCTATTACATCAAGCTTAATTGTAATAAATGCGTGCAAATCTTACTATACTGCATCATACAAATACGTATGACCATTATATTATATCAAGCTTAATTGTATTACATGCGAGCACATCTTTCTATACTGCATCATACAAATAAGTATCACGATTCTATTATATCAAGCTTAATTGCAATACATGCGAGCACATCTTACTATACTGCATCATACAAATATGTATCACCATACCTAGTATATCAAGCTTAATTCCAATACATGCGTGCAAATCTTACTATACTGCATCATACAAATACGTCTAACCATAATATTATATCAAGCTTAATTGTATTACATGCGAGCACATATTTCTATACTGCATCATACAAATACATTATGACCATTCTATTACATCAAGCTTAATTGTAATACATGAGTGCAAATCTTACTATACTGCATCATACAAATACGTATGACTATTCTATTATATCAAGCTTGATTGTAATACATGAGTGCAAATCTTACTATACTGCATCATACAAATACGTATTACTATTCTAGTATATCAAGCTTAATTGTAATACATGAGTGCAAATCTTACTATACTGCATCATACAAATACGTATTACTATTCTAGTATATCAAGCTTAATTGTAATACATGAGTGCAAATCTTACTATACTGCATCACACAAATACGTATGACCATTCTATTATATTAAGCTTAATTGCAATACATGCAAGCACATCTTACTTTACTGCATCATACAAATACGTATGACCATTCTATTACATCAAGCTTAATTGTAATACATGAGTGCAAATCTTACTATACTGCATCATACAAATACGTATGACCATTCTATTACATCAAGCTTAATTGTAATAAATGCGTGCAAATCTTACTATACTGCATCATACAAATACGTATGACCATTATATTATATCAAGCTTAATTGTATTACATGCGAGCACATCTTTCTATACTGCATCATACAAATAAGTATCACGATTCTATTATATCAAGCTTAATTGCAATACATGCGAGCACATCTTACTATACTGCATCATACATATACGTATCACCATACCTAGTATATCAAACTTAATTCCAATACATGCGTGCAAATCTTACTATACTGCATCATACAAATACGTCTAACCATAATATTATATCAAGCTTAATTGTATTACATGCGAGCACATATTTCTATACTGCATCATACAAATACGTATCACCATTATAATATATCAAGCTTAATTGCAATACATGCGAGCACATCTTTCTATACTGCATCATACAAATAAGTATCACGATTCTATTATATCAAACTTAATTGCAATACATGTGAACACATCTTATTATACTGCATCACACAAATGCGTATCACCATTCTATTATATCAAGCTTAATTGTAATTAAGACATTGATTTAACTTTTGTAAAGACTATTTTGTTATTGGAACTTCCGGAAATCATGTGTTAATTAGCTTAGTTGTATATGGGACGTAATTGAAAATCACAAAGTTACCATTTTTCATGTGATATTATTCTTGATGAAATGTTTTTGTAACCATAGCTTCAAAGTCGTTAATAGCGGTTGTGACCACCTCTCCTATGATGCAGGGTCAAAACTCTAGACTGCATGGACCTGGTGTAACATCTGATGACGTCATTCGGGATAGCGTTCCATTCATGGACTAAGGCCGCTGTAAGATCACGGACATTGTTAATTTCCTGATTTATCCTCACATTTCGCTCAAGCAATGCCCAAATATGCTCAATAGGGTTCATGTCGGGGCTACATGCAGGCCAGTGCAAGACGCCGACGCCGTTTCTCTGCAGAAAATCCCTAGTGCGCAATGCTGTGTGCTGTATGATAGTACACCTGTTGCAATTCATCTGTCTAGCGACGCCAGTGACGCTGACACCAGAAGCAAGCAATCGAAGAGATTCAATAATCTGGTTTTCAGACAGCCTAGGCATGTTGAAAGCATTGTGAGTTAGAAAATAAAGTGTTTTTTACATCAGCAAGGTTTATAGGAAGTCGGTCAGTGATAAACCGGTTTTCAACATACCGATGCACAAGATTTACGTGCGAAAATTGCATAACAACGTTAAGTCGAAATATTCGACAATAATTGGGTCAAATTGACCTGACATGAGTGTACGGTATAATCCAGTAGGCATGTACTCGACATGTGAAATTTTGTCAAAACACATTAACATTGACACAGAAAATAGAAAAACAAAAGTGTGTAGTTTCTTTTGGCGTTCAGTATATTATATCAGGCTTAATTGTAAAACATGTGAGCACATCTTACTATACTGCATCACACAAATACGTATCACCATTCTATTATATTAAGCTTTATTGTAATACATGGGAGTACATCTTTTTATACTGCATCACACAAAACCATATCACCATTCTATGATATCAAGCTTAATTGCAATACATGCGAGTACATCTTACTATACTGCATCGCAAAAATGCGTATCACCATTTTATTATATCAAGCTTAATTGAAATGCATGCGAGCACATCTTACTATACTGCATTATACAAATACGTATCACCATTCTATTATTTCAAGCTTAATTATAATACATGCGAGTTACTGCGGAACATGCATATGCAATAAAAACATGGCATGCAAATGACACATCTACAATCACAGCATGCATGCCATCAATACTAATTAAAATAAATCAATTTCTTTAATTATAAGAGCACGCTTTGAGATTCGTTTAAGTATGAAATCATGAAATATTGCCATGCAAGATTTGCCTGCTCCACGAACATTAATGTTTACAAATCGACTGTAAATATCTTACATGATACCTTTAGGAATAATGAAAAACCCATTTATAGATGAAGTTGTGCTACATTTGTCACGTGATATAGCCATTTAATGCATTTAACATTGATAATGTGTTACCTTTTGTGACAGTTATATCTTTGTAACGTAGTATTCTTTAAGACTGACGTAAACTGTTACGTAGGTTAAAATGAAGGGGTAGTATAAGCTTCATATGTTTAAAAATTTGTAAGATATGTGAGCTGCATGCTTAAACTCTAAGCAGCGTTACATTGGTATAGGTCAACTTCAGGATGATTACAAATTTCCCAGGAATCAGATTTTAGTAGTCCATCTTTATCATTTGTCTTCAAATTATCTGATTTTGGTTTTGTTTGATATTCATATGAAATATGTTTTCCCAACCACAAAGTATAATGCGAAATAATATATATATTCAGTACGTATTTCGAAAGGATTTATCTTTTATGATTATCGATTTTCAATAG
Organism: Panopea generosa; assembly: GCA_029582155.1. Taxonomy (NCBI): domain Eukaryota; kingdom Metazoa; phylum Mollusca; class Bivalvia; order Adapedonta; family Hiatellidae; genus Panopea; species Panopea generosa. Next base: position 63,618,008 of record CM055905.1, on the reverse strand, counting down.
CTTTAAATTTCCAAAAACTACGTTACCTTTCTCGCATAGAATGACCATCTCAATTCAAATGTATGTTTCATTCCTTTGATAATACTTTGACTATCTTTTTAACTTTCATAAGCTTTCTAAAGTCATCAAAATCGGTTAACAAATGAAGAAATTAATATCCGTCGCCAGGTATCGTTTCTAAAAATATCTAAAAAAGCAGTACCGCAATATTTTACGCCTACTGTCCTTTACTTCGGGTTACACATCGAACACCAGTGGACTGTTTAACTCTATTTTCTATTCGATCACATTCATGATACGTAGACTTGCTACTGCATTCAGAAATAAATGACGTATTGACGTCGAACATAAATTTCTATTTTTTGTTAAATTAATTTTTAAGGTCTAAAATTATTCAAAATCATTTAAACATTTGATTGTGATATTTTCTGCTAAATATGAACGATTTTGAGCTGTTAAATGCTGTTCAGTTCGACCAATATTGAAATAGTTTTCATCATGCAGTCTCACATAGGAGTACTTTGTACTTTTGGTTGGCACTCAGCCATGTGGAAAGCGTCAGAAATCCAGTATTTGTCTTTTGGGAAAGCCCCATTGGCCAAAAATGGTTGTTGTCTCAATGAATATATCTGTTAAATGGTTGTTTAGTAGATATATATGTAAAAAACGAATGTCGTTTTATTAAATGAATATGCAAAATGGTTGTATCAATAAACCGGCAATTGTGTCGCATTGTATTAATTAACACAGACTTAACAAATAGTCAATTTATTCTCCCAAAGCCCTTTTGTTAATTGTTAATTGTTTTGTGATATAACCAAGAACGTATTCAGTGCCTTCATTTCGTTTCTGGGGACATAAATATTTGAAAGGCAACCCTTTGGCAGGTGCGTGATCGTTTCTGAATATGTCTTAATTTCGTTATTGATATGAAAGTAAAGAAAATTCTAAGACAAAATTTTGATTAATATTTTAAAAATCTATATATGCAGTAGGTAGCCATTAGTTCTATAAAAAGTTAATAAATACTTTAATATAAACAATCGGATAGTAATATATGACGGTTAATATTTCCATTTTGTAATATAGGTAGAACGATTGATAATAAAGTTACAGACTGACGTATTTAAAGGTTATTATTTCCATATGGTTACACGCATATTAATGTGGACAAGTATATAATTAATTCCTCGATATTAACATTTGAATGTTAATATTTCCATTTACAATACGTTATGCAGTGAGGGTCACGTTTTATCACCGTGTTTTTCCGTTTCAACGCCGTTTCGAACACGTTTGCGATTCGTTAGTTCAATCGTTAATTCGTTCGTTGATAAACGAACGGTTCAGCGGTTTGAGTTTTCCGTTTCACTTGCTCCATAACTTTCTTAATATAAGACAACATGTTTTTCGATTAACGCTTAATTATTGTCCAAGTTCGTGTAATGAATACAAATTGAATTTATAATTAGTAGTATAATATCTAGGTATAAAGTTTCAGGTAATGTTTAAAGGTTATTAGTTCCATTAGTAGCACGTATATTAATATTTAGACATATATAATTAAGTTTCATTTAGTAACATTTGATTATACGTATATAGGTACTATGTTATTGAAATGAATCTTATACTTGCAATTATTAAGTAGATAACAAAACAATAAAGTGAGTTATTGACACTAGGTACTCTGAAACACGCTTAAAATGACAATCTCTTAATCGGTACTGAAAAGCGATGACATGTACTGAATAAAATATATCTAAAATGTTAATCGGTGCTGAAAAACGCTAGCACGTACTGAATGAAATAGTATTTAAGTATATTTTCAGTACCTCAAAGGGCATTATAAGACGCTTTCTTCACTTTTCAGTCCATTTAAAACATAACAGTTAGACAGCGCAGTTCAGTTCATCTGTTTAAGTGGCAATTGTATTGTAACAGTACGTGGCTAGCGTCATAAACTAGTAATAGTTGTCGCATATTGTTTAAGAATTGATTTATTGATAACATTTATACCATAATAAATCGTCCGAATTATTTATTTACTATTTTATTCTTGATCTCTCTCTCTATCTCCGCATATAAACGTATTAAACATTTCTATACCTACTTAATCCTTCTTATTCTACAAATTTAAATTGTTTAGTAGATCCTTTTATTTTGTATTGATAAACAATGTAAATGTGAATTTGCTATTGTTTCATGATTTCATATTTTTATTTCAGGAAGTGCATCGTATTATATAGTAATTAAATAGTTGCGCCTTGATATACACAATATTTCTTTCAATACATATACATTTCCTAATATATACACAAATGGAAATGTTTTATTCATATAAACTAGAACACATGTGAGATTGTTAATTCAATCAACGTGTTAATTGTAATTGATAATTACTTTATGTAACACTAAATCAAATATTCCGTTTGATAATGTTATATTTGATTTCTGTATTTTTTATGTGGTACACCCACATGGCTCGGAAATGTAGCAAACAACCCGTGTGTTTAAGTATTCGCTTAAGCATTGGTAATTAATCTTGTAAGAGGATATCTTAATGGCAATAATGTAGTAGGTGCTAATACCGTTAATTGGTGGTTTAATGTGTATAGATTTCATAAATGCAAGTTACATTTAACAAATAACAGTGCTATTCTATAAAGAATTATTTGATATCAAACAAGTATTTAAAACATATTTCAAACCGATTAATCACACTTTAATTTCATATTGCTGTTAAATATAATTGCTTGATAAACTTGCAGAATATTAAACACAAACTCTTTAACATTACACATTTTAACTAATACATACGGTAAAAAATGAGAAGCAATGCTGAAATGACCTTTTGGCACAAAATCAAATATAGTTTCTTAAGTTCTGATTGTTTTATTCTTTGTGGAACCAATCACTGAAAAGTTCAAGAAAAAGGTTCAATATACAATTTCATGTGGACTCCAGTTGATCTATCGAAAATCTTCTTGTTTTTTTTTTAAGAAATTAAAATAATAAGTTCTTTCATTACTGAGATATTTTGCAAAGCCAAATACATACTGCCAACAACCCTGGACCTAAGAGTCATAAATAAACACATATAACATAACAAGGACTGGTACTGTTTATGATGTTGTCTAACATTGTGGAACCCACTCCGATGGCTCAGTGCCAGGTATTTGTGACTGAACATTGCTTGAGTTCTGATCTAAATGGTTGAACAGTTTGTATGCATCCCGTAATACAAGATTTGTATACATTTTATACAATATATACTTTATTTTAATTGAAACTTTAATGGTAAATGAAATAAATTCAGTTTTATATTTCAGTTAGTATCTTCTTCATGTAACAGTTTTACATGTTCAGTGTTCAGTTCCCCGCACAAAATGGAACAGTTGTTGTTGTATGGTGTTTAGCGTCGCTTTCAACAAGTGTTCAGTCATATCGCGTTGGTGTCTACTTGAGACAGTACTCTGAGCGTTGTCACACTGGAGTATCATGCCGCAGATACATGTTATGATACCCCACCCCGTCACATTATACTGACAACGGGCCGACCAGACCTAGAACTTTCCTTTAAATGCTAAGCGTCAAGCAAGGAAGCTTCTAGTACAATTTTTAAAGTCTTCGGTATGACCCACACGGAACTTTTAACCCGCCACCAAACATTTTATGTATATCCTCAAAAAGTATCATAGAAATTTTCTTGAAATTTTGACTTGAATAAAAAAGAACATTTCGGCTATGTTAAAATACAAAATTTTCTGTAAATGGCATATACACTGAACGGAACAGCTAACCCGCTATCTGAATTTTTATATACCTGATATTTTAAGTATTGTTTCAAAAAAGTATCAAAGCAATTCCTTTGAAATTTGGACTTGATTAAGGATGAACAGTGTTATTTAAAATCAAAACATAGTTTTCTGTTTATGTCATATACAATTTTGATAATGCTTTTCAATTTTTTGACGAAGATATTGAAAATACAGAAGTGGCGTGTTAGCTGTTCCGTTTCTTGTATATAAATTATTTATGGTCTCATTCCGTTCTGTGCGTCGGTGTTTAAAACAGATTCGTCGATGTAGTTACATTATTCACGGAATCTTTGTCTGCGATCACCGCAAGCTAAACATATTAACGTAATGCCTTGTATCCATTGGGAACAGCTGGATGAGTATTACCCGCTCCCGGCTGACACAGTTTTGACACTTTATTGAAATAGGTTTCACTTTTGTGTCATTGCAGATTACTTTCATCGAGTTTGGTTTTAATAAATATTGATGTATTTTTTTTAAGAACATATATCTGTAGATATGATGTCAATATAGAAGTTCTACAAGATGAAATTTGAGTAAGACAGTAGAACGAACCGAGATCTCTCCGCCTGCGTCCGCCACATAGCAGTGAGATTTGAAATCGGTGAATGGTCAGTTATTTCATTAAAATTTGACTAATTATATCATAGTTTGGTACGCGCTAGAGTACTGTGACGGGACAGGCATGGAATTCCCTGCTTTTTTATTAGGGATTTTTGAGAAATCAGGGACTGGGATAGACTAACTCTTAGTCCGTGGTATTGAGGTTATATCAGACCGGTATCTTCGGAGCTACCTTGATAATAGTCGGCAATAATTTGTTTTGATTTTTTTCATACGAATTTGATTGCTAAAGAGTATAAGCAGTGGCAGATTGAATAGTTGAAATAACACGTAGTCTGTATATAAGGTATGGCACCAATTATCAGTGATCGATATATTAAGACTATTCAGGGTAATAGGGCAGTTATTGGGCAATTATGACAGTGACTATCAGCGGACGGGGATTACATTTACCCCACGACCCCATGGATTGACAATAAGACGAGCTACCTACTGAGCTAGCCTGGCGTGACTGTTTTTTAACTTACTATACACGCATACAGAAAAAATTATAGTTAAACGTGTGTAAGTGGTAACCTATGTTAACCAGCCACATTTGCTATTTGCAATTTCTATACTTTCAGTGCAAATAAACCTGCATTAAACAACAACCCGTCTTAAAAGGCCATCATTGCTCCTTCCATTGACTGGCTGTTTAAGACGGCTTTGACTGTATCTAATAATGGCCCAATAATTCACCAAGGTTTTCTTTGTCATTTCAGAAAATCATATTCTGTTCATCTACTAATGAAAAAATCATTTTTCCCCGTAAGACAACAATACATATTAAAATAAAATGATATTGGTAGTAATAATAATTTGTTTTAGTGACGTCAATTAATATAACTTCTACTTTGTCAGAAACTGTTTCATACACATTTTATTACCATATCAGTTACCGCCTCAAGGGGCGAACTATCCATTTTATGACGCAATTTACCGAAATTTATTTTCGACCTTCGGTAACATTCGTAATCTTCATAACATATGACCATAAAAGTCATCGCAATCGTACACGATTTCTGTATATTGTATGAAAACCATTAACTAATTCTCCGTCTGCTTCATTTCCTGATTAAATGTTTTTTATCAGTATTAACGTCATTATTCATTGTCATGTGGACGTATAGAATGATATATATATATGTGACACGGCAATTCTATATCATATTTGTTAATTGTAATTGAAATATTCTAGTTGATCAATGAATTCGCTGATTTTATGATTCATTTAATTTATTGTTTTTGTTTCATTTTTTTTATCTTCTTTATTTTCAATTTTAACGTTTTCATTGTTTGTGATGCTGTGGTTAAACATATACATATAATCGAACGCCACATATAGCTCGAACTACTAATCTGGTCCTGGCTGAATTCCTTTTGATGTTTATGCATGTACATGTATGATATAATTGTTGAATAATACCTGGTTTGAACAACCCTTAACTCGAGTTGAATGGAGTTGTCTACGACAGTACGTGGTTATTTGCTGTATAACATGTTATTTGATGTATAACAAATTGTATGGAATTGTCTACGCCAGTACGTAGTTATTTGATGTATAACAAGTTGTATGGAATTGTCTACGCCAGTACGTGGTTATTTGATGTATAACAAGTTGTATGGAATTGTCTACACCAGTACGTGATTATTTGATGTATAACATGCTATTTGATGTATAACAAGTTGTATGGAATTGTCTACGCCAGTACGTGATCATTTGATGTATAACAAGTTGTATGGAATTGTCTACGCCAGTACGTTGTTATTTGATGTATACCATGTTATTTGATGTATAACAAGTTGTATGGAATTTTCTACGCCAGTACGTAGTTATTTGATGTATAACAAGTTGTATTGAATTTTCTACGCCAGTACGTGGTTATTTGATGTATAACAAGTTGTATGGAATTCTCTTCGCCAGTACGTGGTTATTTGGTGTATAACAAGTTGTATGAAATTGTCTACGCCAGTACGTAGTTTTTGATGTATAACAAGTTGAATGGAGTTGTCTACGACAGTACGTGGTTATTTGATGTCTAACATGTTATTTGATGTATAACAAATTGTATGGAATTGTCTACGCCAGTACGTAGTTATTTGATGTATAACAAGTTGTATGGAATTGTCTACGCCAGTACGTGGTTATTTGATGTATAACATTTTTTTTATGTTTAACAAGTTGTATGGAATTGTCTACGCCAGTACGTAGTTATTTGATGTATAACAAGTTGTATGGAATTGTCTACGCCAGTACGTGGTTATTTATGTATAACAAGTTGGAGTAATGATTTAGAGAAATTGAAAACTTCGAGTTGAGGATAATTTTGTTATATTAATTTAATGTAGAAAACCTTCTTTTTTTCCAGCTTAAATAAGCGCTATTTATATATTCCACATATCTTTTTTTCCGGATGGAATGCACATTATTTTAATTTAGTTAAGCGCTTATAATTTCACGTGCAGTTAATAAATATTTGAGGAGGAAGTCACATGTTATAGGTTATTTACCTGTGATACGTGCAATATTAAAATACAGTCATATTGTTTCAGTTGTTAATTATTTTTAGTGATGGTTTTAATTTGATATGTTTTCTATTTTTTGTAATATGGAAATTCATGAACATGATATTTCCGGGTTTTTTTTTGTTTGAAACGTAATTTTTGTTACTTCGATTGTGAAATTAGCTAGAAAAAATCACGCTTGGAGCATTTCCAAATAGAACCAGTACTAAGCATATGTGGATAAAGTGCCTTGCTCAAAGACACCACATATATCCATGGCGGAGGATCGAACCCACGACACCTCCGATTCCGGGTCCAATGCTCTGTCACTAGACCAAGCGCTCCATTAAAGATAAAACCGATACATGTATGAGAAAAGCTGATTTTCATTTATTACTCTTCGCTGAATTGTGACAAAATAGGATTACGTTTTCACATCTTCTGTAACAGATATTGCCATAGAAACCACAATATCGTGAGAGTAAATTTTTTGATTGGAAACATGCTTCTAGGTTTTTTTAAAAAGATAATTTACGGCTTTATCTAGTAACGAAGCATTGTATTCAACAGGTTTATAGTTTCGTAGTTAACTCACATAACGTTCTTGTTATATGTATAATAAACCCATCACATACTTTGTTATATATTTCCGATTCAACGCTCGGTGCTGTCCGTATAACTTCGTTCTCATACGTAAAGTGCCGAGCTATTTTCCGACTTACCGGAACAACTAAATGACGTCATTTATCATGGTAAAATTACCTTATTTTGAAAGGTTACGCTATACGATTACTGACGTAAACTAATACATACAAACTGCTATTCAAATGTCTCACTACAAAGTGGAGTTTAATTCAGCACTATTTTCTACATAAAATAAGGTCAACAGAATTTTAATGGTAAAAATATCAAAAATGAAAATTACAATTTTCCTTAGAAAGAATGTATCTGTTCATGAAAATGCACAATAACCAGAGAGTAATAATGATTACATATATAGTTTAAAACTGTAAATACCGCTTACAATTGTTTAATAATGTGGTTCTGAAGTTCATTACCCTTTCAGTAAGTGTTGTTACATGTGATGTGTTGAAATATGTGTTAAATTACATGTAACAATGACACGGTTTGACAGCACATTTACTTATCGGGATATTTTATTAACTAACGTTCATTTTTATAATGGATCAGATTGTCAATCCAATTTGTTCCAATTGATAAAGTATACCAAACTATTGTAAAAAACAATAGCAATGAAAATAAAATGTTGATTGGTCAATTCCCGTTGCGACTTTCAATATCGACAACGAAATCTGTGTGTCATAAACGTAAATATGGGCGGAACCGGAACACATTACTTACCTCGAGTGCTGGCCATTAAAACAATTACTTTATCCAGCTAAATAAGAGAGACCGATTCTGTGGAAATAAACTATTGAAATTTGCTCAACAAGTATGGTCAGTCTATATAAACAAGAGTTGTCACAAGACAACAAAGCTCGCCTATGGAATAATACTCACCAGCCATGCAAAGATTGAGATTGGAAGTAAACACCAAAACTAAAACGCAAAAGTTAAACCTGGGTGCCTACAGACGACGACGACGCCGGGTCATGGCAATAGCTCTCCTGGACATTCGTCCGGGCGTGCCAATAAATAAGGTCTATGATATATCACCTTAAAACAATCCACATAACCAGGTGTTTAAGGTATGTTTCCATAGTTGAAACGTATCTGCTCAAAAATGCACACTAAGTGGTGGATTGACCTTCTTTTTAAAGACATTGCAGTGACACCCCTAATTTGTTTTAAAAAAAAATAACATCTTGAAGCTAAACAATTCACAGAGTCGAAACAAAAATCGCATAAATATGAATTTATTTTACCGACATAAATATTACAGTTTCTCATCCACATGCACAAATGAAAATATTTGTGTATATGAAAGATAAAACATCACGAACATTTTAAAAAAGAATCAAATGTATAATGGATCTTACATGAGTGTTTAATTATTATTGAAGTTATGCATTCAAGCATGTCGGAAAGTACTTCGGTAATTTACATACGATAGCGGAGTTACACGGAAAACCCCGAGAGATGAATCGGAAGTGATATTACACTAGGTTAATATCAAAAATATGTCATTGGATTATTACACTCCTGCACCGTAAATTATGTGATAAATGGCATATAATTGCACCTGTTTATCGTAATGCATTAAGTGTCCGGCTTATCATAACATGATTTTACCATATACTCTAATAGCTACCTCCAAGGATTCATACACATACATGTAGTTATTACGTTGTTTAACCCTTGTACTATATTGCTTAATGAATGCTTTACCGGCTGCTACTGTTACAGCAGAAACAATGGACTTATACAGGTCATGGTTAGCTATACCCGTCCCTGAAGTGCTCCCATACTATCCGGAGAATCCGGAAAGATACCTACTTTTAAACATGATTTACAGTAATTTATTTTTTACTCATATAGATTTGAATATCGTTTCAATTCACTATAAATTTGCATGCGCATACAGCACATAAATGGTCAAGTACGACCGATTTATGAAAACCTGAATAAGATGAATAGCAATTCAGGAACCAAGTTGAAAATAATTTCGCTGTTCTGTTTAAAAACGGTCTTTTTTACCTATAGTATATTATATATATATGATAACTATTCAATTGTTTAAAATGGTTATTACTTCGATTTTCGTAAATTTTAATAATTTAAAAAAAGTATTTGCCTATTTTACATACAACTGAACTCACTCTTGCTAGTATTGACCTAGTTGGGAAAAAATCAAACTTTATTGGAAAGCATTGTTCTTTTATTGGAGTGTTTTCCATGTTTGTATTAAACATGCCAGGTCGGATCCAGAACTAGATATGACTTGCTGATACTTTGAAATGACAACGTTGGTTTTCAATTATGGTAAACGACTTTCCGATGAATGCACACGACATCTACCAAATATACTTTTTATTTCCGTCAATATTTCAACATGACGACCATTGGGACATGACCTGTTTACTATTATGCTAATAAATGTTTAAATAAATAATCAGATGGATCTACATGCTGTCACTGCGATAAAACAATGCGAAGTTCTGTCTTGCGGATGAATGTTCCGCAGCTATTTGTGTTCCGTCTTACAGAATAATGTCACATTGATATTTGTTCTTAATGATAGATGCATGTCAAGAAAGTATTTGTGTTAAGTCTTACAGAGTCATGCTATACAGATGTTTATGTTTTGCAAACGTATTTGTGTTGTCTTACAGAGGTTTGTTAAGAAGTATTTGTGTGTTTCTGTCTTACAGAGGTTTGCTATGGGTTGTTTTGTGTTTTTGTCTTACAGAGGAATGGTTACACAATTAAACCGAGTTTACTATTTTTATTTCTCTGCTGATCCTTGTAATATAGTGTTTTGTACGGTAGAATGTTTCTGCTTATGTGTGCACATTTATTGTTATAGTTTAATTTAAATTTCTACGTTAAATTTCCTTTACCGATCAATATTTTTTATATTGCCCGCTTATATTGACTGGCAATTAATAACACACGCTCGACTTCGATGCGCGTACGGTTTAAATTAGAAGTTGTAGTCAAAGGGTTAAACTTATGAGGGTTCTATATTTAGTTTTAATGGGAAATGTGAAATAAAGTGTGAGAAACTGTTAGAAAAAAAAATGTTATTAGTATAATGATATATTAGTGTCGATATTACAGAATAAGTATCACGTTCATGTGGGAGTACTATTGAAAAATGTCTAACTTCGAACAATGATAGCAATATTATTTTTCCCAGGTTGACAATATTCAAAGCGCCTACGTATAAATGTGATATGTATATACTAGTTCTATTGTCAGTGTTACTAACCATATATTATATATCTCTAACACTAATTCATCCAAACAGTAACATTTATAAGAATTAATTGGCGAGGTGATTTGTTTTGCTGAACATTTTTGGTCCTTATGTTACAAAGAACGTAAGGAATGGCTCCGTTCATAAGCTATTAATATACCATCCGATATTCAAAACACGACATCTTATCTCCATAAATACAGGAGTGATACGTTTTTATTTGATTGAATTGCCACATCCAAGAACAATTCATTGGGAAAATATTGGTTTAGTAGAATACTCACACTTACGAAGGAAAAATAATCACACGGGCGTCATTAAAACACGATAACACGAGTTCAGTAATCACAAATGTCTTTCAATTGAAAAGCAAATAACTAAAATACCATTTTACCATAAAAGGAAGTCACAGTTTGACAGTTTGATGAATATATTTTAATAACTAAATAATTATAATATACTTTATGGTATACTTTATTTTCAAGAATAATGACCCCGCGGGTTGTCGTTTAGGATAAATACAATTAAACACGACATCTCGGTGATTGGAACAATTTAGACATCAATAAAATTTAAAATGTTTTGTGGTTTTATGTTGTCATTTGACAAAACTTACAACATTCAAACACAATTTCATTAATTGAGCTGTCAGAGAATACAGACACTAAAAAAATTAACAATTAAGTATAAAGTATGCAAAGCTTTAAATAAAGACTTTATAACGAGAAATACGTTGCCGGAAAGTCGCAGCATAGTTTGTAACTGGCATATTCTGCAGACACTGGGGAAAGGCGGAATCTTCAATAACGTCGGTCAGACATTTCTTTCAGCCGACGAAACAGGAAACAATTACAAGGAAATTGCTGGACAATTTTGCGCTTGTGGGCAGCTGGATCACAATGCCGGAGGGATGTGTGACTTACATACCAGTTGCTGGTCTTCTATTTTCGTATAATGGTTTGACCTTTTTCATTTGTAAACCTAACTAGTAGTTGTTCACACATTAAAGATGGAAATTTAAGAAAAAATTAAAGAATGAAATGACCGCTGGAATTGAATATAATCGATAAAAATACTCTTTGAAAGTCTGGAAATGATTGGTGTTCTTTGGCCTTTTTTTATAATTTGTTAATTATCAACCCGGCGTTGGTGATTGAAATCAAACACCAATCAACAGCAAGCATATTTATTTTTACTAATATCAGACTTCAAATTCGCGATGATAACAAAATAAGTTTTTATGGCTGACCTTATTGCAAAAGAATATAACTTTGGTAGTGTATAGCCAATAGCGTTAAAAGACCGTTCGACTTGTAGCTTATGAATAAAACATTATTATGATAAAACTGTTTCGAAATTGCATGTGTATTTTCTATAAATACGCGTTTGTCTAAAATAGTTCCAAATGCCCCTGATAAATACACACACACACACACACACATATATATATATATATATATATATATATATATATATCAGATAATAATACTTTTTTATTACTCCTGTATTAAAAATATATATATCAGGCTTTGTATTTGTATTAAGTATACAACATTTGATGACGCATACTAAAAGATATAACAATGTATATTTAAATAAAACATGAAACAGAATTAGGAAAACGTTGTTACTTTTTAAAGCGCATGTTTATACTATTTTGAGTAAACAGTTGGAAACAGATCGTGAACTGTTTACATTCGCCATAGCCTTAAGCTTGATCGGCTATTAAAATACCTGTTTTTTTAATGAAAAGGCTATCAATACCTCTGTTGTTAGCTTACAAAGCATGCTAAGATTAAATAATGCAAGTGTATGCGTTAAGACGTGATGAAGATAAACTGATTAATTGAATACAAATCATAAAAGTGTATACTGAATTCAGGAACTTTTCAACTCTTTTTGAAAAGGCAATTTTTCGAAAACGGTTAAAAGTTGATAAAAGAATGCATGCTTAGAGCAACATTTAATTCATCGAAATTTATAACACATATAAAATATTACGACATGGCAAATCCGTGTAAACACATAAACACTCTCAGATCAAAAGTACAGATTTTGTATATATCGGGTATGACAACCGTTGGCGGCTATACCACTCAGTATATAGATGATATGAACGACTGTGTCTGTCAAAACCTAAAGTTAAACATGTGAAAGCTCACCTCTATTACGCATGAGTACCAACTTGTCTTAAAAAGCACATTTCTATGCTTTCAGATCAAATAAATCTGTATTATACAACAGCTTGTCCTAAAATGCCACTTTACTCCTTCCCTTGACAGGCTTCTTAAATACAGGGTTTACTGTACACGACTCTACTGAAACCATAATATAGTTAACATATGAATCAACATCCAAAAAAGACCATATCGTCCCATTAGAGCAAGTACCAAGTGTATATGGAATAAAATGGCACTTTGTACCTTTTTGCATCAATTGGACGATATACGAAGTGATAATTACTGAGTATCACAGAGGACAGAGCGGGCGAGAGACATACGGAAATTTGACGACAGACGTAGGTTGAAAGATAACCCAAGAGGGGTAAAAGTGTAAAGTCACTGCCATTATGGTGAATTATATATAACTCCCTGGAACATCAGAGTGTTGTCTTCAGAACGTCAAATATATTTTACCCCTATCTATAAATCGCTTTTTCTGTGGAGTTAAGTCAAGTTATTCCCAACACGTCATGTTGGGTTATTGTCATATATGATATGTACGAATAGATTCATATGATGACTTTTTGTGTCTCTGCCCTCGTCCTTAGAGGGGGATAGCAGACATGTAAATGTCTATTAAACACTATTGGGGTTAACAGAAATGATCCACTGTCCGTGGGGAAGTTGACGTAACAATAAAAGAAATAGTGCGGACTGTTATGTTTTTTTATAATACGCAGAACAATCATTGTTGTATATGCTAGTTTTTTTCTTAATATATGGTTAATGGTATTTCAGCGTGTAGGATTTCCGATCAACAAGTTTGTACAAACATTTTGTTATACGATATTTGTTATACAATAGTTGGTATACACTATTTGTTATATAACATATGTGTTAGACTATATGTGTTACATGTATACAATATTTGCTCACGATATTTGTTATAGTTTATGTTATACAATAGTTAATACTTTATTTGTTATACAATAACTGTTAAACAATATTTGTTATACATATCGTTTCAGGTGCTATTAACACGTGATCATCAACAATGGTAGAAATGCGTCTGTTGTCACAGAGTTGTTCCCTAGCAACCGCCCTTATTTATGTTGTTATCGTCATACAAGTGTCTTATCTCGGTATGTATAAGATGTGTACGTTACTAATTTAAATTGTGCCCATGCTCGATAAATTACCACAACCTTATATTTACTCGAAGGAGTGTAGTTTATAACAGTGACTGTCGCTGACATTTCCGTTACACCCCAAACAAAACACAGTGAAATATATGCATGTCACTTACTTCATACATGTAGCACTCTAACGCTTATCAATATCTGACGTCATTAAACTTCCGCTGAAGCTACTACTGTCGGGTCAGCATATATTTCACTGCTATATATAGACCCAAGCGGGAAGAGCTGGATACGTTCTGTAGTAAATTGTCAAACTCAATGATAGCTTTAAAGACTAAACTCACTCTACACCGGCAGGGAGAAATTGTAGGGGTGGTTATTGTGCAGAAGTTTTTTGTTATTTAGGTTTCAGTGTGCCAAAGATACATCATTTATCGGCTGAATAGTGCCTAATGAGGCTATAAATATAAACATAGTTTTAGGTGTATTTGTTGACAATTTCAAGTGCATATACCAAATATTCTTCTTTTTTTAAAAAAAATATATGTTTGCCAGTTGAATGTGAAAATAAATCATCCTGTAAGTGACAATGCAAATTTGAAACAAGCTTTCTGATTAAAATCATGTATAGAATACCTGCTCAGAGCTATTTTGTGGCATTTATATGCTCCGTACATTAATATATATTTAATTCTATGCTTTTATGTTATTTAGTAATTAGCTATTTGTTCGGTACGTTAAAACGTACGTAGTTGCTACACATTCAAAACATTACTTGGTAATTAGCTATATGCTCGATACGTTACAACGCAATTAGTTGCACGTTCAATACGTTACTTGGTAGTTAGTTATATGTTCGATATGTTACAACGCAATTAGTTGCTGCATATTCAATACATTACTTGGTAATTAGCTATATGCTCGATACGTTACAACGCAATTAGTTGCACGTTCAATACATTACTTGGTAATTAGCTATTTGTTCGATACGTTAAACCGCACTTAGTTGCTGCATTTTCAATACATTACTTGGTAATAAGTAATATGCTCGATACGTTACAACGCAATTAGTTGCACGTTCAATTTATTATTTGGTAATTAGCTATGTGCTTTTACAGCGTTATTAGTTCAATAAATTACTTAGAAATGTGTGTTTGCTCGACATTACTTAGTAACAAATGATTTTTTTGTTGATTTTTTTTATGTTTTCGTGTTGGCGGAACGAAGACACAACAACACTTAATCCACGACAAAAACGATTTGTTTAGTAAAGTATGACAAGTTGTCGATGTTTAGAGATGTGTTTTCGACTCGGCAACACGCAAACACCACATTGAAGAAACAGCTACCGTACACATACGATCAATTCTGGCACAATTTAGGTTTGATATTATTCCACTGAGAATTGAAACAGACCGATACGTAGGCGAAAGTTCTGATTAAAGACTTTGTCTGCTCTGTTGCACAGGGACAATTGAAGACGAATCACATTTCTGATTTGACTGTACTTTTAATGTACATTTAGGAAATGCAACCCTACAAGATACCATTGAAACCAGACTATATGATAATAGATTCTGTACATGAAACCAAATATCTAACATACAATAAACAAGAAAGGTGGCAAAAGTGTTGAGAAAAGCATATTTAAAATCGAGAAACTTTATTTACAGTACTTAGTCTATTTAAAACAATCATCATATCTGCATATTTTTCTTTTTAAAGTTTACCTACATAATTCTGTTGATGTTCCATTTAGTGTATCCCAGAACCCGATATCTCCCGAATCAGGTCTATTAACCACCAACGAAAAAGCAGGGAAGTCTATGCCTGTCCCACAAATCATAGCAAATGAACGCTTACTAAACTGTGACGTCATAAAACCTTTCAGCTGAAGCAACTGACCAATCAACATACTCAAATGCAGCTTTCTCAACATTGCTATTTAACGAACATCGGGAGAGCTATTTCCGTACTACAGGCTAATGAATTGTGGGACAAGCAAATAATTCCCAGTTCCATTGCTTATCTAACTTATAATGCCGTTAAAAATTATTCAAATCATTATAAGACTTTATTATTGTTCTCATTTTACAGTCTCGGCATACAGTTCTATAGATGACCTGCTCAACTCCGCGATGGACACAAGCTACAACACAGACATGGACATGCCAGATGAGTACCCAGGGCTTGACATCTTACCCGCAGAAAAACGGTGAGTCATTGCCGGGTGTGATTGCGACCAATCGTCTTGAACGCAAACCGCCTGGGTGGTAAAACAGGATACACAATCAGATATGTGCAAGTGGTCGTCTCTGTTAAGCAGCCACTTGTCTTAAGCAACCACATTTACTATTTTCCATTTCTATGCTATCAGAGTGAATTAACATGTACTAAGCAGCAACCTGTCTTGAAATACCACTTTTGCTCCTTCTATTGACTGGTTGCTTAAGGCAAGTTTGACTGTTTAGTGTTTGTTTATTAAACTGTCACCCCTATTTAAAGGGCTTACCACAATGTTCTTATAAGAGACCTTTATGCTGTACACAGTTCCGAAAGTTATATTTGCCAGGCGTAAGGCTGTTAGATATTCGATACCACTCAATTTAATTAGCTACCCGTTAAGCGACCAGTTGCATCAGGAAAAAAAACACTTGCTTTCACAGGGACTTGGACAATCGACCTCTTGCTTTAGAGGGGAGCGCCTTAACCGCTGGGCTACGGAGGATGGATATAATTTGATGTAACGTCAGTGATGCATGGTAAATATGGCTATCCACATAGACGATACAACCCATCCCCGACGTTCGTTTGAATATTATGAATAATAACTAGATCTGACACTCTTCACTACTTAGTCATTACATTTAATTTCTATTTGAATACCGATAACCGTGTAGTTATGTTATATCAAAGGATAAATGCTTATACCTCCAACATTTACTGCCAGTGTAATATATATGTGTAAGAGGAGACTTTCAATTAATTGGCAGTTGAAGATAAACTTTATTTTCAAACTACATATTACAAACACTTTTTCGAAATTATTTTGTTGCCAATTTACTGTATTAACAATAATGCATTGGTGACTGTGAAATTTTGAGAAAGAGTTTTCTGATTTAAATCCTGTACTTAATTATAAAAAAAACTGCCCTAAAGTCATCTTGTGGCTTTTATATATGGCAGTTGGAGCATAAGGGCTCAATATTGTAACTATCGGTTGAATTTCTCTTGAAGTTAACATGGCGTTAACTAAATATATACACCTGATTTATGTCTGATGTCAGTCTCAATCATGATTTTTTAAATTAAAAAAAAACAATTGTATTAAGTAAAATAGTAATCTATCCCAGAACCTGATATCTCCCGAATCATGTTTATTAACCACCAATGAAAAAGCAGGAAATTCATAGCAGTTGAACGCTTACTAAACTGTGACGATATCAATCTTTCAGTTGAATCAACTGACCAATCAACGCTTTCAATGCTTTCCCAACATTGCTATTTAACGGACACAATTGGGAAAGCTGGGTCCGTACTACAGACTATATCTGCTTAACGTCAAATGTAATTCACAAGCATTGACCCTTCAACCTATTTAAAGCGGGCGGTAGCGGAATGAATAGTGTTTACTGCTCACGCCAAAGGTTGTGGGTTCGATCGCTTACTTCGATCTACCTATCAAGCGGACTCGGGAGTGGTTCATATAAGTTCTAAGCTTTCATTGCAATCGACTTAAAATAAATTAGTATAATCTAATAAACTTAATTCTGCTTTGATTTGACAAAACAATCTATCATGCTATGTCTGATGTACAATTAAGTTACTCACTGACAACCTCATATCAAAACGTGTCAAAGAATGAATATTTAAAAATGCCCAAGTTTCAAACATAGACGTAATTATATTGATGTCATTCCAAAGCAGAACCAGACGTGAAGTTGCCACCGTTCGTTTACAGTAAAAATCCTGATTCGAAAGTGGTTAAGTGTAATATTCCCACGCGTTAACATTAATAGACATTTTAACATTGCCCATATATGGAGATGTCAACGAAAATTTACGATATTTATATAGACGTCGCCGAACATTTTAAACGAGGAAGGGAGATAACTCGATAAACGCGTGCAAACATATTTTCTCAACAGTCTACTTTAGAACGTCACTCTTTGAACAAAAAAAAGGATCTGGATGGAACAGATTCACTTTTGGTATTTTTATATAATTTCGGAAAGCTAAAGTGACTGCGATATTGGGATATTTTTCCATGGCATTTTACATTATTTTATATAAGTCTAGTAGTTTAAAATACTTAATTTCATTCATATTGATAATCTTCCTATAAAAGTCAATTATGTTAAAAATCAGTGTAACATGTTGCTTGGCAAAGTTCAATATAATATCATAGAAAAATTATTCTGAGCACTACTTTAACTATTCAAATGTGTACATATGGTACACATGTAGTATATATTACACACAAGTAGTACAGTCATAATAACACAAATAATATCTACTGTATACAAGTGGTACATATGGTACACATGTAGTATATATTGCACACAAGTAGTACAGTCATATTAAACACAAATAATATCTACTGTATACAAGTGATACATATGGAACACATGTATATATTGCACACAAGTAGTACAGTCATATTAAACACAAACACTATTTACTGTACACAAGTGGTAAATAAGGTACGTATGTAGTATATATTAGACACAAGTAGTACAGTCATATTTAACACAAACAATATCTACTGTTCACAAGTGGTACATATGGTACACCTGTTGTATATATTGCACACAAGTAGTACAGTCATATTAAACACAAATAATATCTACTGTACACAAATGTTAATTATGGTACACATGTAGTATATATTGCACACAAGTTGTAGTCATATTAAACACAAACAATATCTACTGTTCACAAGTGGTACATATAGTACACATGTTGTATATATTGCCCACAAGTAGTACAGTCATATTAAACACAAATAATATCTCCTGTACACAAATGTGTACATATGGTACACATGTAGTATATATTACACACAAGAAGTACAGTCATAATAAACACAAACAATATCTACTGTATACAAGTGGTACACATGTAGTATATATTGCACACAAGTAGTACAGTCATATTAAACACAAACAATATCTACTGAATACAAGTGGTACTGATGTAGTATATATTGCACACAAGTAGTACAGTCATGTTAAACACAAACAATATCTACTGTACACAAGTGGTACTTATGGTACACATGTTGTATATATTGCACACAAGTAGTACAGTCATATTAAACACAAATAATATCTACTGTACACAAGTGGTACATATGGTACACATGTAGTATATATTGCACACAAGTAGTACAGTCATATTAAACACAAATAATATCTACTGTACACAAGTGGTACTTATGGTACACATGTTGTATATATTGCACACAAGTAGTACAGTCATATTAAACACAAATAATATCTACTGTACACAAATGATACATATGGTACACATGTAGTATATATTGCACACAAGTAGTACAGTCATATTAAACACAAATAATATCTACTGAACACAAGTGGTCCATGTGGTACACATGTACTATATATTGCACACAAGTAGTACAGTCATAATAAACACAAAAAATATCTACTGTACACAAGTGGTACATATGGTACATATGTAGTATATATTGCACACAAGTAGTACAGTCATATTAAAAAAGCAATATCGATTGTACACAGTGGTACATATGGTACACATGTATTATATATTACACACACGTAGTACAGTCATAATAAACACAAACATTATCTACTGTACACAAGTGGTACACATGTAGTGTATATTGCACACAAGTAGTACAGTCATATTAAACACAAACAATTTCTACTGTACACATGTGGTACACATGTATTATATATTGCACACAATTAGTACAGCCATATTAAACACAAACAATATCTACTGTACACAAGTGGTACACATGTAGTATATATTGCACACAAGTAGTACAGCCATATTAAACACAAACAATATCTACTGTACACAAGTGGTACACATGTAGTATATATTACACACAAGTAGTACAGTCATATTAAACACAAACAATATCTACTGTACACAAGTGGTACACATGTAGTATATATTGCACACAAGTAGTACAGTCATATTAAACACAAACAATATCTACTGTACACAAGTGGTACACATGTAGTATATATTACACAAAAGTAGCACAGTCATATTAAACACAAACAATATCTACTGTACACAAGTGGTACACATGTAGTATATATTGCACACAAGTAGTACAGTCATATTTAACACAAACAATATCTACTATACATAAGTGGTACACATGTAGTATATATTACACACAAGTAGTACAGTCATATTAAACACAAACAATATCTACTGTACACAAGTGGTACATATGGTACACATGTAGTAAATATTGCACACAAGTAGTACATTCATATTAAACATAAATAATATGTAATGTACACAAGTGGTACGTATGGTACGCATGTAGTATATATTGCAAAAAAGTAGTACAGTCATATTAAACACAAACAATATCTACTGTACACAAGTGGTACACATGTAGTATATATTGCACACAAGAAGTACAGTCATATTAAACACAAACAATATCTACTGTACACAAGTGGTACACATGTAGTATATATTACACACAAGTAGTACAGTCATATTAAACACAAACAATATCTACTGTACACAAGTGGTACATATGGTACACATGTAGTAAATATTGCACTCAAGTAGTACAGTCATATTAAACATAAATAATATGTATTGTACACAAGTGGTACGTATGGTACACATGTAGTATATATTGCACACAAGTAATACAGTCATATTAAACACAAATAATATCTACAGTACACAAGTGGTACATATGGTACACATGTAGTATATATTGCACACAAGTAGCACAGTCATATTAAACACCAACAATATCTACTGTACACAAGTGGTACATATGGTACACATGTAGTATATATTATACACAGTAGTTCATACAATACATTAATTCAGCATATAATACACAGGTTTTACATATCAGACACACGTTGTTCATATCATACACAACGTGTTCATAATATATACAAACAATCCATATGATGTAATACGTAAACACAAAGAATCCATATAATATAATACGTATACACAAAAAATCCATATAATATAATATGTATACACAAACAATCCACATAATATTTTACATATACACAAACAATCTATATAATATAATATGTATACACAAAAATTCATATAATATAATACGTATACACAAAATTCATATAATATTATACGTATACACAAAAATTCATATAATATAATACGTATACACAAAAATTCATATAATACGTATACACAAAATTCATATAATATAATACGTATACACAAAATTCATATAATATATTATGTATACACAACATTCATATAATATAATACGTATACACAAAATTCATATAACGTATACACAAAATTCATATAATATAATACGTATACACAAAAAATCATATAATATAATACGTATACACAAAAATTCATATAATATAATACGTATACACAAAATTCATATAATATGATACGTATACACAAAAATTCATATAATATAATACGTATACACAAAATCCATATAATATAATACGTATACACAAAAATTCATATAATATAATACGTATACACAAAAATTCATATAATATAATATGTATACACAAAATCCATATAATATAATACGTATACACAAAATTCATATAATAGAATACGTATACACAAAAATTCATATAATATAATACGTATACACAAAATCCATATAATATAATACGTATACACAAAATTCATATAATATAATATGTATACACAAAATTCATATAATATGATACGTATACACAAAAATTCATATAATAGAATACGTATACACAAAAATTCATATAATATAATACGTATACACAAAATCCATATAATATAATACGTATACACAAAATTCATATAATATAATACGTATACACAAAATTCATATAATATGATACGTATACACAAAAATTCATATAATATAATACGTATACACAAAATCCATATAATATAATACGTATACACAAAAATTCATATAATATAATACGTATACACAAAAATTCATATAATATAATACGTATACACAAAATCCATATAATATAATACGTATACACAAAATTCATATAATAGAATACGTATACACAAAAATTCATATAATATAATACGTATACACAAAATCCATATAATATAATACGTATACACAAAATTCATATAATATAATACGTATACACAAAAATTCATATAATATAATACATATACACAAAATTCATATAATATAATACGTATACACAAAAATTCATATAATATAATACGTATACACAAAATACATATAATATAATACGTATACACAAGTTTTTCATATTATAAGCAAGTAGTGCATAGTTTAACTTAAATTCAAAATGAATCTGCGGTAGACTTAACATATTTTCTAATTATTTTCCTTGCTTCTTTGAAAGAAACTTTTTTATTTCTGCATATAGTTTTAACTCAACGAAAACAACAGTAAATGACCTCGTATTCATGCACCTCTGTTAATGAAACGATGTGACAAAACCTTCCATTCGTACAGAAGAACGTAGTAGTGTTCATTCAGGAGAAACAGTGGTCCAAATAATTCCAAAACTATAAACATTCAGAGAGTTTACGGAGGTATTACATTGGTCAATTTATTACACAATTATCTGACACACTTGAAAACTCGACGCAAGAAATAAGGAAAACAGCTGTCGTAAACGTTTTATAAATCTTTTTTCATGTTATTTTTATATTAAGCGCACTCGTATATCTCATAAAAATCTTACATCATAAATACTTAGGCTAATGCTTAGGCCATCCTTAAAAATGCATGTTTGCTGTTTTTCGACCCAGTATTATTCAAGTCGGTAGGCAGGTAGCTAATTTGTTTGCCAGATTTTGAATTTACATACTCTTGTCAGTTTAAGCAGAAATCACCAGAAATTATGGAAAATATTCAACGCTTTGAATGTAGATAAAAATCTTTAGCTACCTGCAATTTTTGAATTGAGTAGGTAGGAGCACGGAAAACAAACTTATTTTTAAGGACGGCCTTACTGTATTGCAAGATAAACATATTTAGACTTTCCATTTCCGATGGTATATAATCTACTAAACATTGTACAGATTAAAACTTATTGGATGTAGCATTATATTTTATTCATAAGATAAACCGTCAATTGTAATAAAACTACATCGTAGATAACATAACTTGAGATTCCAGATATACATTAGAAATGTCTATTAAATCGGAACTATCTCAGCGATTTTATACAATAAATAAATAAAATAAATTTAGATTATCTTTTATAATTCCTCCTGGTAAAGCAATTCACCTTCCCTGTGAAGCTTTTTTTATAGTGATAAATTGCAATTTATCAAACACTCCTGTGGGAACATATATTAAATGTGGCAGTGAATTATCTGTCTGTTAAACGTATTACAGAAACGTTTGCTTTCAAATCTTGCAGGAATCTCTAGAGAGTTTATTATTGCACCATTATTATTATTGGGTTCAGTTTAAAGACGATTTCTATAGTTTTTGTCACTTTTTCTCCTATGAAAATAATTTTATAAAACTTTCCAGTGTTTAAGTTTAATGTAAGTACTTAATATGCAATATCAGAAAAAAAACAACATGTTATTACCTCCTTAAAAACATACCCGTCCTTGAAAGTTGGCGAAATAATGTAGATTTAACAAGCAATATGAAAATATATTTTAAACTGTTCATATCTAGTATTTAATTAAAACTATTACATATATGCATGCATATAATATTATTTTCCATAGAAAAGGTAATTGTAAGCTTAAATTTAACTGATTAGGGTTTCTAAAAACAAAATCATGTCGGCAGAGTGTCAATTGTTTTTCAATTTTGTAATAAAATACATTTTTTTATTATTTTGATATAGTGTATTGATAAATTTCCTTTAAAGCCTCACAAAATACTCTCTGATATACCAATTTTAATGACAATCAATATTAAAAAACTACACTTCACCGCGTAATTTGAGAAAAAATAACTAATTCCAAAAGTATTCCAGCATTAAATAAACTACAGGTGCAAAATTAACGTTTTATACAAAATAAGCATGTTTGTATAAATATTAAGAGTTCTATTACATTTCATAATTATTAAGGTTAAATTGCTATAAACAATCATTTCATACCAGTATGTATATTTCATGTATTGAAAATACCAATTTAAGGCGTATCGGTAAATAATTGTGCCATCTGAAATAGCGTTATTTGTAGTATCATAGTACGGAGTGACACTGGCTGGTCTCGACAGAGTTGCTTCCCTTTGTTTGTGAGATTGGTGCGCATGAAAAACTATAAAAAAACGTCCTTAAGATATATACATATATATATATTCCGTTGTTGTGAATTTAATTATCTCCCTTTATGAAATTAAATATATATGAATTCACTGTATCTATATGATCCAACGGGTTTATAAATCTGTCCTTTATATAGCATGTGAGTAGTCATGAATCCTTAACTGGATCCTACTCATATAAAGCTATCACTTCATGTATGTAAATTTGTCCATCCTGTCCAGATGTGTTGCATGTAATTCCATAGTATATAAATCATGGTCGACACCAAATTTATTGGTTTGGCAGGGGCCTTTATATTGTATCTATGGTTTGCATTGTAGTTAGGCGCACTCGCCGTATTCTGGTCTGTACATTTATGTCTTGGTTATTCACAAGTCATTATCTCCATATATATATCATGCATTGCGAATGAGCATCTGGAAAGATCCCAAAAATCGTTAATTCCGTTGTTGTGAATTTAATTATCTCCCTTTATGAAATTAAATATATATGAATTCACTGTATCTATATGATCCAACGGGTTTATAAATCTGTCCTTTATATAGCATGTGAGTAGTCATGAATCCTTAACTGGATCCTACTCATGTAAAGCTATCACTTCATGTATGTAAATTTGTCCACCCTGTCCAGATGTGTTGCATGTAATTCCATAGTATATAAGTCATGGTCGACACCAAATTTATTGGTTTGGCAGAGGCCTTGATATTGTATCTATGGTTTGCATTGTAGTTAGGCGCACTCGCCGTAGTCTGGTTTGTACATTTATGTCTTGGTTACTCACAAATAATTATCTCCATATATATATGCCTATCGATAGAGTCTGAATATATTGTCTTGCATTCCCATTTGCATACATCTATATTTGCATTTTACCTCTATAATAGTCTAATTAAGTATCATTTGCGTATTTAGCTACAGATGTGCCCGAAATCGTTTTCCCAAAAGCATTGTAAAATATACAGCTACTCTTCTGTGAAGTACTTTCTAAATAGTTAATTGCTTTCGTGTTTCTGTAGAAATGTGCTAATGTGATTGAATTGGCATTTGAGAAGGCGGCGATTATCGAATATCATTATTTTCTCAACATTTTGGAAAATAATCCAAACTGTACAAGCTTTTATCATTAAATCTATCAGTTGATATCTCAGATATATTATGTTTTTTTAATCCGTAACAAACCATCAACGTCACTTGATAGTGTGTTTATCACGAATCACGAAGCGACGGCATAATGTTAAACAGCGGCTCGTTTGACTAACGTTCCTAAGAGTGTGAATTTTTTGGTGTAAATTTTGAAGTAACAATAACAGTTGGAAAATTTTAACATCATTTTACGAACTTTCACTAGCCTTGCAATTAGTATTCATTTTAAAATGTGCACAAAAACTGCGCAAATGAAATGTGGGTGTCTATTTTGTTTCGTAAGACAGTCTTAAAGAGGTTTCGCCATTAAGTTTATGTCCACAAAACGATCCAACTTATATAACTAATTCATATTACATTGTATTTACTTAGACCAACAACGCCACGTGACCAGTGTGCGGAGCAGTGGTTGCTGACGCGTAAGGTCAATCATGTTACGGATATTCAATTTCATAAAATGATTTACAAACGAAAAACGATTATATTTAACACATTTAAAGATTCCAAGAGTTCATGAACTGTGAGAATGTGACACGAAAATGCATGACAAGCAGTCGGTCCCACGTGCAGGAAGACCATTGGCACGGCATATTGCATGTAAATCACAACTGGTGTTCCATGTATCAAGATGTACTGTAGAAGCATTTATGACATCAGCCTGTGTATTTTAAGAAAGAAAGACATTTCACGTAGCAATTTAAAATTTCAAACCAGTCACTATGATCCGTATTTGGAAGATGTTAAAGGATATGTTATCTATTATAATAGCTAAAAAGTGTTAAAAGATATATCTGCACTATCTGTATCGGGAATTCTTTAAAATATGTCTATCCATATATGGTAGATTGTATACAGACATTGTCCATATAATGTAGATTGTATACAGACAGTGTCCATGTATGGTAGATTGTATACAGACAGCATCCATATATGGTAGATTGTATACAGACATTGTCCATATATGGTAGTTTGTATACAGACAGTGTCCATGTATGGTAGATTGTATACAGACAGTATCCATTTATGGTAGATTGTATACAGACAGTATCCATTTATGGTAGATTGTATACAGACAGTGTCCATATATGGTAGATTGTATACAGACAGTGTCCATGTATGATAGATTGTAAACAGACAGCATCCATATATGGTAGATTGTATACAGACAGTGTCCATGTATGGAAGATTGTATACAGACAAGTGTCCATATATGGTATAGTGTTTACATACATTATCGATATTTGGTAGAGTGTATACATACATTATCGATATATGGTAGAGTGTATACAGACAGTATCCATATTTGGTAGAGTGTTTACATACATAATCCATATTTAGTAGAGTGTATACATACATAATCAATATATGGTAGAGTGTTTACATACATTATCCATATTTGGTAGAGTGTTTATATACATTATCCATATTTGGAAACTGTTAAAAGATGTACCTGCACTATCAGTATTTGATATACTTTAAAATGTTTCTATTCATATATGGTATATTGTATAGACATTATCGATGTTCGGTACAGTGTATACATTCATTATCAATATTTTGAATATGTTCAAAGATGCATGCACCATCTGTATTGGGTATATTTTAAAATGTGACTATCCATATGTGATAAATTGTATACAGACTGTACCTATATCTGGCAGAGTGTTTACAAGTCATATAAGTTAAACTGTATAGTATATATATTTGAAATATACTGAAGGATAAAGAAACACTGGTGAATCACACATTATCAAACTATTGGAAGCGATATTTATAGTTTTAGAATACGTTTGAAAAGGTATTTCGTTAGTGGTGATAATGTCAATGATAATTATCATACTGACACAATCATCACTGAAACTACTTTATATATACAATCAAACTTATGTTAAGCAGCCACTCAAGGAAAAGAGCAAATGTGACCCTTTAAAGAAGGTGGCTGTTTAATAGGGGAGATCATTAACAGAGGTTTAACTGTACATATCTTGATAATGTGGATTGGCAATTCACATCGTCTTTCTCTTTATTTAAATATATGAAGGTGTATGTATTCAATATCTTAGGATTTTTTCAAACAAAAGAATATCCGTATTTGGTTAAAACATATTTATTCAGATTTAAATACATTTATATACACATTATTTAAGTATAAGGACGGATTGTTCGGAAGATATATATAATATTCTTCCCATGAGAATAAATTAATTTTAATTTATTTATTTTACATCGATTGTGAAACAAGTTGTTTCAACTTAGAAAAATCACTCTCCTAGAAAATGTGGACAAATACTGAAAAAAGTTGCCGATTGCTGAATAAACTTGATTGACTAAACGGAACAGCAAACCTGCCACCTGACATTTTATGTACCTAGCATTTTATACTTTACAAAAAGCTAAGCAATTTACTTGATATTTGGACTTAGATAAGAAAGAACATATCGGCTATGTTAAACAAATGCAAATGTGTCCGTTAATGTCTCATAGAAAATGTTAACTCGTACTTAATATTTTGACGGATATGTTGGAAATACAAAAGTGGCAGTTAGCTATTTCGTTCAGTATATTTGGCAGGACATTGACAAAACTGATTGTTGCTCTTTGAGTAATATTACGAATTCACCCTAGTTTCAAAATCGTTTTAATCAATTTAACTTATGCGTAATAATAGTTCTTAAGTATTTAAGATGTTTCAGAAATTTAATAAAAAATAAAAATGAAAAAAACAGATAATTAATTAAGTTGCGTATATATCATATGAATATGTGTAATAAAAGTTATATAACAAAACATTTTTGGGCCTGTTGAATCCTAATTTAGAATAATATTGTCACCTTAATAATGTCTGTCTGTTCCAGATATGCCCGACTGTCCTACAATTACGGTAACTACAGGCGTGGTGGACACAGGAGGCGTTACTATAATAGCAGGTTGGGGTGTTTCATTTAGACTGCCAAAATGACTATCTCTTATAGTGCTTTATTCATTTCCATATCATTTTGCGTGAATAGAAAAGTCGAGCTTAAATATAGTTATTCACCGTGCTCTGTGAACGTTTCACCTGTAATCATATGTGTCGATGTATTATTTAGACTCTTACTTTGAACTTCCTCCCCCTTTTAAATAATGTTTAAGAATAGGTAGATTGTATATGAAATACCATATATGTGATACGATCTTCACCCTTTCCTCCTCCAACCAAATACAAGGTACTCTACTTTGTGTGATATGTTTAATGGGTTGAACTAAACAAATAATAAGTTCCAAATTGCCTATTCAGTGTTTGACCTTGGTGGCATAAACATGTCGTTAGGTATTCAAACAAACATTTTAAAGTTCTCATTTAGCTATCTGCTACCGTTTTCTTTTAGAAATTAAATAAAATACTTGAGGGCCCTTCGTGGTCGAGTGGTCTAAGGTGCCGTTTCAAGATTACTGACCTCTCACCGCTAATGTTCCGCTGGCTCCAAAACTTTATGTAAAAAGTGTGTTAGTTACTTGCGGAAAGACTGTGGTTCTACTCAGCCTGAGGTCTTACTCCACCAGTTGATCTGTCATATATAACCTGAAGTGTGTTGAAAATGGCATTAAACCCCATTAAAAAAACACAAAAATACTGATATCTATCTGTGTGATTTTTCTTAAGTGAAAAAATATATATACATGTTGTTCTTTTGCTTCATATTAAAAGTTTAAATTTCTTTTTGTTATATTGACCTTTAATTTAACTAATTCAAACTTACAATAAAAATAAAATAAAATATTATATGTCATATCGGATAACTAATAGATTATATTTAAAAAGGAAGATATTAAGGAAGCCGAAAAGCACCAGTACAATTGCTGCTATATGTGTTTATTAGAAAAGTATGCATGTTCGGTTTGGTATACGATTTTAAATGGAATATCATCAGGATTTTACAAACTTTGTTAAAAACTTTTTTTCTTATATTTATAGTCACTGACCCCGTATTGCCAAAAGGATATCTATTTTAAAATGCCAAAATAATCTATTAAAAGTGATTTCCTATCTTGGGCTATGCGCCTCGTAAAGACTGCACTAGATTTACTGCTTAAAAATGCAACATATTTTGTGACGTATTCTTTGAGTCACGTGATTTCATTTTGATATCAATTTTATTTGTTAAACAGCTATACACGTAGTAAAACTAGTTTCATCTTTAAAACAGCCCGAATGACGCCAAGCAGTATTTAAGTGCTGTCTATTTTTTAGAGTGGGGATTTCGTTTCAAGTTTACCACTCCAATCAAAATATCGACTTTGTCACGTTTGGTGGATATGACAAATCAAACCATTCGGATTTTATTTATGAATGATAATGAGATGCTTTCTATCCATTTTAATAATTGTTTTATTTTTTTAAGACATTTATAGCGTGTTTTTCCTGATATATTCCCTTTAAAGCGCATGTTTGTTTCTTTTACGGCGTGGTTAGGATGTATTTAGTTTAGAACATCTAGCAAGTAAAATATTATTAGTGCACGGATGTAGTTTTCAAATATTGTTCATGGTTTCAAGTGGATTATGGGTTAGTTTGTTAGTTTCTTTGTTGTTTATTTCATGTTACTGTACACGTTATTTGACTTAATTTTGTAACCCACATTTCAGATATTATCGTTCCAGATACTATGCCAATTGGCACAAACCTTGGCTGAACCTTCCTGACAAGGAGTGCTTCCGCCAAAGGTGTACATCTGATCGAAGCTGTTGCAGACGGTATTCCAAATGTGACAAAAGCGCCAATGTTTGCTACGGATGTTGGTACGGACATCCTTGTAAGACGTCACGTGACTGCTGTCAACGATTCCCATACTGCAATAGCCAGACCTCTACATGCCAAGCGTGATGACATCACATGGCAGCAGACCTTGTTTTATGTTGACCTTGGTTATTGACAAACAAGACAAATTGAACATCAATTCGTATAAAAAATAAACACTGTTTGCAGATGAAGTTCTGGAAAACTTTTCTCAGTAGCATGAAAATATGTAAATCAAATCACTGAAGCACGAAGCCGAAATCAAACATTCCATATCATGTTTTACAAATAACATTACAGTTATTTGGATATTATTTCCCATTAAACCATATATTCAGTTAAAATATATAAAATGTATAACTCAGAATTACCCAAAATATCAACTCTTTAATAAACTAAAGTTTAAAAACATTTTGAAGCTTCATGTATAGTGTATTCATTATTATTTGACGAAGTATTTGTTCGGCGGTGAATGTCCATGTGTAGTGACGTCATTTTTTCTATTTCTAGAAACACATCAACAACTGGGTATATGTCAAATTTCATAATGAGTTATGGAGTGTTATTACAAAAGCATAATTCATTGTCAAATAAATATTATCTGCTTCACTGATAAAGCCAATTTGAACTAATTAAAAACGGCTTAATGTGTATAATTTATATATACCTATATATCTATGTTTTCATATTGTTAGCAATTGATCGTGTTTTGCTTAGATGTTTATAGAACTATTGATGAATATTCAGGAGCGAAATATTCTTTTTTTTTTTATACAAAATAATATATATCTGATATTATTAGTATTTGTTCTTGCAAAATATGTGTTTAATCTTATCAGACAACATAACCCGGTATATATCTGAAAAATGTTAGTCTTTGTTCGTAATGAACTTATTTGCAATCATAAACCGGTATAGATTCCAACATACAAGTGCATTGTCTTACAGAATTTGTTTGCAAAGATACGACACCATAAACCGGTATAGATCTGCAAGTACGTGTCTTTTGTTCTACAGGGCTTCTTTTAAACACATAAGACGACACCAAACGCCATAAAAATGAACACACAAATCTTTGTTCCTGAGGAACTTGTTTTTAAGCATGAAATACGCCATAAACCGGTATAGTTCTGAACATTTTTGTCTTGATTCCTGAACAACTTATTTTAAAACATATAAAAAAACATAAAACGGTATATATCCGAACAATCTAGTATTCTGTCGTCCTGAAGAACTTGGTTTTAAACATACAAGTCAACATCAACCGGCATAGATACGAAATACAAGCTTCATTATAGAAGAACTCGTTTGTAAATATATAAGATAACATAAACCAGTATAGATCCTCAAAAACTAGTATTTTGTTCTTCTGGAAAGTATTTATAAACATACAAAAAGACAAAAACCGGTATAGATGAATTTCAAACATATAAGACGCAAAAACAGTAAAGAACTGAACATACATATATATGTTATTGCAGAATTTATTGTTTATACAACCTTAACCAGTATAGATATAAACATTCTAGTCCTTGGTCCCGCAGAATATGTTTGCAAATATTTCAAACAACAAAAACAGGTAAAGATCTGAACAAACCAGTATTTTGTCCTGCAAAACATGTTTTCAAATATATAAATAACACAAACCTATATATATATATATATGAACATACAAGTGTTTGTTCTTGCAGAACCTGTTTTAAACACATAAACCGACACAAATCGGCGAATATCGGAGTATACCTGTATTTTTCTTGCAGAATTTGTTTTTTAAACATATAAGACGCCATAAACCGGTAAATATCCGAAGATACTAGTCATTTTTCTTCCAGAATTTGTTTTTTAAACATATGAGACGCCATAAACCGGTATATATCAGAATGTACCAGTCTTTTTTCTTGCAGAATTTGTTTTTTAAACATTTAAAACCCATAAACCGGTATATATCCGTATACCAGTATGTGTTCTTGCAGGACTTGTTTTGAAACATATCAGACGAAATAAAACGGTAATAGAATGAAAAATGAAAATCACTAAGATTGTAAATTAATTGTAACTATCTTTCAAATTGTTTGATACAGTTACATAGTATCCAAACAAAACAGACAGTTTAATATTAATTTGAAGAGACACATCCATTTTAAAATTAATGAAAAATCTCATTTTTAGAAGACACCGGCAAAATATAGAATAAACACTATATATTCATAAATATATTGAAAGAACAATATCAAACTTTCCTAATTGTATCACGAGTTCTATTCGAAACGTATCATAATAAACAAATTTACTTTTCTTCCTATCAAATTCGTATCTAAAAATAGGTATTGCATATCACGTGATACGTGAATCAGATGACACGTCATATCCACCTCATCAGTAGCAACAAGGCAACAAAAATGTACGAGGGGTGTTAAAAAGGTTCGCATATCAAGTAAAAGAACATCCGCCATAGCAGTATATACCAACGATTGCATAACCTGTCTACTAGTATAATGATAACAAGTATAAGTCTTGCTTTAACGAGGGAAATCAGTTTATAACTTCAATTTTCCATTAAGTTCTCAAATATATATACATCAATGCAAACAATCAGTCACATGACAAAACAATTTTCGTTTGATTTTTTTCTCTACCATAATGATGCAAATCGCATGTATTGAAACACATTTGGACATTTTCGTCATTTTAAATTAAAAAAAAGATTAAAAATGCATGTATCAAAGACGCTGCGTTTTTAACAAGCAAAGAATCTCAAGCGAAAACTATGACTATTGTTCATTTCCCTCCATGTTATCTTCCAAAAATAAACACAAAAATCTTTTTGTTTCAAATTCAAAAACAAACAAAGATAGTGTGCTCATAGTTTTCGCCCAATGGCCGTTCATTAAAAAAAGGAATAAATATATTTATAGTTGTTTCGTATGTCTTATTTCTTTGAATCCAGTGTTCCGCTTATCACCATTACAACCCCAGGCATAACGCTCTACCTAACATCCGCATACGCGTATCTTTCTTTACGTAAAGTCTCATACACCAATGCAATTTGCACTGTTCTACATTATAGAGAAATGCACTGTTTGAGCGCTGAAAACATTGCCCTAGGTTCTAAAAGTGTCTTTTTCAATAGTCCTCAGTGAGTCTAAATATGCAGGAAAAACATGGCATTGAACAGCTTGCTTTATCACGATTTTGATGGTTTGATGACACCCCTTTTTTTAATTGTTTGCCCATTTGTTGCAGAGTATTGCTAAGATTCATTTATCAGTACAAAGATGTACCAAATGCCATTCAAACTTGGCAGAACTCAGGAAAATGGTCCATATCCTTATATGAACAAAGAAATGTGACAATATTGTACATTTTCAACAAAAACAAAGCCTAACCGATTTAAACATTCTAATTGTTGGACTCAAGAATCTTGCTACCGTCATGCAAGGGAGGTAATTTTTTATGAAAACATTAAAAAATTGAGTAAACATCTCATCCGTATGAAGATTTCAGGATGCGTTTTTCCGAGTGAAGGTAATGCGGTACCACAACCGATTCCACGGGGATCGTCATTAAGAAGAAACGCTATATGATCTTTTATTCAAAATACGAACATTTAGCATTGTATATTTTTAATACATAACATAAATATATATGTTTTAACCTCGTGCACACGTGTATACTGTCGCATAGATAAGTGAGGGGTACTTAAGTTGTATAACATAATTTACGGTGCAGGCGTGTAATAAACCCATGACATTTTTCTATATTAACCACGAGTAGTATCACTTCTTATTCATCATTTGGTGTTTTCCGTATAACTCTTTCGCACGTAAATTGACGAAGTATTTTCCGACATGCCCGAATATAAAAATGACGTCGAATTGTCAAGGATAAATGACGTTTTGTTTAGACTACGTCATACGGTGACTCACGTAAACAAATATACTTGTCTTTTTTTCTACCGTACCTTATAAAGAAGGTCTAATAAATAAATGGTTAATGTAAACTTTTCTGAATTATGTGATAAAATGAACCTTACATTCAGGCTTTATTATTGAATTTATCAACTCGTTGGGAAAAGTGATGAGCACCCCATCTCCGAAAGTGAATAAGACCCAATGTCGTATATCAATGATTTAGGGACGATTGCTATAGTTTTTTCATGCACACCAGTATAGCACACAAAGGGAAGCAACTTTGTCGAGAACAGCCAGTGTCACTACATCCTATTACACTACAACTTATCCTATTTCGGATGGCACGCTCATTACGGATACGCCTAAAATTTGTCTTATATTTTGTTCAATATATGAAAACTACTACTACTACTACTATTTATAATAATAATGCTACTGATGCTGACACTACTTCTACTACTTCTTATACTGCTACTACTACTATAATTACTACTACTAATGATAATAATAAAATGCTACTGATGCTGATGCTACTACTACTACTTCCTCTACTATTACTACTACTATAATTACTACTGCTAATGATAATAATAATACTGCTACTGATGCTGATGCTACTACTACTACTTCTACTTTTACTACTACTAAAACTACTACTTCTACTACTACTAATAATAATAATAATGCTACTGATGCTGACACTACTTCTACTACTTCTACTGCTACTACTACTATAACTACTACTATTAATGATAATAATAATAATGCTACTGATGCTGATGCTACTACTACTACTTCCTCTACTGCTACTACTATTTAAACTACTACTGTTACTACTACTACTAATAATATTGATACTTTTACTTCTGATGCTGATGCTACTACTACTACTTCTTGTAATGCTACTACTACTATAACTACTACTGCTACTTCTTCTACTAATAATAATAATACTGCTATTGATGCTGATGCTATTACTACTATAACTACTGCTACTACTACTATTACTACTACTACTACTAATAATAATAATAATACTGCTACTGATGCTGATGCTACTTCTACTACTTCTTCATATGCTACTACTACTAATGATTATAATAATAATGCTACTGATGCTGTTACTACTACTACTACTACTACTACTACTACTACTACTATTACTATAACTATTACTACTACTACTAATAAAATTAATGCTACTGATGCTGATACTACTTCTACTACTTCTTCTACTGCTACTACTACTATAACTACTACTACTTATGATAATAATAATAATGCTACTGATGCTGATGCTACTTCTACTACTACTTCTACTTTTACTACTACTAAAACTACTACTTCTACTACTAATAATAATAATAATGCTACTGATGCTGATACTACTTCTATTACTTATTCTACTGCTACTACTACTATAACTGCTACTACTAATGATAATAATAATAATGCTACTGATGCTTATGCTACTACTACTACTTCCTCTACTGCTACTACTATTAAAACTACTACTGCTACTACTAATAATAATGATAATACTGCTACTGATGCTGTTACTACTACTACTACTACTACTACTATAACTATTACTACTAATAATAATAATAATACTGCTACTGATGCTGATACTACTTCTATTACTTATTCTACTGCTACTACTACTATAATTACTACTACCAATGATAATAATAATAATGCTACTGATGCTTATGCTACTACTACTACTTCCTCTACTGCTACTACTATTAAAACTACTACTGCTACTACTAATAATAATGATAATACTGCTACTGATGCTGATGCTACTACTACTACTTCTTCTACTGCTACTACTACTATAACTACTACTACTACTAATAATAATAATAATAATACTGCTACTGATGCTGATGCTACTACTACTACTTCTACTTTTACTACTACTAAAACTACTACTTCTACTACTACTAATAATAATAATGCTACTGATGCTGATACTACTTCTATGACTTATTCTACTGCTACTACTACTATAACTGCTACTACTAATAATAATGATAATACTGCTACTGATGCTGATGCTACTACTACTACTACTTCTTCTACTGCTACTA
The DNA here is from genome assembly GCA_029582155.1 of Panopea generosa. Taxonomy (NCBI): domain Eukaryota; kingdom Metazoa; phylum Mollusca; class Bivalvia; order Adapedonta; family Hiatellidae; genus Panopea; species Panopea generosa. The sequence continues at coordinate 63,581,493 of CM055905.1, read as the reverse complement.
CTAATATAACTACTACTACTACTACTACTACTACTAATAATAATAATAATAATGCTACTGATGCTGATAGTACGACTACTTCTTTTACTGCTACTACTACTATAGCTACTGCTACTGCTACTGCTACTACTACTACTACTACTTATACTTATACTAATACTAATGGTAAAAATAAAAACAATAATGAATTTGTATGACTTGTAGTATTGAAATATGAAACTGCTAGAAATCGTTAAACAAATATCTACGGCGACGCCGCTTTTGAGGTAAATACAATATCTCTCATTTTCTTCGAAAAGTGAGCTAAAGCTATCTGTAGAATTGAAAAACAGTTGTATCACTTAATGAAAACAAATATATGAACCCTTACCTGAACAGTGTTGGCATACTACTTCAGCACCCACTTGTGAAGGGCCTCCGTCCCCTAATGCGTCGCCTGTGTCTACTGCGTATATCAGAAATCCTAGATTCGCCGCCAAAATCAGTTTCGTACAAATTTTATGTCGTAATTAACATTCCATCCGAATATCGTACGATGTCTTACCTGTGTAAACAAAGTACCCGTGAATATCGTGTGCCTACCTCGCTCGAAGTTTTCGAAATTACGGAAAGAGAGAAACGTATTCAAGAGAGGACTGAGTGGGGTGAGTTCACCCGGCCATACACCTCGACGAAAGAGGAATAATAAGATATGTTATAAAATGTTTTGCAATGAAACTATATGTACTGTTTAGTGGTAGAAATGTAAGCCATTTAACAACCTCAGTGACCATTCATTCCAACTACATGTGTACCTGCGCCTGTGCATGTAGCAAATTCGACTGCTACGCGGTCTCGTTATCACGAAACGCACGAGCTCGTGTACTCGGTTGGCAACATTGACATATTGCTATAAGTGATTGTGACCGGTGTCTGTGTATAAATCAGCTGGCAACAATTTGCTTTCTATTTAAAGCACATGTAATTACTTCTATATGTTAGAATAAGTTGAAATGGGGTATGTCATATAAATTTAAACAGAAAATAGTGCATTTTAATTGCTTTTATATATTTAAAAAAAAAGACTCCTTGACAGTAGCAGTCATATATACAGTGTACTTTTACTCTTTTCAGCAATCATTTTACATTTTTAATAAGACCGCAGCGCGGTCTAGTGGTAAAGCGTCAGCCTAGCATGCGGCAGGTGAGCCAAAACGGATCCAAGATGTTCACCTGAACAAAACGGACCTGAGACGTTCACCTGAACAGAACGGATTTAAGGCGCTCACCTGATTAGAACTGATCTAGGACGCTCACCTGAACAAAACGGGTCTAAGGAGCTCATCTGACCAAAACCGGTCTAAGACGCTTAACTGAATAAAACGGTTCTAAGACGCTCACCTGAACAAAACAAATCAAAGACGATCACCTGATTAAAGCTAATTAACGTTCACCTGGACATAAATGGTCTAAGACGCTCACCTGATCAAAAATCTAAGACGCTCGCCTGAACAAAACGGGCCTGAGACGTTCACCTGAACAAAACGGGTTTAAGGCGCTCACCTGAACAGAACTGGTATAGGACGCTCACTTGAACAAAACGGGTCTAAAGCGCTCACCTGAACAAAACTGAGCTTGGACGCTCTCTTCTGACCAAAACCGGTCTAAGACGCTCACCTGAACAAAACATGTCTAAGACGCTCACCTGATCAAAAAATCTAAAACGCTCACCTGAACAAAACGGGTCCAAGAAGCTCACCTGATCAAAATGGACCTGATACGTTCATCTGAACAAAACGGGTCAAGATATACACATATCTGACAATTGCTTAAACAGTAGCAAAAAGGTTCAACCGCCTTAGGGTGTAGAATATAACGTGCGACCCCTGAGTTCGCATTTCAAGGCCTTAACCACTAGACCAGTAATACGCTCTTCGCCTGTAATAATGTATATGCCGTGAAAAGGCATTATTTTTTAACTTGATGCAGCTGTGGTGGTGACTTTTAGTTTGTCTGTGTACGCCGAATATGCTGAAATACAATACAAAAGCGTCCACAGGTACCCGACCATACCTGTATGCACAGAAACATATAAAAGTGTAAAAGTGTTTGTTTAGTAAAGTGTCAATGCTAATGTAAGGGCCAGCCATAATGGGCTTATAAGACACCTTTATGTTGTGCACAGTTGCGAAAACTATCATTACCAGGCGACACGCTGTTAGACATTCATCACCCCTGAATTTTACAAGTTGTGTGAACAGCTTGCCACATTAGAAAAAACAAAGTGCTTTCGCAGGGATTCCAACCTTCGACCTCCCGCTTCCGTTACTAGGCCACTGAATACGTTTATTATATCATGAAGTAACAGCTAAACGACTTACTCACGTTGTTTTATCTGAGGAATGTGTCATATTCTGATGAGACTGGCATATTTGTATAAGGTTTCTGTGCAGGTGAAAACTGGCTATGTCTGTCCTATGGCAATTTATCACTGAGTCACCCACGTAGCGCCTATTAAATCCATGTTTTCTGTGGTCAGGTATGAAAAAAGGATATTGAAAAAAAACATTGTGTTCATTCGTGTAATGCTTAAAATAAACGCCGCATACCCTAATATCTTGGCGCGATAATCGTGCACATTTACTTAAAAGGCTATAAACGTTTGAAGTCTGACAATCCGTTTAACATAGTGTATAATAAAAATATGCTTAAACTCATGTTATTCTGGGGGCTGCTAAATCTCGTGTTGGATACGTTTATATCTTATTCTGAAACGGTACAAATACGTTTGAAATGATTTTGCGCTGTTGGTGTTGAAATTAATCATTTTGGTTTTTTATTACATAAAAGGTTTTAGACACATATCATGTTAATGCAGCCTTCTGTCAGCATTAAACCACCACATTAGTGTCTACACGCGGATAGATGATTAAGCTATTTGCCTACATGTACACATGTTTGTACCAACGCAAATATGTGAAAAATAAGTTATCGTCCTATGTAACGCACATACCGCAATGTCATACTTTAACTTTATCGACTTTCCGTCTCATGTCCATGTTTATCTTTGCCTTAACGCAAGGGAAAGTTTAATTGATATGAAATTGACCAAAAACAAACGTCTTTGTGTTAACATGTGATAAATATGAACGCTGGAAGTTTTCCCATAGGTAATTAAAAGCTTTTAAATTACGAAAAGCTGCGTTTTTTTAACAAAAAAAATATTAGGAATTTACGAATTTTATATATTTTATTTTGTATTTTTTTTAATTGAGGACTTTTATGGAGAATTAAACGTTATATTAAAGTAAAAGAAAGAAAACTGTTTGAAATGGTACAGGTAAAGGTATAGATTTGGGGGAAAATATATCAGATTTGAATTAAACTTCTAATTATATGTTTGATTTTGATAGACGCAGAATCCTATTTTTTGAGATTTTTGGTTATTCAATTTAATTGATAGAGAACAAAAATTTGTAATCATAGCTCGACGTCATTTTGTGTTTAGCGAAGAAATACTAAGAATATATTGAGAGATATTTCTATAACCTGTTCTGATCTCTTGAGTTTTGGCGTAATTATGGGGCGCCGCATTGCTTGGTTGTACAGATATGGATAATGTATATACAGTCAAACCTGTCTTAAGCAGCCAGTCAAGGGGATGAATGAAAGTGGCCTTTTAAGACAGGTTGTTGCTTAATACAGGTTAATTTACTCTAAAAGCATCAAAATAGGAAATATCAATTGTGGTTGCTTAAGACAAATGGCTGCTTAATAAAGGTGACCGCTTACACAGGTTTTACTGTATATAAACCAAATAGCGGATTGTATATACAAAATTTGTTTCTGTTCGTCATAAAACATGCGTTTATTTGTATCCATTTTTGCTTGAAGCTTTATTGGTTTGGAATAAACAACTACTTATTACTACTTAACAATAAATTATTTTCAAGTTATGTAATATTTCCCCGTTGAAAAGGTAGCAATTAAATCAATATTAATTTTCACTAATATGCACTCACATATAGCGGTTATATATTTAAGCGGAATAATTATAATTATAATTATAATAGTTATATTAAAGACTTTTTTTAAATCATTTGAATACATTCAATCTTTTATGATGTCCTCGACATATTTACAAAGTACAACATTTATTTTATATTTAAACACGAAAATAAACAAAAAGAATATTTTTTCTATATATGAGTGTGTATGTTTATCAACTCTGATTAAGTCTAACCGATTTAGCAGAGTTTAAGAAGTTTTACTCCATTGTAAATGTATACAAGGAACTTAAGAAGAAGCTCTCAAATTCCTTGATATAAAGCTTTGAACTGATTAATACAATTTGCATTTTTATATAAGATAAAATAGAGTTCCACAAAAAAATGTTCCACCGGTAGAGCATTTGATTGAGGAATGGCCATTTCTTGATGTAATCAGAAGTACGTTACTTTCCGCATCCGTCTTATGTGAAATATGTACAGAAAAACCTGTCTACGCGACCATCTCTATTAAGCAGTCACTTGTCTTAAACAACCACATTTGACATTTCCCATCCCAATGCTATCAGAGCAAATTAACCTGTGTTAAGCAACAACCTGTCTTAAAAGGTCACTTTTGCTCCTTCTCTTGACTAGCTGCTTAAGACAGGTCTAACTGTATATTTCTATTATATGTTTACCGAATCACAGCAAATAGGGAAAACTGTTTTAAATTTTTGCAAGTTGCCTGATTGTAAATTTATTTTACATGATTGTATGCTATCACATAGTTATTTGACAAAATAATCAAAAGCAGCATATAGCAATTATAATATTGTGTTTCTATTTGTTTGTTAGTATGATGTTAAGCGTCACTTTCAACCATTTTTATCCATGTCGCGACGGTGTCTACTTGCTAAAGTATTCTGAGCGCTGCCATACTTGAATACTGTCCTAAGACACATGGTATGATACCCCACCCAGTCACATATGACGTCGGACCGAGCGCCAAGCAAGGAAGTTTCTAGTACCTTTTTACAAGTCTTTTGTATAACATGACCAGGGACTGAACCAAGGACGATCTAGTTATGATTTGTATAATTAAATACGTACGAAAGACACTCGACTAGTGCTGGTTACTTTTACGGTTGGTTACTGGTTCGATTGATACTGATTGCTGATCTCTGCTAGTGCTGGGTACTGGTCTCGACTGGTCACTGGTTTCGATTGATACTGATTGCTGATCTCTGCTTGCTGATCTCTGCTAGTGCTTGGTACTGGTCTTGACTGGTCACTGGTTTCGATTGATACTGATTGCTGATCTCTGCTAGTGCTGGGTACCGGTCTCGACTGTTAACTGGTTTCGATTGATACTGATTGTTGATCTCTGCTAGTGCTGGGTACCGGTCTCCACTAGTAACTGGTTTCCATTGATACTGATTGCTGATCTCTGCTAGTGCTGGGTACTGGTCTCGACTGGTCACTGTTTTCGAATGATACTGATTGCTGAATTCGTCTCGACTGGTCACTGGTTTCGATTGATACTGATTGCTGATCTCTGCTAGTGCTGGGTACTGGTCTCGACTGGTCACTGGTTTCGATTGATACTGATTGTTGATCTCTGCTAGTGCTGTGTACTAGTCTCGACTGGTTACTGGTTTCGGTTGACACTCATTACTGACCTCGGCTAGTGTTTGGTAATGTAACGACTTGTAACTAGTCTCAACTTGTGCTGGGTACTGGTTTTGACTGTTTACTGATTTAAGTTGATATCTGCTTGTGCTGGGTACTAGTCTCAGTTGGTTACTGGTCTCGACTAGTGCTGGTTACTGTTTCAGTAGATACGTATTACTGACCTCGGCTAGAGCTGGGTACTGGTCTCGGCTGTTTACTGGTCTCGACAAGTTCTGGTAACTGTTTCGGTTGATACTGACTCACTGACCTCGGCTAGAGCTTGGTACTGGTTTCGGCTGGTTACTGGTCTTGACTAGTGCTGGTTACTGTTAAGGTTAAAACTAACTCACTGACCTCGGCTAGAGCTGGGTACTGGTCTCGGCTGGTTACTGGTCTTGACTAGTGCTGGTAACTGTTTCGGTTGATACTGATTACTGACCTCGGCTAGAGCCTTGTACTGGTTTCGACTAGTGCTGGTTACTGTTTCGTTTGATGTTGATTACTGACCTCGGCTAGAGCTGGATCCTGGTTTCGGCTGGTTACTGGTCTCGACAAGATCTTGTTACTGTTTCGGTTGATACTGATTACAGACCTCGGATAGAGCGTGGTACTGGTCTTGGCTAGTGCTGGTAACTGTTTCGTTTGATACTGATTACAGACATCGGGTAGAGCTGGGTACTGGTCTCGATTGGTAACTGGTCTCGACTAGTGCTGGTTAATTGTTCAGTTGATACTGATTACTGACCTCGGCTAGTGCTGATCACTGGTCTCGACTGGTTACTGGGTTTAGTTGGTACTGATTACTGATCTTGACTGGTTACTGGTTTGGATTGATAATGATAACTGATCCCGACTGGTTACTGGTTTGGGTTGATACTGATTACTGATCTTGACTGGTTACTGGTTTGGGTTGATACTGATTACTGATCTTGACTGGTTACTGGTTTGGATTGATAATGATAACTGATCCCGACTAGTTACTGGTTTGGGTTGATACTGATTACTGATCTTGACTGGTTACTGGTTTGGGTTGATACTGATTACTGATCTTGACTGGTTACTGGTTTGGATTGATACTGATAACTGATCTTGACTGGTTACTGGTTTGGGTTGATACTGATTACTGATCTTGACTGGTTACTGGTTTGGATTGATAATGATAACTGATCCCGACTGGTTACTGGTTTGGGTTGATACTGATTACTGATCTTGACTGGTTACTGGTTTGGGTTGATACTGATTACTGATCTTGACTGGTTACTGGTTTGGGTTGATAATGATAACTGATCCCGACTGGTTACTGGTTTGGGTTGATACTGATTACTGATCTTGACTGGTTACTGGTTTGGGTTGATACTGATAACTGATCCCGACTGGTTACTGGTTTTGGTTGATACTGATTACTGATCTTGACTGGTTACTGGTTTGGGTTGATACTGATAACTGATCCCGACTAGTTACTGGTTTGGGTTGATACTGATTACTGATCTTGACTGGTTATTGGTTTGGGTTGATACTAATTACTGATCCCGACTAGTTAATGGTTTGGGTTGATACTGATTACTGATCTTGACTGGATACTGATTTGGGTTGATACTGATAACTGATCCCGACTGGTTACTGGTTTGGGTTGATACTGATTACTGATCCCGACTGGTTACTGGTTTGGGTTGATACTGATTACTGATCTTGACTGGTTACTGATTTGGATTAATACTAATTACTGATCCCGACTGGTTACTGGTTTGGGTTGATACTGATTACTGATCTTGACTGGTTACTGGTTTGGGTTGATACTGATAACTGATCCCGACTGGTTACTGGTTTCGGTTGATACCGATTACTTACCTGGGTTAGTGCTGCTTACTGGTCTCGGCTAGTGCTGGTTTCTGGTCCCGGATAGTGCTGGTTACTGGTCTCGGCTAGTGCTGGTTACTGGTCTAGTCAAGACAAATACAGGACACTTGTTAAAAACTCTTATAAAATAATTCAATAGTGTACAGCCTCTGATACGTACAGTATAACTGGCAAACTTGTGCGGACATCAGCATACCCGCGTATCTGTGTCGTCAACATTTCATTCAAAACAAACAAATCATATTTACATCGGGTCGCTTATGTTGCCGTGTATGCATTTTAATAAATGCGTATGTCTCTCTTGATTTATTCTATTTGTTTAATTTTACATAAACACATTTTTCGATATTCGGCTGCTACGTGCTTGTTTTCTGACATGTGGTAATTTTATATTTCCCAGGTATTCTGTCGCTGACATGTTTCTGTGGCATCTTCTTATCCGGCGGTAAGTACAGATAGTTGAACAGTCATAATACAGATTACATACCAGGCTGTCTCGTCCTTAAAACAATAGGTTGTAATTGTTTTTTGTTGGTTATTTTTGTTTTTCTTGTTTTTTTTTAAATTTGACCATCATCGGGCGTGGTGAATTTAGTTTATAGCGCGTCTGATTATCATTCCAGGGGTCGTGAGTTTGAATCCCCGCCCGGCCACAGTCTCTGTGATGACTGCGTCTTATTATCGTTCACCTCTCACCGCTAATTCAAGTGGTGAAGTTGTCGGTTACTTGTTAAGTTGGTTGTGCTCGAGTACTGGTTAACCTTCAAAAGAGTGGTTAGAATAACTGATCGTCTATAGCCCTCAAGGGCATATAAATATGGCTTAATATTCAAACATTTTTATTCCGAAGATATAAAATATCTTCTTACTAGTTCATGAGTTAGTTGAGATTAGGCACATGTACATGTCGATTAGATGAAGATTTACAACATGTATTCCAAAAACTGTTTTCCGAATACCTTTGCAGCTAAACCCACACATACTGTATTAACGCTGTATATATTTTATTAAAGTATCACCAAAGTAACTATAATCATTAAAACATGTACAGTTTAACATAGCAAAAATGAATATACCATGTCATGTAAGAAGTGTGAGAGACTAGTCAAATAAATTAATATCATTGTAGGAATTGTTAACCCCCATGCTTGTTATATAAGACCTTCTAGAAGAGTACCAAACCTATGATACACTTAAAAAATGTGTATATAACAGAGAGGGTCATCTGCCGCCAAGTGGTGTAATGCGACGTCACGGTACCTCTCACCGCTAAGGTCCTTGTTCAAGTTTGCCAATTATTTGCAAAATGGGCGGTTCTACTCAGATTCATTCTGATGTCTTCAACCACCAATAAAACTGGATATGCCATTTATAATGGCGTTTTTCCATATCAAAATATATATATAAAAAGCCAGGAAAACATATTCACCACAAATCAGAAATCTTATGACTATCGCTCAATTTTATATGAGTTATTAGCAATATATATACTTTACTGTCATAGTTTTGTATGAGTAATACTGACAGATAATTTATCTATCACTTTTACGTCCATATTTACGTCCATATTTGTTAGCCTGATATGATATTTTACATAGCATTTGGCGAGGCGTGACAACACTCCATAATTATATAAGAACTGTCATTTTATCGCTTTTATTAAATACTACGTACTATATGACAGGTGGTGAACGAATGTTAACACATTTAAGCGAGATAAAATCATTCCCGCAGTGAATGTGTGTGAAACGAAAATCAAGGAATCCGTTTCACTAACGTTCGTAAGTTTCTTATAGTGTGTAAAATTTGAAGTTACGAAAAAAAATTGGGAAATTCATTCAGGGTTTCAAATAAATCATTTTGTGAACATTCGTGAAAAGTTTCATTTTCGAATATTGCCAAATTTCTACGCAACTGAAACGTTACTAGATGTCACAATTTGTTAGTTAAGTGAAACTAACCCTGTTTTCCAACGCAGCATTTAATTTATCTTAATGCTTAGTTTGTTAATTTTTAAATGAAAACAAGACATTTTGATACTTACTATAAGGCTGATAATAATAAAAAAATATCATTATATTTAAAAAAATTTTTTTACATATGGACTCTTTAATTTTAGAATTATGTTAAGACAAAACTACCACCAAAAGGAGTATTAAGCTAAGAGAACTTTAGGCCACTCCACCTTAGTCATTACCAATTGTAATTGTATCATAACTTTATTTATTGACTATGCAAATCATTGTGATATATACCACTCCATGTGATTGTCCCAGTTCTTACAGTTTGGGTCCGACACATGGCAGTGACATTTGAGCACGTTGATTGGATAGTTGTTTCAGCGAAAGATGTATGACGTCATAATTTGCCAAGCGTAAAAAAAATAAGAATTTAGGTACAGCTGAATTTTGTTCTTTGTTTTATATACAGAATTTCATATTAAAAAACATATTCCAAATAGATTTTATTTTCAAAGCTGCAACTTATCCCCTCATATAAATGCACAATAACTGGTAGGTTGACCAGTGCAAAAAAACACCAGAAAAACATGCATCTGTTAAAAGTCTAGCAAAGTTACTTTGTAAAATAGTGATGTTTTATTGCAGTATATGCTATGTCAGCCTTTTCTGTACTCATCTGCAGCAAGCAATTACAACCACTATGCACAATTTGGAAAGTATCTCTAACCTAATTACATAAAACACTTGCAAGATCCATGTTATAGTGCGAAAAGCGGACGCAACTGTGTAGGAAACGTACAATACCAAAATTGCGGATTCCCTCTTGAATTTTTGGCAGACGAACTCAAATCATTAGAATAAGACACACAGTCCGATTGTAATTCATAGATTTTTAGTTTATCCCAGAACCTGATATCTCCCGAATAAAGTATATTAACCACCAATGAAAAAAGCAGGGAATGCTATGCCTGTCCCACAATTCGTAGCAATTGAACGCTTACTAAATTATGACGTCATTTAAACTTTTCCTGAAGCAACTGACCAATCAGCGTGCTCGTAACAAATGCTATTTAACGGACCCGTTCCGGAGAGCTGCGTTTCTTCTACAGACTATAGATGTTTTTATTTACCTACTTTCAGAGGCTTCCCAATCCGTGTTACGCTGCATGCTGTGTAAAAAGGCTTCACATTTCGCAACTTGTGAAGAAATAGAGTTGTGCGATGCTGAAAGACAGGTAATATATAGTAGTCTACACAGCAGTTTGGAATTCCAGACAATATGCTTATGGTCTACGGGACTCCCACCCTATTCTTTCTATTTATAAAATGTAGTTGGTTTTGTTATATGAGAGAAATATATTACTGTGTGTTTTGCCTTTTAGTTAAGGATGAACTTTTTGTAATAAGTCATGAATTGAATTTTGGAGTTATAACATATACAACATACAAAACGGTTCACGAAAACTTTACTCTTTAAATGTTAATAGAATAATGGTCAAGTCAGAACAGCAAAATAAATAATTCTCAAAACAATTTATTATGTTAGTAGAAAACATAGCTAGTAAAATAGAAAAACATCATGATTGATTGATTGATTGATTGATTGATTGATTGATTGATTGATTGATTGAATATTTAGCGTCATTTTTATGCCATCGAGGGCTAACAGACGATCAGTTAACCTAACTACTGTTTCCTGTTATTAACTAGTACTCGAGCACACCTCGCCTCCGCAAGTAACTTATAACTTTCCCACTTGAATCAGTGGTGAGAGACGAATGATAATGAGACACAATGACGTATATCAATAATCACGGAGACTGTTGCCGGGCGGGGAATTCGAACTCACGACCCCTGGAATGGTAGTCAGACGCGTAACCGACTGAGCTAATACGGCCCGGCTGAGAGCATTCTTAAAAATCAGTCAAATGGAAACATATTGAATTTCTGTTTCTAGAAAGGCATAAAAATAATTTCATTCTGTCATTCTGATAACAGAATGATTATTTGTCCATTCTTCTATTAAACTGTAACTGTGTATGCGCTAAATCAGTCAATCAACAAAGTAGAATTCTAACAAAATCATTTGTTTTACAAGCATGAATGGCAGAACAACATTTAATTTTCATTCTGCTATTCTGCTCCTGTGTAAGAATTTGTCATTCTGATATGATTCTGATATGATACTAAACGACCCATTAAAAGACACAGTCTCGTGTTTGTTCATATCTTATAGAAGTTCAAATGTCAAAGTTCATTCTTTATAATTATAATAATTAATACACACAGTTTACCAACATGACACATTTATCAATTAATCAGCACATAATACCAGCAATTAGGCGTAAGCATTTGGAATAGTTTATGGGAGGTTACGGTCACAAATAGATGACACATTATTCATTTTTGCTATTACGGATTTGTTTTATATGTCAATTTAAAAAATAACTAATTAGTAGTATTTTTATGTACAAGGTGGCGGTAACATTAATGTGAATATTCCACTTTTATTTGCATAGTACTATTTCATTATAAGTGTTTTATCGTAATGTCATTCATTATAAGAATATTACCATTCCAAAACATTATGATTAGATGAACTTACATCTGTACATTTAAAAGTAATTAATATTTTAACTTTACAAGATAAATGTTAATTGTCTGGAAAACGAAAAAGTATACTTCATAAATATATCTCGCCGTTGTAACCATAAACTGATGTTGCATATGTTCGCTGTATTATATCATATACATATGTTCAATATTATATATATATGTTCAATATTATATACATATGTTCAATATCATATACATATGTTCAATATTATATACATATGTTTAATATTATATACATATGTTCAATATCATATACATATGTTCAATATTACATACATATGTTTAATATTATATACACATGTTCAATATTATATACATATGTTCAATATCATATACACATGTTCAATATTATATACATATTTTCAATATTATATACATATGTTTAATACAATATACGTATACATAGTATCATAATTGTATGTTTAATATCTAATATAATATACATATGTATACTATCATATACATATATTTATTATCCTAGAAAAATGTCAAATATAATATACATATGTATAACAACATATACAAATGTTTAATGCCATAAACATGTGTTTGATATGATATACATAAGTAAAATATCATATACATACGTGTAATGCCATAAACATGTGTATAATATGATATACATATGTATAATATCATACACACATGTTTAGTGACCCTAATATGATATACATAATTTATGTAAATATCGCATATTTAATTAAATTTGATATCATAAACATATGTATACTTTTATATAGTATTACATATGTTTAATATAATATACATTTGTTTGATATCATGTGCATAATTATATTTACTTAACGACATAAAAGCGCAAGTATTTAATTAATATAGTTTTGATTCTATCTCAGCTATCATTATATCGACTCAAACATGTTTGGTATAAAGTTGCTTCCGACCGCAATTAATTTGTAAAACACAAGATAAGCAAGTGCTGTCGTGGTTGATCAGTCTTGTCTTGTCTTGTCTTGTCTTGTCTTGTCTTGTCTTGTCTTGTCTTGTCTTGTCTTGTCTTGTCTTGTCCTGTCCTGTCCTGTCCTGTCCTGTCTTGTCTTGTCTTGTCTTGTCTTGTCTTGTCTTGTCTTGTCTTGTCTTGTCTTGTCTTGTCTTGTCTTGTCTTGTTTTGTCTTGTCTACTCTTGTTCTGTCTTGACATTCTTGATACTTGCGTGTTTTAAAGTCGAACAGAATATGGTTTAGATTGTAAAACGTTTTAAAAATATGTTTAAATACAGAACTCAAATATAATGTAGTTAACATAAATGTTTATAATGTACTATATTTTATTATTTCAGCTGTGCTATGTTGAGGAGAAAATTGACATCGGTGGGGAGGTTGTAGTGAACGCCGGATGTCGGGACAAAGAGGTTTGCTACCCAACATTACTGTAGATTAGTAATTTTGTGTGAATATAAGAACTGACTAATTGACTAAATAAAGTTCTTCATACAAGTTATATATATGTAGAGTGGTCCAGTGTTACAACATCGGGCACATTATCGGGGGATCTGGGATTCGAACTTCCGTCAGGTCATCCACACATGCTTCTTCTTAATACTGTTTCTACATTGGAAGACTTCGATATGACTTGTCTAAGGTTTAATAACGTTTTTCATAATCGAGTAAAGTAAATAGCAAACATATTAGGTCATATATTACTGTAAAAAACGTTTGAATTATTCATTCGTCGATGCGCCGTAGTACTGTTTATATTTATCACTCGCTTCATTGGCAGACTTATTCTCCACTCCTCAGTTGCGTCCGTTTTAACCCCCAAACATGATTTCATCGCTTAAAAAATGTCTTGTGTAATTTGGCTTGAAATATTTTCAAAATGGTTCACAGAAATTGCGATTTTATAGAACGGAGCTGCAAATGAGCAAAGCAAAAGCTGGCATAGCATTTACGGCAATGACTAACGCATCACTGGTGTTAAAAATGACTTTTATAAAGGATTTATGTATTTATGAGCATTGGAGGACTATTTTAAAAACAAATCTTAGTGTGTCATTGCGCCCTCTTAAAAATAAGCTGGTCAACCTATCAGTAATTGTGCATTTTATGTGGGAATACGTTTCTGCTTTGAGAAAAAATATACTTAAAAATAGTTATCACTTATCTCTCACCGCTTAAGTCGTAGATTCGAGTTCCGCTTGCGAAAATGTTTGCCAGCTACTTGCGAAAGAACGATGGTTCTACTCAGTCTGAGGTCTCTACCAAGTAGCTGGGTACGCCAAATATAACCTGAAATGTGTTGAAAATGGCGTTAAATCCCATTAAAAAATAAAAGTACAATGAGACCTGAAGTAACGCATCTGAGAACTTGTATATATATATAATATTTACAGGAATGTGACAAGACAGGGTGTTTTGGAGAGACTTTTAGAAAGAAGAGAGATTTGGGATCAAACAATACAATCAGAGCAAAACGGCAAACGGAAGGGGAAGTGGTTTGTCATCACTGCTGTGACCAGGATTTCTGCAATATGTACGGCTGTCCTGACTCCTGTGAGTAGTATGGGTTTTACAATTAAAGGTGAAGTTAACAAAGACAATGCTACCCAACACATAAAACTCTACAGTCAAAAGTAAATAAGTTAAATGTATATTAGAATTATGGCTATTCGTTATATTCTAGTATTCTATATTCAATGATTCACCGACCCGATAAGCTCAGTCGGTAGCGCGTCTGACTATCAATCCAGAGATAGTGAGTTCGAATTCCTGCCCGGCCACAGTCTCCGTGTTGTTGATAAACATCACTGCATCTTTCACCGCTGATTCAAATGAAAGATGTATCAGTTACTTGCCGGAATGGGTGTGCTTGAATACTGGTTAACCTTCCAGTATCCCAGTAAAGAATGGTGTGGTTAGCTGATCGTCTGTACGCCATCGATGGCATAAAATAACGCTATGTATTCAAGCAAATAAACATATTTTTGACTCAAAGTTAATCGAATTCCCAATATGTTACTCTAAGAATACATCCTAAAGTACGCATTCGTTAAGTCACTGATCTTTCATAGTGTGGGTTTTGCGGTGAACTTTGTATGATACACATCTAAATACTAATACAAACATCGTTTTATTTGCACAGCTTTTCACTAAAACAAAAATACAGCATTCTAATGGGTGTGAATATGTGTTTGACATGGTACGAGGCGTTGAGCTAGCTATAACACGTAATCTCAAGATTTGTTTGACATGGTACGGGACGTTGGACTAGTTATTATAAATAATCCCAAGTTAGTGTTTGATCACCATAGAGAGACATCCAACTTGGCATTAGTAACAAAGATAATGATAACTTATGACACTATTGTCGTTAGATGGTATTTAGTTTCGTTCCAGGCTATAGTACACCACCATCGACGTTTTGGTTTGTAGACGCAGGTACGGGTCAGGTTCTCGTGTCATTTTAAATTGAAATATTAATGGTGTTTTAATGCTTAATAGCTAACCAGAACGATGTCATCACCGTTTTAAAACCAAGTAATTTTTTTACCAAAAAGGAGGTGTTATTAAGGAACATAGTTGATGTAAGGTCACGCTTTAAAATGTATTGGGTTGAAAAATTCTAAAATGTAATTCCTAACTTACTTTGGGTAATCAAATTTGCACGACTTCTCCGACCAATTCGGCGTTTTCGTTTGCGGATAAGCAACTATATTAAACACACATAAACACGCGCACCCACGCTTGCACGCTCAAACATACACCGATAATGCACCCGATGACAAAATGCTTCACCAGAATCATAAGCGAATCTCGCACTAATTCCCATTTTAACAGTAAACTTTTATTTTGTTAAAGATCAAGGAATAAGTCTTATGTGTAGAAGAAGATGCTTTTATTTCCACGTAATAGGTCAATATGGGGTCGAGAACATCCCTTATTAACCGTACAAAGTTTCATATAAATTATTGTACAAATGACCATGAGCAAACAGTGCGTAATTCATTGAGTGTGAGGCAAACATACATTATCTGAAATGTTTGAACGATGTTTATTTCTAACTATACAGTACGCCCCTTTTTTCCGTTTCATTCTTACGCTTACAAAAAAGTCCTATATCACTTGGTTTTGAAATATTTTCAAAATGGTTCATAGTGGTTGTGATGTCTTGCTGCTGATGAGTAGAGCAAAAGCTGGAATAGCATATACTGCAATAAGACGTCACTGGTGTTAAAAAGTTGACTTTTAAAGGATTTCAGCATATGCATGTATTTATGGGCATTTGAGGACTTCTTTTTTTAAAAAAACAAACATCTTAAAATCTCTCTACACCCTCATTAAAAACAACAAGGTGGTCAACCTACAAATTATTGTGCATATTTATGTGGGAATACATTCCTGATATGGAAAAAAAATAGTATGTTCAATTTCGTTTAACGTTGAAATCCTAGGCCTTATTTTATATAGAACAAAGATGAAAATTTAACTGTGTAGGGAGCCCGTAACGGATCGTTTTCACACTTGCTTCTATTATAACCGGGATAGGCTGCCTTTAAACTCATGGGTAAACCACTTCTGTGTGAGTCAGTGTTCTAGAATTTGCCCCAATTCCATGTAAATGTCCATAACGTGTATGTATAAATTTGTTAAACTGGCAAAATACCATTTGGTGAGTTCAGCAAGGTCAATTCAGGTACGTTGCGGACAAATGATAAACTCAGCAGAGTCAATGACTATTTATTAGTGTATAGTTTATGATATTGCACTTTATCTATTAATACAATTCAATATTTGCATACAAAGGATAATACGTAGTTGATGATAACCAAGTGATGTGTTTATTCTGTATTAAAATGTACAAAATTGCCATCATCGTTAAATGACATTTTTCACCATAAATATCTTAACAGACGTAGACAGTAAATGACATTTTATTTCTCTGAGGAAACATTTTTTTCTCAGATAATCGCATTATTCTTATCCTGATGTGGCTACTACATTGACATCTAGTCAATTAGTGTTTTAAATGATATCTCTGGTGTGATGCACCGCCGTATGCATAATACGTAGGTGGTTTGGAATGTATGCTCACTCGGTTAATTTTTTCCCTTGCATGTTATCTTTAATCTGGGACATACACACTTTGTTTTGTATCAGGTGGGATGACAACTCTATATTTAGTGATGCTTACAGTGTCTATGACCTTGACGAAAAACTTTTGCTATTTCTGGGTGGGGGGGATAAGAAAGTAGGGTGGTTATATTGATGGTACGGGTACTTATTAAGTCGTCTGTGACCTTGATCTTATTCATTTGTCACAAAAGTTGCTACCTCAGCTTAACAGTGTTTGCCTTTGCTACCTAGCTGTTACCCCAGCTTAATATGGTTCGTAGCTGTTACCTTAATTTTACACCGTAGGTAGTTGTTACTTAACTTAACAAGGCTCGTAGTTGTTACCTCATTGCTTGTTTGTACGTTACTTAACTTAATGTTGTGCGTAGTAAGTTGTTACCTTAATTTAACATGGACGTAGTTGTTACCTCAATTTAACATGTACGTAGTTGTTACCTCAATTTAACATGTACGTAGTTGTTACCTCAATTTAACATGTACGTAGTTGCTACCTAACTTGACGTTGTCCGTAGTTGTTAACTGAATTTTAACATGTACGTAGTTTTGTTCTCATTATTATTATTGTACGTAGTTGCTACTTCGTGTAATATGTCCACTGTAATTTGTTTCAGTTGGTGTAAGCAGACTGCCGGGTAGTCGATGTTTTATCTGCGAGAACTTGCATGAAGTGTCACACTGTAGAAAAATACAAAACTGCGAACTAAATGAGGTAAACATCAAACTTGTGCTTGTCATGTTTTGCGCTTATGTAATGGGTATTCTTACGCTACTCTGTCTCCTGCAATGTCATTTAGTACACTATCGAGAAGCATAGTTTGTTTATTTCACGAATTAAAAAACTATATGAGTCAGAACATCACTCGGCCATTTTCGCTTAAGCTCGAACCTAAGCGGAAATGGCCGAGCGATTTTCCGATTACTGAGTGCATATCCCATTTGAAAGAGGAAGTGCTTCCGAGAGGTAGACGCATAATGGTGGTGGTAAATAATTCTTATTTATACTTGTTTCAAAAAGCATTTTCCTTATTTCAATGCTCATTTTGTGATTTAAATGGTAGTTTTGATTTATTTTTGAACATTTTGAAAGCATTGTCATGTTTTAATTGTGCAATTAGAAAAGAAATGTTTGGAAATTGGGGTATGAATACATTTTTCTGACGTTTACTTTTACGTTGATAAGAATGTACATACTGAACAGATTGACTGATTGATTGATTGAATATTTAGCGTCATTTTAATGCCATCGAGGGCTTACAGACGATCAGTTAACCTAACCACTGTTTCCTGGGATTAACAAGTACTCTAGCACACCCCATCTCCGCAAGTAACTGATAACTTTCCCACTTCAATCAGAGGTGAGAGACAAATGATAATGAGACACAATGTCGTATATCAATCATGACGGAGACTGTTGCCGGGCGGGGGATTCGAACTCACGACCCCTGGATTATACTGAACAGAAAAATATTTTATGACGCAAGGCCCATATTTTTCTAATGATATTTTGGCACTGCATGTATCAACAAACAATAAAATTTAAACTTTCCATCTTTGATTTTGGGTCTTTTGATGAATGTCAAGGCTTTAATGGTGCTTCATCCACTATAGAAATAAGAAAGAAGATCAAAGATGGACGTACACCTAACATATTCTTCATTTCCTCTAAGCACATCCTTTCATTTCAGATTTGTATGGTTCAGTTGTTGGCGTCTGGCAATGAAATACGATACAATGTAGGCTGCATGAGAAAACCGGTAACTATCAACAATACTTAGTTTTACGTACAACATTTGTTCTATGTAGTGATAATGTCAGCCATATATTGTATATAAGAAACGAATAATCACGCATTATTTATGTGTATTGAAAGTCGACTGTCCTCTTTGTCGGTTATCACCATTGCGTTTTCTATTTACGTACATTAAAACGTTTGACCTTATTATTAACTTAGACTTAAATTAAAAATCTCCAAATTTACCCCACTCCTTCTGAACATTCCTTTACATTTGTCATTCAGTCAGAGACCTGGGGTGGTATTCACCAACCATTTTTAAGAATGTTCTTAGGCTTGAACTCAAGAATGGATTTTGAAAATCTCATTTAGAGACCCGGTTTTTTTTTTTCAGACCAAAATTTGCAAGCATGTAGGGACACCTGACACATAGTTAAAACAGGTCTCACAATTATTCTATCTGTCATGGTCAACTAGATATCTAGGGTTGAAATTTGGATTTTCAAGCTCAAGTCTAAGATTATTCTCAAGAATGGTTGGTGAATACGACCCCTTGGCTCAATGGGGGTAGCTGACATCTATATACATACGATATATTTTACAGGGTTATTCGGTTAAGTACAGCACTTACGTATATCACTGGTGTTAAAAGGTGACTTTTTTTTGGATTTTAACAGATGTACAATGTCATGTTTGTATTTTAGAGCGCGTTTAAGTACTCTTTTTTTAAAAAATAACATAAGGGTGTCATTGCATTGTGTTTAAAAAAATCAACTGTAAGTGAAATATTTTAATTTCATGTTTCTGTGATATCTATCAATTTACAGAGTAATGCTATGTACAAAATCTGACAGCGAAATGATTCGATCTACCTTAAAATCTCGTATCAACATCTACTTTAATTATCAGTGGTCACTATCTAAACTACTGGCTATTTCCACACAGGATAGGAATAACCAACATCACTTCTATACTCGTACTTCTTAAAAAAGAAGAAAAAGTCTGTAATTATTCTTTCACCTTCATCATGTCAAGGGTCCTCTGTGGCCAGGAGGTCTAAGGCGCCGTAAGGTCGAAGGTTCAAGTCCCGCTCGCACCAAAAACTTTATGTGAGAAAGTTTACTCGTTACTTGCCGAAGGACGGTGGTTCTACTCAGATTCATTCTGAGGTATCCACCAATACATCTGGATATGCCATATAAAACATGAAATGTGTTGAAAATCGCGTTAAACCCCCATAATCCGGAGTACTGAAATGCGATACTAGTGCAGTGGGCCCTTAACCATGTGTTAGGGGAGGTGATGGTGTTGTGTCAATTATTCAAATATACCCGCCGCATTGGAAAAATCGATAAAACCGTGTCTGCTAGTTTAACGGCTTGGTTGCGTTCTGAGCATCAAAATATTATTAGATTCTTAGGTTTTGATGATTTGATTTTATAATAATTACGTTACTGCTGTTTTGGACTATTGCGATATTTTATTTTAACAGTAATTATGTCTGCGGGTCCAGCAGAAGAATCATAATCTGATAGTAATATGTTTACTCCTGAACATGGTCGTATTTGTTTTACAAGATACCTCATGGACGATACGGTGTTGTGGTCTTAACATTTTCCGTTTTTATCATTTCCTCCATATTGACGCATTATCCTTATTATCCCCCCGCCGAACACGAAGGGCATATGGTAATGGTGTCCTGTCCGTCCGCACGTATGCCCGTTCGTAACACTTTTGTCCGGAGCATAACTACAAAATTTTTTAAGCGATTTTGTTGAATCTTCACACAATGACAGAGAACAATGAGAGGAAGTGCAATGTAAGAGAACCATAACTTTACCTTGCTTATTTTTTTAATTATTTTCTTTTATTAAATTTATTTGTCCGGAGCATAACTCCAAAACCATTTATGAGATGTTGTTGAATCTTAACCTAATTACAGAAGACATCGAAAGGAAGTGCAGTGTATCAAAAACATAACTCTATTTTGCTTACTTTTTCAATACCCCCCCCCCCCCCCCCCCCCCCACTTGATTAATTTACACTTTTGTCCGGAGCATAACTACAATACTATTCAAGCGATTTTGTTAATCTTCACGCGATGACAGAGAACATTGAGAGGAAGTGCAGTGTACAAGAACAATAACACTACCTCGCTTAGTTTTTTAATTATCTCCCCTTATTAAATTTTTCTGTACAGAGCATAACTCCAAAACTATTTAAAGGATTTTGTTGATTCTTCACACAATGACTGAGGACATTAAGAGAAAGTGCAGTGTACAAGAACCATAACACTACCTGTCTTACTTTTTGAAAAAAATCTCCCTTTATTTAATTTTATTGTCCTGGGCATAACTCTTTAAGTGCTGAATGGAATGTATTCAAACTGCATACAAAGACATTAAGAGGGAGTGCAGTGTCTAAGAACCATAACACTGCTTCACCTCATTTTTCAATTATGCCCATTTATAACTTTTAGTATACTTGTCATAAAGGTTACTCAAGAACTATTCTTGGTTAATATTTCACACAATGATAGATGACATTGAGAGAAAGTGCATTCTGTCCAAGAACTATAGCTTTTCAATGACCTTTTTTTAATTATCTCCCTTTATAATATGTTATGTTTGTCAGGAACATAGCTCTAAAAGTGTTATAAATTGTTTAAATTATTCTATCTACTGCATGTATTTGTGTTTTTATGAATGATGCGGACTTTGACAATCACTTCTTATGTTAGGCTATACTATTGTTTTTCCTAGACTTCCATCTAAAGGCAGTTTTATTTTTTGTTTTTCTATATTTCAGATATAAAAATGAAATTGCAGTATTAGTCATATTATGAAATGAAAGAAAATCATTTTTTTAAGATCAAAAGGTTTAAAACCAGACACGGCTTTGCCAATAACAGTTTCGTTTAAGTTTTTGTTAGATTTTGTACAATAAAATGGGTCTGGTCATCTAACAAAACACGAGCGTACGGAGCTAAAACTAGCAGTTAATGTATTATGCCCTTGGTCGCATATTTTATAGTTAAAACAGGCTTGGATGTTTTAAGGAAGTGCTTTTTGTATGTTACAGATGTGTGAATTGCTGTCACGACTTAACGCTTCTAAAAGAAAGAAACGAGAGTTCACACAAATTTCTTCCAAATGCTGTGAGTCACATTTGTGTAACGGCCAAGTACCTGTAGCGGAAGGTAAGAGTTTTCGTTTTCTTTTTAGAGAGAGACGAAATAAGTGAAACTTACATTTTACTGTTTGTCAACCTCTGCACTTCCAACATAGGGATGATAAAAGTAGGGATCATGTATCATATAAGAGATTGTTTCTTTATGTTGACAAAGTGAAAGTAAACTTCCGAAATCATGTATTTATACCCCAATTTACAAGCACCATTTCTTTTTTAAATTCACAATTCAAATACGACAATGCTTCAAAAATGTTCAAAATATATCAACAATGCCGTTCAACTAAAAAAGGAACATTTAAATAAGGAAATTGTATTTCTAAAGAAGAAGAAACAATGATTATTTATAATTGCCATTATGCGACTACCCCATGGAAGCAGTTCCTGTTTTCAATGATGGTTATATGCATTTGACCATTTTCGATGGTATAAGCGACATTGTTAGACTGTAGAACGGACCCATTTCTCCCCGCCTGGGTCCGTTATACAGCAGTGATATGTGAGCACGCTGGTTGGTCAGTTGCTTCGGCGAACGTTCAGTGACGTCACACTTTTGTGTGCGTCAAAACTATGAATTGTGGGACAGGCATAGAATTCCCTGCTTTTCATTTGGGTTTGATGAACCCGATTTGGAAGATATTAAGGACTTGGATAAACTACGCAATCGTGCTTTTCCGCAGATTATATTGGGGGTGGTCTGGTACGGGATATACTATGTAGATATTTTGTATATTATTTTATGTTTTCAATGGAAAAGTGAAAACATGACATTAAACTATTTCCTATTTATTTTCAGTTTATATTAATCTATTTTTGCTCGAAGGGATGAAAGCGGAATGCTTTTATGAACCGCTCTCGAGCCCGCTAGCGCTTCTTGGGAAGAACCAGTACTAAGGGTTGTTTTAGAGGCATCGGCTTGATCTATGGATCGAACATGCAACCTCTGGTGTGAGCGGCCAAACCTCTATTAACTCCACTATCCATAATAATTTAATCTGAAATACGAAAATATTCAATCAAATTTGCGGAATAATTATACATGTGTATTTATAAGTGATCACTACATAGAGAAGAAATGGAGTTCAGCGCCATTTTCAACATATGTCATGTTATATATGGCATATCCCATTGTATTAGTAGAGGAAGACGTCAGAATGAATCTGAATAGAACCACCGTCCTTCCGCAAGTAACCGGCAAACTTCCTCGCATACTGTGTTAGGAGCGAGCGAGATTCGAACCTACGACCTTACCGGTGAGAGGTTAGTGATCTTGAGACATCGGTCTGAGAGGACCCACAAAGAGTTACGAGTTACAAAAGCGGATAAACACTTTCCGAAACAATGCAATTATGAAATAACTGTTTTTACCAAGAAATTATATATAGATGGAGAAGCAACTGATTGAGCATTTATGAACTCTCGCGTACTCACGCAAAATCTCGCTAAATTTCCTTTTCAATTATCCTATTTCCATTCAGGAATGAAAGTCACAATTATTTCTTTGAACAATGAAGTCTTATAAAATGATACCTTTCAAAGCAAATTGTGTTTAAAAAGTATTGAAGTACTTATCATTACAGAATATGCATCTGCATCTAAAAAAATACTTAACCGCTTTCTTCTACATAAATTCAAACTTGCAACTCTTGAATAAATGTTGATAAAATAGCACACGAAGGATTCATTTTTTGGCAACTTAATCATTCAGAATTCACAGGCAACTGCTTTCTTGTACATAAAATGTTTAAAACAATATATGTAATAGTAGATGTTAACATGTTTTGATGATCTTAAATAAAGTTTTGAAGCAAAAATTTTCGCAATTTTGTTGTTATTATTTTAGCTGTAGTAAACACATTTTGTAGTCAAAAGAACTTCAAACACAAATTGTTGAGAATGGTATTCTTTTCATTGGAATTATATTCTGCAATGTAAGAATTGATTTGTGTTGCTAAGATGAATGGAAGTTAGAATTATTGAAAACGAGATATTGTGAGATTTTACGTGAATTCGCGACCATTCACAAAATCTCAATTAGTCGCCTTTCCTTCTCTATATAAGTCCTTGATAGATTTATGAATAAGAAATCAGTTGCCTATGGAATATGAATGCTTAATTCGCACATTTAATTGATTATTCGTGTGTTATTTTATCAATATTTAGTAGAGATATGCAAGTGTCCTATCCTTCCATATATACGTCCTTGTTTATGCCATTCAAGATATTACAACGTGTCCATCTAACCGTACCATTTTGGTGTCCACATCTAACCGTTCCATTTTGGTGTTCATCAAACCGTACCATTTTGAACGACTTATTTGTGTTACAAGTGTTATTTCAGAATCACCGCCCATGCATTCAAAGACTTACATGTGTCCTGCCCAGACTGTCAAACAAACAACAACAGGTAAACGTTATGATGAAAGCATTTATCAAACTGTAAAATGAATATATTTATGCACTCATTTATCAATATCACGATAATGTAATATCTAAATATATGTTCCACTACACAGATGAGCGTTAAAACGTCTACTTAACTCATCAAAGACATGCCCAACTGGAGTTTTGCGTTTTTAAAGTCTATCAGTGTATAAATATTAATTAAAAACCGGCTAATAGTACTTTGAATGTACTTTGTTTTTTTATTACATTCAAGAGTATACCTTACTTGTGATGCCGCTTGAAATATGCTGTATTGAGTTCGGGTTTGCTACCGTCTCTGTTATATTGATGTACATCACTCAGCTTGTCAAAAAATCGATGATTTATAGCAAATTTTACTTAAATAGTACGTTAGGATTCATAAATTGAATTTTGCCATCTAGATGACCGTTCTTTGACTGTTCGGCATAATTTGGGAGGATGGGTTTTGTTAGGAGCACGCTGATTGGCTACATCCAGCAACAGTAGAAACATGTTGATTGGTCAGTTATTTTTTTGCTGGAAAATATATATAAATCAATGTTTAAATTCAATCTTCGATACTTTTCCTCACCATATAACCTTACATAGTGAAAATAGAAACTATTTCACCTATGCGTTATTTTGTACTGACAGATTTGACCGCCATTTTTGCAATTTATTATAAACATTCTCGCGTGCTTTGCATTGCGTGACAGGAATGGAAACAAGTTCAAACATCATGTTTTTTCGTTTCGTTTCAGCTACAACCACGCCCACGACAACTGTGTATAGGGACCCTGGTAGGTATTTTATGAGCCGATATTCATACCTTTTATTTGACAAGCAGGCATAATATACAGAAAGGCATAGAAAAAACATAAATAACAATCAGTTCACCAGCAAATCATACACCATCTTGTTTGATCGAGAGAAAGTTATCAGACATGATATACATGGACAAAATTAACCAGAAATACCTGGACAGAGTTATCTAGACGTACATGGACAAATTTAACTAAACGTACCCGGAAAGAATTACTAGATGTACTTGGGTAGAACTTACTAGATGTACATAGACTAAGTTAACTAGACGTACCTGGACATAATAACTAGACGTACTTGGGTAGAACTTACTAGACGTACATAGACAAAGTGAACAAGACGTACTTGGACCGAATTAATCAGACGCACATGGACAGAATTACTAGACGTTCCAGGATAGAACTAACTAGACGTACATGGACAAAGATACCTAGACGTACCTTGAACGAATTACTAGACGTTCCAGGATAGAACTAACTAGACGTACACGGACAAAGATGCCTAGACGTACCTGGACAGAATTGTTACTAAACATTCCTGTATGGAACTAACTAGACGTACCTGGGCAGAATTGTAACTTAACGTACCTGGACAGAATTGTAACTAGACGTACCTGGACAGAATTGTTACTAGACGTACCTGGGCAGAATTGTTACTAGACGTACCTGGACAGAATTCTTACTAGACGTACCTGGACAGAATTCTTATTAGACGTATCTGAGCAGAATTGTTACTAGACGTACCTGGACAGAATTAATCAGACGTACCTGGACATAATTAAACAGACGTTCCTGGACAGAATTAACTAGACGTTCCTGGACAGAATTAACTAGACGTACCTGGACAGAATTAACAAGACGTATGGACATAATTAACTAGACGTACCTGGACAGAATTAACTAGACGTACCTGGACAGAATTAACTAGACGTACCTGGACAGAATTAACAAGACGTATGGACAGAATTAACTAGACGCACCTGGACAGAATTAACTAGACGTACCTAGACAGAATTAACAAGACTACATTTATAATTAGGTTTTATTCTTTATTAACCTGTATTAATGATTATGTTTAATTCTCGATAAACCTATATTTATGATTGTGTTTTATTCTCGATCAACCTATATTAATGATTGTGTTTTATTCTAAATGAACTTGTATTTATTTAGATGTCTGTGAAGACCTCATCCCTCACTGTGCCACGTGGACAAAAGATTATATTTGCGACGGTGGACTGTACAGAAAATGGGCGGAGCTAAATTGCAAACGATACTGCGGTTTCTGCACAGGTGAATTATTGTTATGGTGTTAGGTTAAATTTAAACATAGAAAAATTAGTTTTCTCCTAACCTTAGTTTTCGAAGTTGTGGCCCAAACCATTAAAAAAAAGGCAAGTGTTTCTTTATTATTTAGCATCATGTTTTTCTTTTTTCTTCCATACTCTCTTTTTCTCTCTCTCTCTCTCTCTCTCTCTCTCATGTGCTTCTTTTGCCTTCATTGATCTCTCTCTCTTTCTCTCTCATATTCGTCTTGTGTATTCCCTGCTCCGTCTCTCCCTCCCTGATATTCTTCTTTCTTTCTCTCTCTCTCTCTCTCTCTCTCTCTCTCTCTCTCTCTCTCTCTTATTCCTCCTTTGTTATTCATGCTCTCTCTCTCTCATATTCTACCTTTGTTACTCTTTCTCTCTCTCTCTCTCTTTCTTTCTCTATCTCCCTCCCTATTTCTTTCTCTCTCTCTCTCTCTCTCTCTCTCTCTCTCTCTCTCTCTTTCTTTCTCTCATATTCTTCCTTTGTTATTCTTGCTCTCACACACTCTGTCTCTTTCTTTCATACTCTACCTTTGTTACTCTCTCTCTCTCTCTCTATCTCTCTCTCTCTCTCTCTCTCTCTCTCATTTTCTTCTCATGCAGTTGTTTAGTGTTTAATAATTATTCTATATTAGGCTGTTCTACTTTTCAACTATTCATACGTAGTTCACCTTACCATACGATATAGGCTATTGCGAATGTTGACGTTCGATTGTGCAATCTACGAAAATCGCTGTTTTTGTACATTAGGCCATAATAAATTAATTGCTAAATTATCATCCCCGCCCTCCCCCTTATTTTATTCCGCCTCGTTCCTTTTTATTTAAACAAAAAAGAATAAAATAAATAAATCCTCCCGCCCTCCCCGTTTTAACGAAAAATTTGGATGATAATCTAGCAATTGATTTATAATGGCCTTAACTACATTATCTCAAAATATTCGCCCTTAATTTATATTGAGTAACCGAATCAGTCTATTACTCTTGTCACCAAGCACGATATGAGGTCTGAACTGCATTTATTGAAATATGTTTCACATTATCTGACTGACCCGTATCAATGTCCAAGGAATTTACAACAGGTAACGCGTTATTGCGTTCACTTTGACCTTTGGTAATCTCATATTACGTCATGGTGATACAGTTATGCAACTTCCTGTATTGTGAAAATGCCAATTTAAACGATAACGTTGACTCTCTCCCGTAAGATAGGTAAACTATTTGGGGACATTTTGTCGGTATAAAGTCTGAATATTTGCTGTGAAATAGTTGCTCAAATGACTGACGTTTGTCTGAATCACGTTTGTGGTAACATGTTTAAGAAAGTTTTTTTTTCTCATTGTTTGCAGTTTAGCTTTAAATCAAACACTCGAAAGTAAGATTCAATATTTATTTATTTATTTATTTATTTATTTATTTATTTATTTATTTATTTATTTATTTATTTATTTATTTATTTATTTAAGTCTCATCATGGTTTAATAACACAAAATTTATACAGAATATAACAAATGAACAACAAATCAACCATGTCATTCAATATAGAATTACAAGAGACTTATTTAGTAGTACGTATTTTTAAACATATTCTTTGTATGTACAGTGGTCACCTAATCCATTAAACAAACTAAAAGGGAGTGTCTCAGGAAAATTTTTTACAGGGTCTTAAACATTAAATAGTTATCAAAATGGATAAAAAATATCTCATTATCATTAATAAATATAAACCGAATAGTTCAGTTATCACCACACCGTGACAAAATTGATCAGTAAATTGGAGTTAAAACGAAATCACTATTCTAAAAATCGACAGCACTAAATACTGTTTGACGACCTTCGATGTATACTCTTTCTAGAATGAAACATTTTTACTACGTGTAAAACTGTATAACTCATCAAATTGAAATAAAAATGTATTTGCGTGACTCATTTTACACGTCACAAAGTATGTTGCCATTTTAAGGGGAAAATCTATTTTAGGCGCGTAGCCCAAGCTAGGAAAGTCCTCTTAAAAATGTTATTTTGGCATGTTTAAAAATATATTTTTTTGGCAAAATGGGGTGAGTATATAATTATAGACATAGTATATTGGAAAAAAAAATGTTTTTACCCAATTTTAAAATTTTGAAAAATCCTGATATATTCCCTTTAAAGGGATTTATCACATTTGAGATTTTGTACAAGTAGCTACATGATAAGAATGCAATTCATATACGGAATCAACCGATTAGTACCGACCTCTCAACAAGTAACTAAAACTGTTATATGATTTAAAATATAGTTTTGTATAATTTGCGTCATGAATATAAAAGAGTGTTACCATTTTTGTAAAAGTCTTAAACTGCTTTTAGCATATCTTGGTAGGAAAACAATAATTTCAATTCCTCATCATTTGAAAACTTTGTTATTACATACCAGATTTGCTTTATTGTAAAGAAAAGCACGAAAATAAATATAATAGATACAAGATAAAAAGTTTATTTATAGTCGGTTACATACAAAATACATATAACATTAGCTCGGTATGGCTACTACATATTTACATCATTTGAAATGCGTCTTCGTTGGAATGACATGATTTCGGATACACATTTGGATAAAAATATTATCTAAATCTTAGCAATTTCTTTGAATTCGCGATGGGTTAAACTCGCGAATAATAGCGCGAAAATAAATGTCTCGCCTAAAGTGTTTTACAGTATATGATGATTGTATAAACTGCAATCCTCAGTATTATATGTTTTTCTCACAAATGTCAAAATAATTATCGTTTCTTTAAAAATAGCACGGAGTCCTCCGTGGCCGAGTAGTCGAGGTCCTGGCGTCTAATGACCAGCTACTTCTCACCGATGAGGTCCTCGGTTCGAGCTGGGCTCGGTCCAACAAATATATGTAAGACAGTAACTTGCTACCGTGGTTCTACCAAGAATTAAAACTTGATATGCAATATACATGTATAATCTACCATGTGTTGAAAATGGCGTTAAAACCATTAAAATATGATACGTTTGTCCGGGATGATATCGGAATGATAAAAACAAAATGTCAAATAATATAAAGATTTTAACTGTTTGTTAAACGAATTTAATCAGTGAACGTAAAATGGCCACGCCTTCGAACTTTATATATGGACCTCCTTATTATACCTTAAAGCAGGATGTCAACCATACATCTGCGAAGGATGGTATTATTTGGTCCGTTACATAGCATTGAGGTTTGAACACGCTGATTGGTCAGTTGGTTCAGGGAAAGTTGTATGACGTCACTGTTTGGAAAGTGTTAATGTTCTCTCAACCCTTGTCTGAATATCAATCGTCGTATTTGTCAGTTCTGCATTTAATTCTGCCCACAATGAAATGATGCACAGTGGCGTAGCTGCCTTTACACCACAACGCTGGGCTTGCACATAATTTAGTAAATGCATCGTTACAACTCCTGGAAATGCCCTCAGAACACAGGTTATTCATCCTGAATAACTTGTACCTGCTGGGGCATGCCCCCCTCCACCCCCCCCCGATCCAGCTTGAACCTGGTAGGCTTGCACATCATTTTAGGGTTGAACTTAGATACGCCACTGGTGCGGTTAGGCTAAACATTATATTTTTGGAGGAAGGATATTGCTTAGCTGTTGTACTTAAATATTCATATAATGAAACAAACTAGACAGAAAACTCTTGTTAATAATCGTATTTACAAACACTGTGACACTCATACAACTGAAGATGAAATACACTTTGATAGATTGTACAATTTACTCAGATTTACATTACCAATTATTTTGCAAAGCTTTAAATGAAAATCAAAATTTCGGTATTTATTCTTCTTGTGCTAATCTTAATATTGTATTCAACAGTGATGCAATTTTGTCTTGCAAAGACCTTATACATTGTGTTCAAAAGAAGGAAGCATGCTACACATATTCAGTTAATTTTAATCAACAACAGTATTTGTAAAATGAGCACTTTTAATTCTTAAAAGTATTTTAGTCCATATTTATAAAATATGCAACATATTACAGTCAAACCTGTCTTAAGCAACCAGTCAAGATAAGGCGGATCAAAAGTGGCCTTTTGGAATAGGTTATTGCTTAATACAGTTTAATTTGATCTGAAAGCATAGACATTGGAAATAGCAAATATGGCTGCTTAAGACAAGTCATATGATTAAACTTGCATTGCTATTACAAAACATACATATAGACTAAGTTTGAAATTATTAATTGATGTGATATTTTAACATTTGAGTATTTTAATATAATTATGACATTGAAATAACAGTTTATTGATATATTGTATATATATTTTTATTAGAACAGAATCAGTGTTAAGTGTCAATTAGGTTGGTATAAACGATCGTATATAGAACTTTTATTGTATATTTACATGGAAATATCGTGTTGTAATTATAATATAACTCAAATAAACTATTAAAGTATAAATGATATAATTCAAATAACAAAAAAAAAACATTGATTACAAAATATGGCTTTTCGTTTGTATGCACTCTCAACTGTTGACTTGGTTGATCAATATGTGCTTAGGTTCGATAACAATACATCTGCAGTAGGTCAAAACATTGCAGTTTGATACAAACGCAACAAAGTACGCCGTTGTTAGAAAACGTGGTGCAACAATGATTGCAGATTTATTAATTGTTCAATAAAACTAAATAAATAATAGATATATAATGCACATGTAAAGCTAGCAACTGAATTCTTAATATCAATAAATCGAAATGATTTTACATAGCAAACACTAGTTAACCATAAAAAAAACAATTTCACAGAAAAAAGAATGTTCAATTTAACTGGAGAGGAACTTCACTTGCATGGCAATCGGTTGATCATTAAAAAAGAGTATTCATAGTATATATAAAAAAGAGGAACGCGTGGTCAAGTGGTAGAGAACCGCACCCATGATCGGAGGGTCGCGGGTTCGATCCTCCACAACGGCTATGTGTGGTGTCCGTTAGCGAGAAAGACTTCGAGCTTGAATTATCTAAGGTGTATGAATCGAAGTAAAATAAATAACTTCATACTTTTTTCATGTATATAAACGGAATATGAAATGTTTTAACAAATGTATTAGAAACACAAACATTGACTGTCGTAGACAAAATCTCCTCATAGAAAATTGAACTTTTACACGATACCAAGTTACATTAACAACAACAAACTAATATGCAGTCGGACTTATGTAAGAAATTGGTAAACAAACTTCAAAGCGATAAGAACTGTATAAATAGGTTGAACACACATGTAGATTAGGTGTTGACCTGCTTTAGGTTCGGTTCGCCGTACAGAGTTCTTATTATCTCACTTGACCATAATTTCAATACAGCTAACCTTACGTACACCAAGTTCATTATGCCATCGGCCATGGAACAATTTAGAATCATCAGATGGAGTGTCAGTTTCATCTTCTGTTATATGCTAGCAGGTATTCAGTTTATCTATCAGTAGAGAGCTCAAGCATAAAATGTGATTATATAGTTCTATATCCAGTGTGTGAACATTATCAGGTTTTTCAGAAGTTGCGAAATAATTATCAGTAATTTGTTAAACATTTATGTGTTGGTATGGCGTTGAATTTGAGAAGTCGCTGAAAGTTCTTTTAGATAATTATCGTAGGTGTTGGAAGCTGTTTTAAAAATGGAACATGTGATGTATTCCTATTTAGCACAGTCACAATGATACGACAACGATCAGCAAATATTTGGTTCATTTTTGTTTCATAGTGTTTGTATTAACTATAGATATGCTACGTTTAATGTTAGTTGTACTATTAACTATTGATATGTCACTTTTAATGTTAAATGTTTCATATACGTTTAATATTAATTTTATCATCAACTATTGATATGTTGATGTGTTACTTTAAATGTCACGTTTAATATAAACTGTTGATATGTCACGTTTAATGTAAGATGTATTATTTACTATTGATATGTCACGTTTAATGTTAGATGAATCATTAACGTTTCATATTAATTCAATTATCAGTTACAGATATGTTAATATATTACTTTATATGTTAGTTGTAGTATTAACTAGTAATATGTCAATTTCAATGTTAACATTGACTATTGATATGCCACGTTTTATAGTAGATGTATCATTTACGAATGGTACGAAATAGCTATGTGCGTCTGGTATGTTCGTAATAAATTACAAGCGGGTCCTTCATGGCCGAGTGGTCTAAGGTGCCGTCTCGAGATCATTTAATATAAGGTCGCAGGTTCGAGTCCAGCTCGTTCCGAAAGTTTGTTATTTACATGAGGAAGGACGGTGGTTCTAACCAGATCCATTGAGATCTTCCACCACCATTAAAACTGGATATGCCATATCTTGAAATATGTTGAAAATGACGTTAAACTCCATTCAAAAAATGTATCCAATTGCCAAAAGTTTTTTGTGATTCAAATTTTTCTGGTTCGTCGCTCGATTTAGGTTGGAATGCTAAACTAGATTTTATCACATAAAGTTGAATCAGGTGTCTTTATTATCTTATCTATTTTGAGAGAATCAGGAAATACCACAATCACCATACACATATACAAACAAGGAAGGTCAGAGTAGTGTATGTTTCACTTTTAACTTGTCTTATTCATGATCGCCCATGTATTAATCATTTATTTGCATAACAACACATATAATAAAGAATAAAGTAGACAAATGAAGACAAAAAAATAAAAATGATAAGCTATTACAAAAGTATGTCTTATTAAATTTAATTTTACTTAGTGAAGGGTTATTTTTTAATCTAAATTATTTCTCCAGAATTAATAAAAATATTAAATGATCAATTCATTATGTTATTTTAATTTGTTTGCTGTTTAATACATGGTCTACACATATATTGAAAGAGACAAAGAGAAAATAAGAGAAAACAAAAACAATCCTGAGTATTCCTTTTGAAGTGTATGTCAAAATATTTTTTTATTTTCAATATGGATGTACATAAACGTATTTTCTTGTCATTTTCTTGGTCAGTTTTAAGTTGTTTTAATGACAAGTCATGATATTTTAGATTTTCTGTATGTTTAAACAGTATTTCAATGCTTATTGGAGGAAAACGTCACTTAAAATTTTCATTCCATGGGCTAAAACAAGAAATAACGTGATAACATATGATTACTAACGAAAATTTCATTTGTTTGATCATCATTTTTTCGAAAAGAGAAACAATTTCCTGATGTGTTTATGTAATAGTTTATGTAATGCATGCTGGATAAACCAAACACGGTGTGAGCGGCAAACGTTGAACTCGTTATGACATTCAGACATTAACATAAGGCGGCAACATATATTTAATATTTGAACCAGTAAAACTTAGTTTGCTTGTAAAAGTGTTGCTATTAAATATGGACATTGCCAGTAGTTTAAACCTGGCGATATCATGTGGTTGTATACATGAGCAAGCGCTTTTTGTCCGCTCGATGCTTTTTGTCCGCAGATAAAAAAGAGTCGACTAATTCGCATGACGCCTTTTGTGCACA
This sequence comes from Panopea generosa, assembly GCA_029582155.1. Taxonomy (NCBI): domain Eukaryota; kingdom Metazoa; phylum Mollusca; class Bivalvia; order Adapedonta; family Hiatellidae; genus Panopea; species Panopea generosa. The sequence continues at coordinate 63,547,376 of CM055905.1, read as the reverse complement.
GAAACTTCAGAAAGAAAAAATGAAAACATGTTTCCGCATCAGGTCTTTGCCCTTTTGAATGCATGGCGCCTATGAAAATTGTCTGCAGACAGTTCAGTGAAGATTTCTGTCCGCTTGAAGCCTTTTCAGACATTAAGTATAATAAAAGTAGTTGTCCGCATGAAACCTTTCCTTCGAATAAGCTTTTATACGCGAAACACTTTTTGTCCGCATACATTTTAACAAATGACGCTTTCTGTCCAAATGGCACTTGATAATTTGTGAAATTATTAAATTCACAAGTATCTTCAATTATCTAGCAACGGATGGTAAGATTTCACTTTGCTGCTGACCTCCTGTTTCATAACTACCGATACATTAAACAAAACTAAGTAATGTACCGCTGTATGTTGTGGTGTGGTGTCGATTTCAGCTATTTTTCAGTCATATTCCCACGGTGTCTAATTAGGAGAGTATTCTAAGAGCTACCATGCCACACAAACACATAGTACTATAACCCACCATGTCACATTATACTGACACCGGGCCGACTAGATATAGAACTGTCCTCTTGCAATGAAGCTTCACGTACCATTTTTCAAGCCTTTGTTATGACCCGACCGGAGATCGAACCCATGACCTTCCCATGCGAACCGGACGCTCTACCACTAGACTACTGCTGCGCTTAACTATGCAATGTACCGCTGTATAAGATAATGATGATCGTTTCTTTTATATCATGGACTATTACAGGAACAAATGGTAAAAAAAAATTAAAAACATTAACTAAACTCTTTTTTATTTGGGTTAAACGCCATTTTCACCCCATTTCATGTTGTTTATATACAGAGCAATTATTATTATTGGTGGAGGAAAACCACAGACTAATTAACATGAACTGTCCCCCAGAATGTAAAGAAACTCCTGCTAAAGGGTTGATTGGCTAACATATACACAAGCACGTGAACAATACATTACAAAACTTGATTAATATGAATAAACTGCGCGTGCAAATGGTGAAATATGAAATTTGACTTTTTTTTCAGAGCACATGTATTGTAATAATTTTATCATGTATATTAGAGTAATACATGGTGTATAGTAAAACAATGTTTTTTAACTTCACTGATTACGTGAAAGGCGGTTACTATTGCTCGTTTATCTTCGTGAAAGTGAATGTAGTGTCGATTTATTTTATTGTTCATGTCCTTTGATAAATATCTAATGTTTAAACCGAATACGCTATTTTAAAACTACATCATTCTATTTTTAGATTGAATCTACCGTATAAGGGATTGACAGCATATTCATATGTAACATACATTATACAATACAATAGATTCAATATTAATGTGTTGCCTGTATTTGACGAGTCCAATTATAAATAGAAAGACGTAGCTTCACTAAAGCGTATTCGATTTATATCTATAGAAGAGATACGATCTGATTGGCATGGCGTGGGCTGTCAATCAAACAAGTAGATAATCCAATCAGCGTTCGATATTGTTTGCGAACAGTGTCTAAGTAAATACTACATTGTATTACATTGCGCCATGTGACCAGTAGGTGGAGTGATAGTCGCTCTTGCGTCAGGTCAAAGGGCAAAAACCAACAATATATACATTTAGGCATGTACATGAAAAGAGATTATTCTTGAATATTCATAATATTAAATACCTCGGTCGGCGGGTGTTCCATGCCCGACTCAAGAGTTCATGCTCAACCAAAAAAAAAGAGTTGATTCATCATACGTCAATAATGTAAGTTAATTTCTACCTCAAAGCATTAGTATTCATTTCAAATTTGAGACAGAGTGAAGTGTTTTAAATTTAATTTGTGAGTTTATATGAATACCTGGATATAAGCTTATAAGAACGTATTTGAGTTGAACATGAAAAACGTTTTATAACTTCGGGGCCCTACCAACAATAAAAAACACCTTGCATTAAATGCTCTAAAATGCACCCATCTGTTAATATCCAATAGAAGTCAATTTTTAACACAAGTGATAACTTATTGCAGTGTTTGATTTCGCTGTACTCATTTGCAGCAAGAAATCACAGTTTTATTTACCATTTTGAAACTATTTCTTACGGTGTACCGTTGGGGCCATCGTGGCATATTTATTTCACCATCGTAGTTTCGACTTTTCACCATCGAAGTTTTGATGTTTCGACTTGTCCTAATTTAAAAAATATGCCGCGATGGCCCCAACAGGACAACGTATTTCTAACCAATGACAGCGCATTTTATTTCATTTTTGGTGTGATAATCGTGTTACCGTCACTGGAAATGCGGCACAACTCAGTAGTAAGACATATGTATACACCTGGAAAAAAGTTAAGCGCCCCCTGAATTTTCCCACAATTTTAGCGCGACCACAATTGCAATTTCTAAAATAGTTTTGGTAATGGTAAGGACATTAGAATGATTAGAATAGCAAAATTACCCCAAGATCTCATCTGACATCTTACTGGTGGCATGAGGAGGAGGGTTGAGGCTGTCATCCGGATACGTGGAGGCTATTCACGTTATTTAATATTGCGTCACAGCATGTTATGTCGGGGTAATACCCTTCATTTTTAGTCAAATATCCACTTTTTGTTAAAAAACAACACTTATGCTTTGATATTATGATTGGAAGATACACTAAACTGATAACTGTGCATGTTTTGATTGTTGAATGATTCTCGCTATACACCACATTAGTTTTTCTTAGCTCAATTTGTCGGTCATCTCATGGCAGCACTTGTGATCTCATTCATTGCCAAATTTCCGAGGGGCGCTTAACTTTTTTCCAGGTGTATATATACGCTTATTTCTAAATGCTTTTTTCACGTTACGCTATCGTTATAGACACGCGGGCGTCGTTAGACTCGGCAGTGGCGATAAATGACAAGGCTGTTGGGGCCGCTGGGGCTGCAGATACTATTTGTCAAGATGTAGACACAGACTGTGATGAATACGGACGTGATTATATATGTGTGGGTGACTATATACCCTGGTCAAAGATACACTGTGCCAAGTATTGTGACCTTTGTGCAGGTACGAAATATCCTTATCAGTATTTTATGCTCAGTTACAATCTCGCTTAAAAGCATAACCACAGCGGTGGTTTAGTGGTAGAACGTCCGGGTCGCATTCGGAAGGTCGTGGGTTCAATCGCTGACCGGATCATACCAAACACTTGAAAAAAATGGTAATATTATCTTCCTCGCTTGGCGCTAAGCATTAAAAGGATAGTTCAAGATTTCGACCCAATGTCAGCATACTGTAACTGGATGGGGCATAATACCATGTGTCTGCAGCATAATACGTACTCCAATATACAGCGCTCAGAATACTGTTTTAAGTAGACGCTGTCGAGATATGACTGAAATATTGTTGAAAGCAACGCTAAACTCCATACAACTATAACAACGGTTACAGGCAACCCGCTTAAACGCAACTTCACCATTAAGCTGCATGTAAATGCATGACGAAGGACACGGTTCGCGAAAAAACTGGAGCAATAAAGCATAAAAAAGTTTGATTGAATATTCAGCGTCATTCCATATCATCGAGGGCTAACAGACGATCAGTTAACCTAATCTCTGTTTCCTGGAAAGTTTACCAGTACTCGAGCACACCCTAACTCTGCAAGTAACACTCAGCGGTGGGAGACAAATGATAATGCGATAATGGATAGAACCAGTACTGAGTGTTGTTTTTGAGAGGCATCGGGTCGAGCTGGGGATCAAACCTGCAACATCTGACGTGAGCCGTCAACACTCTATCCATTACACTATCGCCCTGCTTTGAAAATATCAGAACGAAATAATTTAACATTTTATACAGTGCGAAAGATACACAATTATACCTTTGTTATTTAAATTGGTCCTGAATCTTATTCAAATGAATATGCCTTGATTGTTACTTATCCTTTTTACAAAATTGCAAATATCAAATACAATCAAACCTACCCTAAATAGCCACTCACGAGAAAAGGCAAACGTCACCCTTTAAAGAAGGACGCTGCTTAATACAGATTATTTAAAATATGGTTAATAGAAAATGTGTCTGTTTAAGACAAGTGGTTGCTTAAAGGGAATGTATCAGGATTTTTAAAGAAATTAAAATTGGCAGAAAACATTTTTTCCAGTACAATATGACTATATATACTCACTGACTCCGTATTTTAAGAAAGATATCTATTTAAACATGCCAAAATAATATATTAAAAAGAAATTGCCTTACTTTGGCTTCGCGCCTAGGTTAGACTGAAATAGATTTCCCGCTTGAAAGTGCAACATATTTAATAACGTATTGAATTAGTAATGTGATTTCATTTTTATTTCATTTTGATCGGTTATGCACAGGTACGGACCCAGGATTTCAGTTCAGAGGGAGCGCAACAAAATATTTGAACGGGCACATATGTTTTTCAGTTGAAATCTAGTAAAGATTAAAGTAGGAAGGGTAGAGGCGTACGCCGAGTAGATACGCCATTGACACAGCTTTACACGTAGCAAAATTGTTTCATATTATAAAGTGTCCTAATGACGTCAAGCAGTATTTAAGAACTTTCTATTTTAAGAATGGGGATTTCGTTTTAAGTTTACGACTTCAATTTAGATATGGACTTTGTCACGTGTTGGTGGATTTGCGATACCAAACCACTTTGATTTTATTTCCTAATGATTATTTCGTAGTGGCGATCGGTTCATTAATATTCATCATGTATTTTTCATCGGTTACAGCAACACTCACCATACCGTCCACTGATATTCATTAGCTACGATTCATCGGTTACAGTAACGATCACCATACCGTCCACTTTATTCACCATGTACGATATACTGTTACAGCAACAACCACCATACCGTCATCTAATATTCGTCATATATATCTGTTACAGCAACATTCACATCATCGTCCACAAATATCCATAATGTATAACATATATGTTACAGAAACAACCACCATACCGTTCAGTATTTATTACAGCAACATTCACATCATCGTCCACAAATATTTATAATGTATGACACATCTGTTACAGTTACTACCACCATACCAACCACTACTGTAGGACCTTGTGAAAACGTGGACAGTGATTGTGCTGAGTATGGGTACGACTACATTTGTTTTGGTGACTATATACCCTGGTCTAAGATTCACTGTGCTAAGTTCTGCAAGTTCTGTACAGGTACGTAGATACTTTTACAATATTATATTTCTAAAATCCTGACTTGATATATATTTTATGGAGGATGTCTGATAAGCAAGCACTGTGTTTATTAACAAATGCATAAAAAAACACTTAATCGACTTAGAAACGCAAATGTTGTACAATGAAGATTTTAAGTGTTCACACAATTCAAATTTATTTAAATTTCAAATACAACAAAAGCAATATAAAACACACAATCTGTATTAATGACATTGATATATCGCAATAAATAGGCACATAACAATGTCTTGAATACCATCGGTGCTTTATATCAACGTCTCAAAGACGACACTATATCTCAAAGACGACACTATGGTTAACTGACGAAATCATCATTGTACAACTTTGCATTTATAAATAGTTAAAATATATGGATTACATTAAAGCATTAAATAGTGACACAAAAAAAACAAGATGTAGAACTATGTTAAAAAAGACGTATCAATTGAAATTCCTTATACACTGAATAGAACAGCTAACCCGCCACCTGACATTTTATGTACCTGACATTTTATGCATTGTCTCAAAAAGTATCAAAGCAATTTCCTTGAAAATTGGACTTAAATAAGAAAAACATTTAAGTTATGTAAAATCATTGCATATTGTCTGTTAATGTCTTTTACATATGTAATAACGCTACTCATTATAAGATATTTGAAATACAAAAGTGACGGGTTAGCTGCTCCGTCCAGTATACCATGTTTAAGTATGTGATATAACCCTGTCGAAATTAGAAGTATTCTCACTACATGCCGCATATGTAAACCATTAGTTGGACTTCTCAGCAAAATCTCTGTAAAATTTGACTACTCTTGACAATCCCTTTTGTTTTATGATGTAAGAAACAGACAAGATAATTCACGATTCGCTGAACCTGGTTTTAGTTCCCGCGTGGCGGGTTTGTCACGGAACGTTCCATTTTAAGTTCCCGCGTGACGGGTCTGCCAATGAGTTTTCCACGGTTTTAGTTTCCACGTGGCAGTTTGTCACTGAACGCCTCATGAATTGACTTTGTAATGGTGTTCATTTCTAGAACACTTAACACATTGCCAATAGTTCAAAAGGTGTTTTATTTCCGTAGATTGCCCTCTGTTAGTCACAATATGCAGGAAAGACATAGGGTTGACAAGATTGTTTTTCACAATTTTGATGTTTTGATGACACAACTTCAGTTTTGGCAATTCTGCCCATTCGTTGCAGTGTATCACTACGCATCTTTAAACTGCTATATCTTCATCCAACAGTACCCAATGTCATCCAAACCTGGTAGAACTCATGAAAATGTTATAATGTTCTCACATGTACAAAAAGTATGGCCATTTTAAGCAGTTTTAACAAAAATAATGCCCAACCGATTTACACGACTCCAATTTTTTGGGCACAAATATCTAGCTATCGTCACTAAGGGAAGATAATTGGTAAGTGAGACCTGAACGTTCTATTGCAGTGAAATCCTGACTGTTTAAGTTTTGCCATTAAACGTTCCATTGTGGCATCCGCAGGATCCCACGTAACAGTTTTTCCTCTTAACATTTCATTGTGGTGCATGTAACCATCTGTTATCATTTTCTCTGCACTGTTCTTCTTATATTTGTTCGATATATTGTAGCAAACAGCTAGTTTGTTATTCATGTTTCGTTATTCAAGTGATGTTATTCTTTATTATTATCATGAACGTATTTAAATTTAGAACTAGTGCTAGTTTTAAGTTAAATAATGAAAAACGAAACACGAATTAATTGCAGCCTGTCTAAAATTTTTGTATTGGTTCGTTAGTGCTGAAAGTCTTTTCAAATAAAAACAAACGATTGATGCCGTGTACCATACCACAAAATGACCTCGGCGACATTTTTGTTATCTTTATAAACGATAATAATTTTTGCAAATATTTTACATCCACTAATGCCACATACACACAGCGACTTTGAAATTGCACCACTTACATACAGGTAATTTTAGTGCAGAAAATGTCATCCAACTTCAAAGAAGGTTTATATACGTTAAGAGTGCCATCTATGTCTTCTGCTGTCAAAATTTCATGACTGAGACTTGAACTTTTGAAGCGTTTTCTTCCATTTTCCGGGGCTATCCACAAAAGTTAAAATTCACAGGCGCCAATTAAGAATGAATGTATACAGGCGAAAGGTTCATACACTGGTTATTGGCGCCTGGCAATTTTTACGTGGAAACAAATACATAAAAAAATCAAGCCTCTATCAGAAATCTTGAAAGTTACTGTAGAAGACGGAGCTGACACTCTTTACGTTTATAAATCTTCTTTGATATCGGATGACATTTTCTAAAATTACTTGTATTAAGTGGTGCATTTTCACTCTGAGTGTTAATACTAATCATATGTGATTATGGTTTAAGAGCCAACAACAACAACGCAAGTTGCGACAACCCCTTATGAATGCGTGGATACAGATTCCGACTGTGCCGAATATGGTTATGACTATATATGTGTAGGCGATTATATTCCATGGTCTGAAATACATTGCCGAAAGTTCTGTGGCATTTGCAAAGGTATCACTACTGATATTATAACAGCTCACGAATTTCATTTTGTATTTCTATGTCGTATTTACAATAAACTTAGATGCAAATATAGTTATAATAGTTATATTCGTAGACCAAATATGCTAAATTTATTAATTTTCTTTAATCAAATCATAAAACAGAATTGTGCGGGAGTGTGTATATTGTGCGTGAGTGTATGTTAGTTTCTCAGCATGTTATGTGTTTAATTATATACATGTTATAACAACATTGTTGGTTTGATGAAAAATTATGTACTGTTTAAATCAATAAAATGTTTTTCTTCTTCTTCTTCTTCTTCTTCATCATCATCTTCTTCTTCTCTTCTTCTCGTGTAGTTTTTCGTCAGACGAACTGCTCTTTTTGACAACAGAGATTTATCTACATTCTTGATCGTTATTGCATTTTATCAAAATGTTACATAATTAAACATTCGCGAAAATTCGAACGAAAACTGTAGTATTGGTTCTTTAGGGTGACGTATTCGATCCTCCACCACGACTGTGTTATGTCCGTGAGCAAGACACTTTAACCGCATATACTAAGCACTGATTATGCCCAGGAATTCTTCAAGCTTATTCGATATAACAGAAATAAGTTTAAAACAAAACTTCAGAAGTAGTATTGCCTTCTGAAGTTTCTTTAAGATTGGTTGGCGAACATAGACAATCTCAAATTGCATTTTGAGCTTAACAATCTGGATGAAAATTGGAAATCGAGCTGCCTGCATTTGTTTTATCTCAATCGCACTTGATCAGAAAATGATTTAATCATTCAACACATTTGTGCTGTAAAATCGACCAAGCGTTATTATTTTCCATTACTTATTTTCAACATACTATTATTTCAAAAAGGTACAGTACTTAACTTATGATTTTTTTTATTTCCATAATACATTCACATACATTTTATAATCACAAACATAATACAATTCCGATTCTTCTTATATATTTGTTTATGAATGCAGTATTAGAAATATATAGATAAGGAATAGGACAGAAGTGGTCGGAGGGAAGAGAAAAACGAAGTTATGAGGGCAAGGTAGAAAGAAAAGTACTTGCCTTATACATATTACATGCAGTATTGTATTAAGGTATATAAGAGGATACATCAAAAAGTTACTGGCACATTTTATTAATTTTTCAAGTGGTAGTCGGGAAGAAATTTTGAACCACTTTCAATGTCAAGTTCACATGAAATGGATAATTATTTATTATTTGTTATAACTGTTGAGTTTCAATATATTATGTTATGTTGTCGGTGGACTGTGAGCTTGAGTGAAATTGATAAGATAGAGAAGAGAGTAGTTATGAAGTATCTGAATAAAAAGAAGAATTTAATGAACACATAGAAACTGCGCTTGTTGATGTCTGTCATGCACAATTAACTGTAAAATACTTGACTGCTACTAAAGATTGTTCACGGTCCGGCCGCCCAGATGTCACTACTGCAATTCAAGTTGTGGGTATCGACCGTATGGTAATGACTGATAGAAGAGTGGCCATTGAAATATATTTTAGTTCAGTCTGATGTCCTTCACATCAACAAATTTTCGGGAAAATGGGTTTCAAAAATGTTGAAACCAGACCAGAAGTTGATTAGCCCGAATATTTCCAGAGAGACGTTGACAAGGTGATGGCATCAGTATTCCGGCCTTGCAAGGGTGGAATCAAAGAGTGGAGATCAAACCACTAATGAGCAGAAGAATTACACATAATTATGAAATAGGTGTCACCAGTAGGCAAAGTGATGGTATCAGTATTCCGGCCTTGCAAGGGTGTAATCATAATAAATAGTACTAGTCCAAAGAATTATGACAGCTGAAGGAAATAATCAAAGAAAAGGGAAAAGCATGCTCATTTTGCTTGAGGACACTGTGCACACCTCTTAAGTTGCAGGAGCCGTAGATATGAGAGTGACTTTCATCCTGCATATTCACCTGACCTGGTATCCTCGGATTTTACTCACTTTTCAAACGAAAATTCGAACGGCTTGGTAAACATTTTGGCATTAATAATGACGTCGTTGATGACTTCAGATGTGGCTAATTGGAACAAGTGCATTAATGTGAATATTTATTTTTAAAATATACTGTTTACTATGTTGCCAGGATATTTCTGAAGTTCTCTCTTATCTTATACATACTAATTTTTAAACAGGGTATTTATCTTATCCATGTTGCTCTTAAATAGGATCGTTATCTTGGTGATATGTAATAATATAACGTCGGCATTACATTGTAGCTTGTGAGGACGTCGACACCGACTGTGCAGATTATGGACGGGAGTATATTTGTGTCGGAGACTATATTCCATGGTCCCAGATTCATTGTGCCAAATACTGTGGTTTATGCCCCGGTATACTCTCCTCTTTATAAGCTTGTAATAAAAGTTGCGCATTGTCATTAAGGGTCCATACTTGTAAACGCATACAATAGTTGACTTCTTCGTTAGAAACTGTTTTGAGGATACATACGTACAAAATGTCTTCTTCATTTCTGTATGTAAAAACCATCAGATTAATGTTTCAATCAAAACTGTATCGTTTTTACTGTGTGTTTTTTGGGTGAGGGGGTTGTTTGTTTTGTGGGATTTGTTTTTTGTTTGTATTTTTTTACTCAATAAACACAATTTTAGAGGTGTGTGTGTGTGTATATATGTAAGAAAGTGGGCGTTTATTTTTCGTAGGAATGTTCGTTACTTTATAGGCAATTGTCAAAACCGTGTATAATAAAGTAAAGTAACACATGAACAAAAGTTAATTGAACATTTGCTTCTTTTCAATGAGACTCGAAGTTTTACTCACTGTGTAACAGTCATATTTTAAATAAATGAATATAAAATATATAACAACTAACATTTTAACTTAAAGTGTATCAAATAATAGTATTAGTTCTACCTGCATTTTAGCTGCTGGAACCACCGCAACTACAACATTATCAACTCCAGTGCCAACATCGACAAAGTCTACTACTTTATCTACAACAACAACTACAGTTTCATATACAGCGTCTACTATGCCAGTAACCACTCCAACAGAACCACCGACAACAACTACGCCACCACCTTCAACTGTACAAGGTTTGTTGATTTTGCACAATGACAAAATACGTAGTACATCTACATAGTCACGTTTGTCTTAAGCAGTCACTCAAGGGAAAGAGAAAAGTGACCCTTTAAGGCAGGTAGCTGCTTAATACAGTTTGATTAAAATAAGTATTATAAAATCGTAAATAGAAAATTTGGCTGTTTAAGACATGTGGTTGCTTAATAGAGGTTACCGCTAACACAGGTTTCGCTCTGTATATAGATTTATGTTAAAATTATGTTACATGCCATTTTCTGTCACTATATACGATTGATTATCGGCCCTAGGGTGGGATGGATATTTCTTGATTTCTATATCGGATTGTAAATCTCTTAGAAAGCTTGAAGTGCGGATTGAAAATTGCCTCCCGATTAAAAACTGATTTGACAGGAGCGCGAAAACAAGTATTCCAACTGGCGGAATTTTCTATCTGAATCGAAAAAGCCATGTAAGATTATTTTCTTGCATAACACATTGAAAAATTATAAAATGTATCATTACATTTTTACCACAATGGGTTTTAGACTTCAAAGTAGATATGTGAAATATTTTAAAACGTGACGTCATAAAAACTTGTATCGTCACGGAAGGTATGATAAGTGCAGGGCAGGATAAGGGTGCAGGATAAAACATCCATACCAGGTAAGGAAACGTTGTTATCTTTGTTCGGTGTATCAGAAAAGAATATCTGTATTTTTACCGGCGTATATATTTCTATCTTACCCTACATGTTGCTGTGTATACTAAGACACGAAACACTATGTGCCTACTTCAGAATGCCGTGACACTACAAACTGCAGTACGTTTAACCATGCGCTGACTTGTAACTCAGAACGTTTTCACATTTTCGCCATTACCCATTGTCCCCTGTGGTGTGGTTTCTGTGATGGTGAGGACCCTTGTTTATCTTTTATCAATGTGTATGTGCTTCTGTACGCGATATATATGCTTGCATGAAATCAAATGATCTATACATTTCAATAATACATAGTTCAACAGGATTATGTTTGTGTCTCAGAATGTAATCTAGTATGTCGCGTAAATAATTTGTTCCTACTGAGTGATCTGGCATTATATGTGGTTTAGTTATTAGAAATATAATAATTTGGAACGGGGTCGCACTCGGCCTGGCTTCAGAAAATCTCGATTACCAACAAAATTTATCCTTATATTAACATCTGTAGGTCTCACTACACAGTTGAATTTTGTTCTTTGCTCTATATAAAATAAGGTCTAGGATTTCCATGGTAAAAAAAGAATTCCACATAGAATTTTTTTTACAGTTTATTTTTTCATAGGAGGAATGTAAACCCACATAAAAATACACAATAACTGGTAGGTTGACCACGTTGGTTTTTTTCAAAAGAGAGTGCAGTGACACCCTGAGATTTTTTTTTAAAAAAGAAGTCCAAATGGTCATAAATACATGCATATGTTAAAATCCTATAAAAGTCACCTTTTTAACACCTCTGATGTATTATTGCAGTATATGCTATACCAACTTTTGCTCTATTTATCTGCAGCAAGAAATCACAGCTACTATGAACCATTTTGAAAATATTTCAAACCAAATTACATAGTCCTTGTTTTTAAGCGTAAGAATTATGTTACCGTGGGGTAAAAAGGGGCGTAACTGTGTAGTGAGACGTTTGTATGCGTGTTCTTAAAAAATAACATCATGTTTTGTTTTGGGAGTGTGTTTTTTATTGTTTTTATTTATATATTTTTGGTGATGGTTTATTTTGTACTCCACTTTGAATATTTATCATTTGGATAATTCAATATTGACCATAACATGTATTATTTGCGGATGATCAATATAAGGCGAAGATCTCCAGCGTCTGCCGACCCCCTAACATATTAATGCACAAAATAACTTAAGTAATATTTTTGAAAGTATATTACAAACTGTCGAATGCAACAAAATAATATATATTTTATATGGACAGTGTACTTACATGTATTAAATATTGCTTATTGGTGTTAGCAAAACTCCTATTGTGTCATAAGTGTCATGTTTGCTTCGTAAACACCTATTTAAACTGTCAGTAAAGTAATCTACTGTATAAACACACATACATGCACACCTACTCTACGCACACACACACACGTGCACTCTCGCACACATTTATATGAATTTTATTATATGTACTTACTTATAATGTATTTGAAACATTCCAGTTGAGAATTAAAGAATCCACTTGGAAAATGCCAACTAAAATATTTGAATTGCAATTTGAACCTTCTAATTGGACTTTTAATATCCCAATTAAAAATTGACCGGTTAAAAACTTTAATTTCTAATGGGAAAACTAATTCAAATTCGAATTCCATATTTAAATATACAAGAAAAAACATGTAGTTAACCCACTTGTTATTTCACAATTTTGAATAGTGTAATTATAACCTTTCATTTCTGAAATTTACGTCCATGTACTGAAGTGTATAACTATGCAACTTCAAACTGTCATAGCGTCATCCAACTGTACCCAATCCCAAACCTGACAGAACTCATGAAAATGATCCAATTTTTATAATCTGTTTAGAAAAACATAACCATTTTAAGCATTTTCAACAATAAAAAGTCCAATCAATTTATACAGATCATACTCGAATACAAGAATCTTGTTACCGTCATTAAGAGTGGTAATTGTTAAGTGAGATCCACAACTAGTAAGAAAGCTGCATCACACCTCATGGAAATTAACGAGACAACACTGTGTGTTACGCAACAATGATGTTAACTTTATATATTCCGGGTCACCTATATTGTGACAAAATAATTTTTATGATTGTGGTACATTTGTTGGGTAATTTGTTGTTTTGTTTTTTCACACGAAGATATGTTATTACGATGAATGTGACATTGATTCAATTATTTCAATTTTACCGTGCGTTTCAACGAACAAGGTTTGTGTATTGTTGCCAATCAAAGATAATGTCCCGGTTGAATCACAACCATTTGTATTATGTTTAAGGCAATGGAGATCTCACAACGACACTGTCATTAACTACAACAAGCTCTGAACCGACAACAACAACAACACCAGCTTCGGCAACGACACCAGCTACAACGCCAACTACAACAACCCCCACGACAACACCTACTACAACGCCTACGACAACCCCTACTACAACCCCCACGACAACGCCTACTACAACTCCTACGACAACCCCCACTACAACGCCTACTACAGCGTCCACGACAACGCCTACGACAACCCCCACTACAACCCCCACGACAACGCATACTACAACGCCTACGACAACCCCCACTACAACCCCCACGACAACGCCTACTACAACGCCTACCACAACGCCTACTACAACGCCTACCACAACGCCCACTACAACGCCATCAACAACAACAACGGTTGACCCAGGTAAAACAATTAGCAATACCTCGTTATCAAACTCATAGTTTTAATTGACGTGACGCGAGCCGTCAATCAAACATGCCGATAACCAATCAGTGATCGATATTGGTTGCTTACTGCCATTTTCCTAAGAAAAGCGAACCGTCTCGAAGTAAACACTCCACTATGGGGTTTTGCGTGATATACATCATTATGCCATCGAATAAAGTAGAGATATAAATAAGTATGAATTGCTTTTTTATCAATTGGCATCAAATAAAATTACCAATTATAATACAGAACAGTTGCTAGATACAATCAAATACATACATGTATGGACGAATCATTGAGTATCATTATTATAACTAATGACATGAATAAAAACCGAAATTCGAACTCGAATCGCCTGTAAAGCAATCCACATCTGGGGCCCCCTACCTCCACCTCACCCACACTTTCCATTCGAAAGAATGTTTACATAATGAATGTAAACCTATGTTTAAACATAACTGCTTATTGATGCTGAGCTAGTTTAATAAATAAATAAATAAATATATAATTATATATACATATATAAAAGAATAAGAATTTATCAAAGATGCAATTAAAAAAAGATAAAAATATCAAAAATTAGTACCAAAATGGCTTGTATTTATCTCCAAGCTGACTTAAGATAATCGCCGATGTGTTTCGAATGTAATAGGTATATAAGTTTATCCCGTGTATTGTTTTTAAGTTATGTCCCTTTTTTCTTTTAGTTTCTATATAAACGGAACACCTATCAGCACTGTGGCGTGTTAATAGATATAAACACACTGTTATACATTATTATTATCGTATTGTTCACAGTGGCTGATTGTGACGATAAAGTTGATTGTTCAAAGTTTCTTGCTTTGTGTGGTGACGCCGATCAAAAGGAGTGGATGTACGAAAACTGTCGCAGCACGTGCAAATTGTGCCTTGGTGAGATTTTAGACATTATCAAAGACCTGGGCCCGATTTCACTAAACATCTCAAACTAAAATTTTCCTTCACTAAATCATTACTCAAACTCATTACACGTTAAATGACCAAACAGAACTGAAGTCGGATCACATACTACTCATCATGCCAACTGTTCAATAAAAATGAAGCATTCTAAAAACTACACTTGAGGAAAATCTCAAGTTGAGATGTTTTGTGAAACTGGGATCAGTTATTTATATTTATAACTGTTATTTAAGGGTTGAACTTATACATTTTGCCTCAAATCTGGAAACAAGCATGAAAAGTGTACATAGGCATATTGAATTAAACCTGTACACGCCAAATTCGGTAAATTTACCTTGCTAAGGAAATCAATGATTGTGGGCATGTTACCTTACAAAGGGAAACAACAATTGTGGATGGATTGCCAATATTAAAGTAAAAACATACGGGAAGATTGCCTTGCTAAGAATTACAACATTTGTGAGTATATATTACCTTACTAAGCAAAACAACAATTAAGGGCAGATTACCTTGCTATGAGAAACAACAACTGTCAGTTTAGATAACCTTACTAAGGGAAACTACATAATGTGGGTATATATAAACATACTAAGGGAAACAACAATTGTGGGTATAGATAACCTTACTAAGGGAAACAACACATGCATGTAAAGATCAATTTACTGAGTAAAGCAACAACTGTGGATATAGATTACCTTACTAATGGTAACAACAATTGTGGGTATAAATTACTTTATTAAAGAACACAACACATGTGGGTATAAATTACCTTATTAAGGGAAACAACACATATGGTATAGATTACCATACTAAGGGAAACAACAATTGTGGATGTATATTACCTTACTAAGGGAAACAATACATGTGGGTATAGATTACCTTACTAAGGGAAACAACAATTGTGGGTACAGATTACCATACTAAGGGAAACAACAATTGTGGGTATAGATTACCTTACTAAGGGAAACAACAATTGTGGGTACAGATTACCTAACTAAAGGAAACAACAATTGTTGGTATAGATTACATTACTAAGGGAAACAACAATTGTTGGTATAGATTACCTTGCTAAAGGAAACAACAATTGTGGGTATAGATTACCTTACTAAGGGAAACAACAATTGTGGGTATAGATTAATTTACTAAAGGAAACGACAATTGTGGGTATAGATAACCTTACTATGGGAAACAATACATGTGGGTATAGATTACCTTACTAAGGGAAACAATACATGTGGGTATAGATAACCTTATTTAGGGAAACAACACATATGTTATAGATTACCATACTAAGGGAAACAACAATTGTGGGTATAGATAACCTTACTAAGGGAAACAACACATGCAGGTAAAGATCAATTTACTGAGAAAAGCAACAACTGTGGATATAGATTACCTTACTAATGGTAACAACAATTGTGGGTATAAATTACTTTACTAAAGAACACAACACATGTGGGTATAAATTACCTTATTAATGGAAACAACACATATGGTAATGATTACCATATTAAGGGAAACAACAATTATGGGAATAGATTACCTTACTAAGGGAAACAACACATGTTGGTATAGATTACCTTACTAAGGGAAACAACAATTGTGGGTAAAGATTACCTTACTAAGGGAAACAACACATATGTGTATAGATTACCTTACTCAGGGAAACAACGCATGTGTGTATAGATTACCATACTAAGGGAAACAACAATTGAGGGTATAGATTACCAAACTAAGGGAAACAAATTATGTAGGTATAGATTAACTTACTAAAGGAAACAACACATGTGGGTACATATTACCATACTAAGGGAAATAACAATTGTGGGTATAGATTACCTTACTATGGGAAACAACAATTGTGGGTATAGAATACCTTTCTAAGGGAAACAACAATTGTGGGTATAGATTACCTTACTAAAGGAAACAACACATGTGGGTACAGATTACCATACTAAGGGAAATAACAATTGTGGGTACAGATTACCATACTAAGGGAAACAAAACATGTGGGTATAGATTACCTTAGTAAAGGAAACAACAATTATGGGTATAGATTACCTTACTAAGGGAAATAACAATTGTGGGTTTAGATTACCATACTAAGGGAAACAATACATGTGGGTATAGATTACCTTACCAAGGGAAACAACACATATTTGTATAGATTATTTTACTAAGGGAAACACCAATTGTGGGTATAGATTACCATACTAAGGCAAAAAATACATGTGGGTATAGATTACCATACTATTGGAAACAGCAATTGTGGGTACAGATAACCTTACTAAGGGAAACAACAATTGTGGGTACAGATAACCTTACTCAGGGAAACAACAATTGTGGGTATAGATTACCATACTAAGGGAAACAACAATTGTGGGTACAGATAACCTTACTAAGGGAAACAACAATTGTGGGTATAGATTATCATACCAAGGGAAACAACAATTGTGGGTATAGATTATCATACCAAGGGAAACAACAATTGTGGGTACAGATAACCTTACTAAGGGAAACAACAATTATGGGTATAGATTACCTTACTAAGGGAAACAACAATTGTGGGTATAGATTATCATACCAAGGGAAACAACAATTGTGGGTATAGATTATCATACCAAGGGAAACAACAATTGTGGGTACAGATAACCTTACTAAGGGAAACAACAATTATGGGTACAGATAACCTTACTAAGGGAAACAACACATGTGGGTATATATTACCATACTAAGGGAAACAACAATTATGGGTATAAATTACCTTACTAAGGGAAACAACAATTGTTGGTTTAGATAACCATACTCAGGGAAACAACAATTGTCGATACAGATTACCATACCAAGGGAAACAACAATTGTGGGTACAGATAACCTTACTGAGGGAAACAACACATGTGGGTATAGAGTATCATACTAAAGGAATCAACAATTGTTGGTATAGATTACCATACTTAGGGAAACAACAATTGTGGGTATAGATTACACTACTAAAGGAAACAACACATGTTGGTACAGATTACCATACTAAGGGAAACAACAACTATGGGTATAGATTACCATATTAAGGGTAACAACAATTGAAAGTATAGATCACCTTACTCAGGGAAACAACAATTGTAGGTATAGATTACCATACCAAGGGAAACAACAATTGTGGGTACAGATAACCTTACTAAGGGAAACAACACATGTGGGTATAGATTATCATACTAAAGGAATCAACAATTTTGGATGTATATTACCTTACTAAGGGAAACTACAATTGTGGGTATAGATTACCTTTCTTAGGGAAACAACACATGTGTGTATAGATTACCTTACTAAGGGAAACAACAATTGTGGGTATAGATTACCTTACTAAGGGAAACAACAATTGTGGGTATATATTACCATACTAAGGGAAACAACAATGATGGGTATAGATTACCTTACTAAGGAAAACAAAAATTGTGGGTATAGATTACCATACTAAGGGAAACAACACATATGGGTATAGGTTACCTTACTATGGGAAATAACAATTGTGGGTATAGATTACCATACTAAGGGAAACAACAATTGTGGGTATAGATTAACTTACTAAAGGAAACAACAATTATTGGTATAAATTACCTTACTAAGGGAAACAACACATGTGTGTATAGATAACCTTACTGCAGGAAACAACGCATGTGTGTATAGATTACCATACTAAAGGAAACAACACATGTGGGTACATATTACCATACTAAGGGAAACAACAATTGTGGGTATAGATTACCTTACTAAAGGAAACAACAATTATTGGTATAAATTACCTTACTAAAGGAAACCTCAATTGTGGGTATAGATTACCTTTCTAAGGGAAACAACACATGTGTGTATAGATTACCTTACTGCGGGAAACAACGCATGTGTGTATAGATTACCATACTAAGGGAAACAACAATTGTGGGTATATATTACCTTACTAAGGGAAACAACAATTGTGGGTATATATTACCTTAATATGGGAAACAACAATTGTGGGTATAGATTACCTTACTAAGGGAAACAACACATGTTGGTATAGATTACCTTACTTTGGGAAACAACACATGTGGGTATAGATTACCATACTAAAGGAAACAACATTTGTGGGTATATATTACCATACTAAGGGAAACAATAGATGTGGGTATAGATTACCATACTAAGGGAAACAACAATTGTGGGTATAGATTACCTTACTAAGGGAAACAATAATTGTGGGTATAGATTACCTTACCAAGGGAAACAACACATGTTGGTATAGATTATTTTACTAAGGGATACAACAATTGTGGGTATAGATTACCATACTAAGGAAACAATACATGTGGGTATAGATTACCTTACTTAGGGAAACAACACGTGTGGGTATAGATTACCATACAAAAGGAAACAACAATTGTGGGTATAGATTACCTTTCTAAGGGAAACAACTCATGTGGGTATAAATTACCTCACTAAGAGTTACAACAAATGTAGGTATAGATTACCTTACTTAGGAAAACAACTCATGTGGGTATAGATTACCTGACTTAGGAAAACAACTCATGTGGGTATAGATTACCTTACTTAGGAAAACAACTCATGTGGGTATAGATTACCTTACTTAGGAAAACAACTCATGTGGGTATAGATTACCTTACTAAGGGAAACAAAACGTGATTATATAACCTCTTTTCATATAATTGATAGAATGGAGAAGAACTTAATGTCGACGATCATGTAAATAGTCGCCAACGCTTTATCCACTGCACCATCGCCCCGTTCTTTATATCATATATACGAATTACATGGTTAATAGCTTAGAATGTCAACTGTATTTTGACTAGTGTAAGAAAAGCAATACAGGCAAGCTTTTAGTGAGTATTTATTTGTGTTCGTTACAAGTCAAAACACAGCTGACACTCCAAGCTGCAAGCCATAAAACTTGTTTATTATGAAACACCATGAATTCGTTGAAAAGGTGAAAAGAAATTTATTTTTTGTCATCGCACTTCTCCTTTAACAAAATACGACAAGTAGCGGATGAATTTGAATTTAAGGTATAGCATAGTCCGGTAATTGAATCAAATATTACTGCGGTTTTTAGTTTACTTTTTGTGTATAACTTTATACTGGTTAAATTACAAAGTGTCCTTACAAATAATGCATCAACTCCAAAATTTGAAAATAAATCAGTTGGTGAATTTATTCATACTACTAGCATAATATCGTGCGTGTAGCAGTCAGCTGTGTTATGTTAGTGAAGTTAAGAGATAACAATCAAAATAATGGTATTGTTTAATGAACAAAAAGGTCGATAACATTTTTATTGCAAACAATCAACCTTTCAACATGTGTTATCAAAATATACCGTTCCGGCTATATAACTCATCAACATTTAATTACTGTAATATATTAATTGCTTAATACTGTACAGTCGAAACACGTTATCTCGAATTCCGTGGGGCCGTAAAAATAATTCGAAATATCCGAAGTTCGATTGATCAGGAGGCTAGGAGGCTATTTTTGTTCAACTTTTACCGTTACCCCATCCACTTCATCAATCGTCGATTTAAGAATAATTATACAGTTAAATAGAAAAACTTATTGCAATAAATAAAAAAAGGGTTAAGCCAAACGAAATTAAATTGGAAACATGTATCTAAAATTAAAAAAACTGTACTGCATACAGCTTCTCATCTTCTCATCTGTAAATTATATTTCGCTTATCTTTGCTCCTTCTTTACTCCGTTTTTATTTTATTTTTTTTTTATATTCACCCTTAAAATATTACTTGTAAGACATTGTATGCATGGTATAATAAGTTATCATGTAATGGGTTAAGTTTCAAAAGTGTATAGCTTGAAATGATGCGGAAGCAGTTTTTGTATAACATCGTATTATGTCTTGCATGACATAAAAGATATTCATCACAAAAAAACTATGTACATGTATTTGACCAATGACTTGTATAGAAAGATAGGAAACTTGAAACAGCACACGAAGGATTCATAATTTCCAAAGTATCATTCATAATTTACAGGCAACTGATTCTTTGTACATAAACTGTAAGTTGTATGTAATCTTAGATGTTTAAACATGTTTCGATCACGCAAAATGATCTTGAATTAAAAATATTGAGGTTTTAAGGAATATTTCTTGTAATTTGTCGTTATTTTAGTTGCAGTATACACACATTGTAATTACAAGTACTTCAACAATGTTCAACATAAATTTCTGGGAATGGTATTGTTTTAATGACAATTTCATTCTGCAGTGTAAAAATTTTAATCTGTGTTCCTCAGATGAATGCCAGTTAAAATAATTGAAAACGAGATATTGCGAGATTTTGCGTCGAGCGTTCACAAAATCTCGATCAGTTGCCTTTCCTTCTTTGTATAATTCCTTGATTTTACATACAATTATAGCTAATGGCGCTTTCACTGAGATGATATCAATGTTACATTATAAAGAAATTTCTCCTCATTTGTCTTCCAGAGAAACCCCCGTGTACGGACGAGATAACCAACTGCGCAATGATGGGGACGGCACTATGTACAGACCCAATGTACGCAGCATTTGTGGGCAGCTGTAAAGCCACATGCGGACTGTGTTAACGGTAGTACTATTTATATATCAACGAGTATTGCCGGGTCCGATTAGCTCACCCGGTAGTACGTCTGACTATTTATCCAGTGGATGTGAGTTCGAATCCCTCTGCTCAGTGATACTCTCAGTGATGATTGATATACGACATTGCGTCTCATTATCAATTGTCTCTCATCTCTTATACAAGTGAGAAAGTTATCAGTTACTTGCGGAGATGGGTGTGCTCGAGTACTGGTTAACCTTCCAGGATCCCAGTAAATAGTGGCTAGGTTGATTAATCATATATTGTTCTTTTTTTTTAAATTCAAAATTCAAACATGGCAATTCTTTCAAAATGTTCCAAAAACAGTATAAGTTTAATTCCATTCAAAACACAAAATGTGTATTAAAAGTAAGAATCAAGGTTTCTTTTTCACCGCTATTCTGCGATTACTCGGCGGAACTACACAACGGAATATATTCCTCTTTCCAAAGGCTGTGTTATACCTTAAGGTCTCACTGAAGGATTACCTCCCTTACATGACGGTATTATTACGCCAAAGAAATTAGAGCTGTGTAAAGCGGTTCGGCAATTATTTTGTTAAAAATGCATAAAATGTCATATTTCTTTGTGCATATGGGAATATTGGAACATTTTAATGATTTCTGCATCGTTTGGGTGACATTTGGGAACTGTTTGATGATGCTGTAACAGTTTAAAGATGCGTAGTGATACACTGCAACAAATGGGCAGAATTGTCAAAAGTGAAGGGGTGTCATCAAACCATCGAAATTGTGAAAAAGCAACCTGGTCAACCCCATGTTTTTTCTGCATATTTGGACCAACAGAGGACTATCGATGGGAATAAGGCACTTTTAGAACCATTGGTAATGTATCCAGTGTTCCAGAAGTGCATGTCTCTATATGCAGAGCAGAACAAAATTAATTGGTATTTGAGACGTTAAGTCAGATTGGTTAGCCGCTGTGTGATGGGATTTGCATTTACTGCGAGCCTTGATAACCGGATATGTAAAAAAATGGTATTTAATCCGATGATGTGCATGCTACCTTATGGTGAATGCATTGATATAAGATATAATATCTAAGAATGATAACGAATATTTGTAATTCATATTTCAACTAATGAAAAACGTATAATTCTTATAGCGTATACACTTTCTCGATGTCTGTTTCCATTTCAGGGACTTATTGTTGGCTGGAATTGTTTGCCTGAACCAGGTGTATCCAATGGGAACAGGGATCCAGAGCTCTGTCAGTGTGTCGTGTAGTTTTTGTATTTTTTGTAATTGTTATGACATTGTTAACGACTGTTTTGAATTAAACAGGAAAATGAATTATCGTGACCTATTTAGTCACAGTGTATTTGGAAGACTTTGGAAATTATCACAGCAAATCAAAGAAGGATGACCTTTGCCAACAGGCTATGCCAGAAATTTTATTACATATTTGTTTTTATCATAAAATTTACAGTGCAGGAGTGTAATAAACCCATGACATATTGTTGATATGAGCATAGTATAATATCACTATCGATTCATTGCTTGGTATTTTCCGTATAAATCAGGTTTTTTTACTTTCCGATTTGCCCGAATATATAAATGACGTTAAATTTTCATAGTTAAATTACGTTATTTTGCGACTTTACGTCCTATGATGACTCACGAAAATTAATATATTTTTTTCTCGTTCCTAGAAGTAATCTATTAAAATAAAGGTAAATGTTAAATTTTCATGAGTTACATTCGTACTCATTTATTATTCAATTTATTAAATTCCTTTGAGAAAACTGATATAATGCTTGGTAGAGCATCGCATAATATAAACTTCAACTTGTTTAATAAATTAAAAAATAAAGCACTCGTGTAGATCCTCTATATATACATATATATATATATATATATATGGATATGTGTTTTGAATGATGGTATAGACAATAATGGTTGTTTCTGTCAATGGGATCCATTTTAAATATGTGAAAGAATATCGTAAATTAACAAACGGTACTATAAAACCATAAAATAGAACTTACCAATTTATTACCTTTATTAATCTATTCCAGAACTTGATATCTCCCGAATCAGCTATATTAGCCTGATATCTCCCGAATCAGCTATATTAGCCTGATATCTCCCGAATCAGCTATATTAGCCTGATATCTCCCGAATCAGCTATATTAACCTGATATCTCCCGAATCAGCTATATTAACCTGATATCTCCCGAATCAGCTATATTAACCTGATATCTCCCGAATCAGCTATATTAGCCTGATATCTCCCGAATCAGCTATATTAGCCTGATATCTCCCGAATCAGCTATATTAACCTGATATCTCCCGAATCAGCTATATTAACCTGATATCTCCCGAATCAGCTATATTAGCCTGATATCTCCCGAATCAGCTATATTAACCTGATATCTCCCGAATCAGCTATATTAACCTGATATCTCCCGAATCAGCTATATTAATCCAAATAAAAAACGCTCAAATGGGCTTTAACTACAGACTATTACCTTTATTATCCTTCAACAATATCATCCATTGTGTTACCACTAGGTGGCGCTTACGCACAATTAGAGCTTATGACGTCATTTGAGGAAACACATTGTCTTGTCATCAAAATTAGTCTATATCATATGTGACTCTTGCTTTCCTAAAAGACAAACGTCTTCACAGGTTGTGGAGAAGAAACGTTTGAATCTGGAAGTGAAACCTGAACTGATACTCTTTTCAAAAAATATGAACATCTCCGAGACACTCCGATTGTTTGAAACAACCAACCAAAGACGTTAAGAGAAGGAACACTTATGGTGGACAATTTACACTTGACTGAGCAGGTTATGGATACAAGGGTACGGTCAAAGGCATGCAGAACAGTAGGGCGCCGCAATCTTAATCTGGTTCCCTGCCCTATTATGGAACCCATTCAAAATATCGTAGTACGCTGAGGACCAGTGTACCGTTTTCTTGGACTCATGCATATTCATTACAAATAGCCTCTATGCCAATGTATATTCATTCGCCTTAGATCAACCTATTGTAAAAATGCAAGTTTTTAACAGCAGACCGACAAGAACAATTATTTGTATAGAGTATAAACCCCTTCATTGAATATTTGATAATTTAGAATAGAGATTAATTTAATGAATATGCATAGACTCACGCCAAATAATCACGTAATGAAATAGTCGCTTGACACGTGATAATTTAGCTTCAAATATATCTGTGCAATATTTGCAAATGCTGAAGTTCAGGTTTGCAAATGCTTCCTTTCATATATTTTGACCTGTCTAGTTATTTTTTCTTGCGTTCCGTAAATGCATATGTGTAAAATGTGCGTGTGTGTGTGTGTGTGTGTGTGTGTACAGGTGCTCGTACGTGTTAATCACGTGACGAAAACATCTGGGGATGCGCTAGAAGGAACCTTTTGTAAGGCAAAATCTTGTTGAACATATTTTACTTTTATTCTCGGTTGAACTTTTCAAGACGTTTGTCTTTTAGTGAAGCAAGCGTCGCATGTGATCAAGACTTCATCAAAATACGAACCGGCGTCACCGTGTCACGTTAGAATCACACGTTCTACGGAACATCCATTGTGTGTGGATTTTCGCGTACAATAAAGCTTATTTAGCGGGTATTTCTTAACGTTATGTAATGGTATGTGCATATTCTGTTATATAAAATCTATACTTTAGATTGGTATTGATTAGCATAATAATTACGTCCAATCAGTCTTTCATTATGGCATTTAAACATTTTGAATATATGAGTTTGAACGAAATGTGCTGTTTATTTTGCGTCAAAGAATTCCTTTTTCAATTCATAATTCTCGAAATTTACTTAGTTATGAAATGAATAATCCTTCGATAAAATACGTATACAATCAACAATGCTTTTAAAGTTAGATTGTTTTTATTTCTTTGGGTCAGTATGACAACCCTTGACCGCATCTATGGCCGCATGCCGCATCGCCTTTATTAACGTAGTTTCCATTTCATTTCCTCTGTCAATAAATTTGAATTTTACATACAACCTGTAATAAATGATGATCTTGACAATGATATTAAATCGCACCCTCTTCCTAACGTAGTTCACCTTTAATTTCACCCGTCCTGTAATATAATTATGTTGACAAGGGTATTAAACCGCAACCCCTTCCCCCCCCCCCCCCTCTTCACTAATGTAGTTCCCCTTAACTCCCTCTGTCAATTAATTCAAATGCTCTATACATCCTGTAACATATGTTGACAACCATATTAAATTGCATCCCTCCTTCACTTACAAAATAATACCCCCGTGACAGCTGAATGAGCATCATATTATTAACTCAACCATGACACCGCGTCTTCCGCATCGGGGAACAACACTGCTGACATACAGTTTTGGGATTAAACATGTCGTACAAGTAAGTTTAATATATTTTTGCATAAAGTGAAACGGTTTTAAAACATTTTTTGATTTAGTAGTTTAAGCAGTTGTATAAATGATTACTAAAATACTAATACATGGATATAAATAAACACACAGTCTACGTATCTATATTAAACATATACTGTTTAAAATATATGTTATTATCCATCTCACTAATGTATTATATCGTATAACAACCAAAGAGAGAGGCATACGTATTTACACATATATTGTCAAGTCAACGGAACGACGTGTCAGGTGTTTGCATTAAAGTTTGTTTGAGATTAAAAGCGTGACTTAAAATAAAATGAAGGAGGTAGCCGATATTCGTTTAGGATGGCTGCTTTTCTAAAGCGTGTAATTGGTTATATATATGTATATATATATTTATTGAAGTGAAAAATGTTAAGAGATACTCAGCCCAATCAGGCGTATCATTCAGTAGTCAAGATTGCAATTATTTCAACACATGTATAAAAAAAACTTATAAGGCAATATTTCACATCGAAAAAAAAAAGAAAACTAGTTATAGCAGGTAGGATAATGGTATATTGTGGTATATTGTGGTATATTATGGTATATTATGGTATATTATGGTATATTGTGGTATATTGTGGTATATTATGGTATATTGTGGTATATTGTGGTATATTGTGGTATATTGTGGTATATTATGGTATATTGTGGTATATTATGGTATATTGTGGTATATTGTGGTATATTATGGTATATTGTGGTATATTGTGGTATATTATGGTATATTGTGGTATATTGTGGTATATTGTGGTATATTGTGGTATATTATGGTATATTGTGGTATATTGTGGTATATTGTGGTATATTGTTAGTATTTGCTGATATGCATTAGTGACTTAGTCATTTTAAACAGGTTGCATGTGCAAATGACTCGGTTCATGAAGCCCTAATATTGGCCCCTAAGTTGCATTACATTTGAGTATTTATTTTTCAACAAATCTTGGTGTATTTGTTTCAAATATACTTTATTCTTTTAAAATATGTACATTTTGTCCTTTAATTGCGTGATTTTCATAGAATGACTCCAAAGAGAGGAAATTTAAGGTAAATGCACAGTTACACGCCCGCCCACCCTCCCCCAAACCCCCCCCCCCCCCCCCCCCATGATATATTTACCTAAAACGGCATAAAAAGTAGAAAAATGCATTGTTTTAGCTGTTTAGCTGTACAAATACATTTTGATGATATGTATTTAGTGAAAAGCGTAAAATTGAAAAATAAAAGTTGTATCTTTTAAAGCATAAAGTTTAATTAATTTAATTTTCCGGATGTAACGCGTGACACATCGCCATGTTATGTTGATCATTTGTAGCTAGTATTAACAAAATCCATCTATGCATGACAAAGTTACAAGCCAGACACGAAATCTCACACAAACTAAAAGTGTTGTGAAATAAACTCAAATTGTAACCTTGACCTTTGAGGCAAAGTGTGTGGGTCTTACTCGCGACACGTCGTCTTGTTATGTTGATCATTTGTTGCAAGTATCATTAAAATTTATATATGTATGACAAAGTTACAGGCCGGACACTAAATCTCACACAAACTCAAAGTGTTGTCAAACAAACTCAAATTGTGACCTTGACCTTTGAGGTACAGGTGTTGGCCTTACTCGTGACACGTCGTCATGGTATTGTTATGTTGATCATTTGTAGCAAGTTTCAACAAAATCCATCTATGCATGACAAAGATACAGGCCGGACACGAAATACTTGACGGAAAGACAGACGGACGCTGCGATTACTATATGCCACCCAAAAACAATTGGGTGGGTGGGGAGGGGCATAAAAATAAGGATTGATTTTATTGAATTTTCGGAGCCACTTTGGTTGGTTCGTGAACCTTGTCCTAAAGTGAACCGCCATTTTTAATTTCGTTTTGTTTTATTTACATATAACTGTTAGGCTTTATATCATGGAACTTACTATTATACACATCAAGGAATTATATATAGATGGAAAAGCAACTGATGGAGATTTTGTGAACGCTGGCGTATTCACGCAAAATCTCGCAATATCTCGTTTTTAATTATCTTCACTTCTATTCATATCAGGAACACAAATCAAAATTCTTACACTGCAAAATGAAATTTTCATCAAAACAATACCATTCCCAGAAATTTGTGTTTAAAATAGTTGAAGTACTTGTAATTACAAAATGCATATAATGCAGCTAAAATAGCGACAAATTACCATAAATTTTCCTTAAAACCTCAATATCTTTAATTAAAAAGCATTTTGCGTGATCGAAACATGTTCAAACATTTAAGATTACATACAACTTAAAATTCATGTACAAGAAATCAGTTGCCTGTAAATTACTATAAATGATTTATTTGCAAATTAAGAATCTTTCATGTACTGTTTCATCAACATATAGTCAGGAGATACAAGTTTCCTATCCTTCTATACAAGTCCTTGTACTCATGTAGCATTACGGAAATATATGTTAATATACATATATACATGGTATATCATCTGACAGATGGTCCTGTTCTCATCTTTGATATAAGAAATAATATGTACGGGCGGACGGGCGGACGGACGGACGGACGGACACTAGTCAAGTTACAATCTTTAAAAACTGAAAGAATACGCTTTCTTATTATGTGGATTATAATTAGACAACTATACGTCTCGTGACTTATTTCATTTTCATCAGAGCATAATGTCTGACAGAACATAGTGTAAATAAGTTTTTTATTGTCCAATAATGAGATCTGATTAAACAACACATTAACTTTTATTAATATCAGGCTACACAAAGATAAAAACATATTGATGCATGGACAGAAATAAATGGAATTGAAGTAGATTACACATCACTCAACATTTACTCACTTAAACAATA
The DNA here is from genome assembly GCA_029582155.1 of Panopea generosa. Lineage (NCBI taxonomy): Eukaryota > Metazoa > Mollusca > Bivalvia > Adapedonta > Hiatellidae > Panopea > Panopea generosa. The sequence continues at coordinate 63,518,315 of CM055905.1, read as the reverse complement.
TTTAATGTAGAAAATGCATAATGGTGTTTTATTTGCATTTTTTCAAATTTCGTGCCGAGTCGCAGGTAAATTTATAAATATGTAAAGTACATGTAATTGGCATTGCTGAAACTCAGTTACAACACATATGCATATAAATTAAGGTCTGCATAGTCACATTCAAATTCCCTTCTGTTCTGCATATAGAAATAGATGTAGGGATTGTGCCTCAGGGGAGATAATAAAACGATTTTTTTTTTAAAAAAATCCTAATAATGTTTATATCAACAAAAAAACAAAAAAACTTTAATTACTTCATGAAAAAGAATTAAAATAAAAATAAAAATAATTGAATTGCATTATGCAGTGCAAATGCAGGCTTGTGCTTAAATCACGATTTACCTATCAGAGTTTCGTTTATAACTTTGCAGATGGGCTTGTTTAAATTTACAGTCTGTCTACCCAAGTTTCGGAATGTTTTCTCATTTGCACATGCTTAACGTGCTTCATTCAATGAAGTTGTATAGTCGCAATATATAGTACACATATATGAAACTTTCTTAATAACTTATGTATTTCATATACAGTATCGGAGCAGGAATTGACCCTTGCGATACACCTTATATAACTATATTATGTCAGTACTTTTGTCTGTGTCTTATCACTAAGAAATTTCGTATCCAGGTAAACATATGACCTTTGCCGCTGTTCTTGTGGTGTAAAGAGCGTTACTGAAATCCAGGAGGCCCTAGTTGCACTAAACATCTCAACTACAAATTTTCTTCAACTCAAATTTTCACTTACATTGATCATTGTATCTTTTTGTTATCGTTTACCAATGAGTGAATATATGTTAACTATGACATTGTGTTGTCATTTAATGTGTAATGAGTTCAAAAAAAATATTTAGAGAAATTGAAAAATTTTAGTTGAGAAAAAATTCAGCTTGAGATGTCTTGTGAGACCGACCCAGATCTGTCTGCTTACCATGTTAGAGGTCGCACGTCATAGTGTTGTTGTTCATAATGCTTCGCTAGGGGTGGCATTCACCAACCATTTTTAAGAATATATTTTGGCTTGAACTCAAGCAGGAGATTTGAAAAACACACTTGGAGGCCATTTTTAGACTTAAATTTGCATGCATGTAGGGACACCCAATATATAGCCACATAAACTTTCACAATTAATCTATCTGTGATGGTAAAATCAATATTTAAGGTTGAAATTTGGATTTTAAGCTTTAAGTTTAAAAATATTCTCAAGAATTATAAGTAAATAAGACCCCTGGCTCGATGCTCTTACATGTTTCGTGACCTTAGGCTATTGGACAATAGTATGAAGCAAGGTTTTATCATCTTTCTGGTATGGCGGTCCGGAGCTACATGTACATTGGCAGATGTCCAGCCTTTTGTCCAGTTTTAAAATATAGTGTAACTATTACCAGTGATACTGACGGCGTTCTCGAAGTTTTTGTCAAGTTCAGCAGCTTTCTTTGAGTTCGTGCCTTTGAAGAGGTTGAGATATAAATGTACTGCATACCGGACGAGGATTTCCGCGTGTTTTAGCCTCGTTCTCGCCACAACAGTTATTTTCAATGCAAACCTCAAGCTTTTACTATTTTTTTACAGTCTTGCATACCGGATAAGGATATTTGCATTTTACCGCGGTTAGATATTTCTTTCTCGCATTTCGGCCGAGGTTTTCTGCGTATTCAATGTGTTTGGTATGCAAGAAAAATAATCTTACATGGCTTTTTCTGTTCAGACAGAAAATTATCGCATACCGGAATAGGATCGCTGCGTATTTTCACAGGGTACGGATTTTTCGTCCTACACCCTTCCACGCGCTCATCCGACCCTGCTGTGACATTGGAACATTTAATGAGGTGACGTGTTGCAATACATGACGTAGTATATCTAATTTGACGTCTAGACTAGGCACAAAAGTCATCCGGGTTAAAAACATAAGATTGATATCAAGTAAAATATGTATTCGATGTACATGTATTTGGTATGCAAGAAAATAATCTTACATGGCTATTTCGATTAAGATAGAAAAGACTAGGTTCACGAATGGCCAAAATTGGCCTTGCTTTTTCAAAAAAATAAAATCATAACTTACTTTTCAACTTTCGTAATATTGATTGTAATTAGCATTTATCTTTTATACTGTATATGTCTTGTAATATAAATAACCGTCATTCTGCGAATAAAGCATCTGGTCGAGTGAACTTTGCATTTTTCATCATATTTGAGGAAATAATTTATTCATTTAATATGAAAACACTTATGCGACACATTGAAAATTTAACATGTGTTTTTCTATGTTAAAATGAGTCACCACTGGTAATTTTGAGATGTCGCATACATGCCTTCACTATTAAAAAAAAGTTTTAAAATATAACAATTTCCCAAATACGCTGGAAGTAGATACTAGTTGATGAACTGACCTGTAATAGACTTGCTGTGTCATACAACAACTTAAGATATGTTTTGTTTGTAATGTGGTTAGTTTTTATTCTAAAATAAATATATTTCGCTTTACGATCCTTAAACACTAAAGATACATACATCCGACATACCACTCGAGCGTATCCGCGTACTAGACATATTCGAAATATATGCTGTATCTAATGATCTTGCTGGGAGTAAACGAAGTCGAACCATAACAACAACAGTCAAATAGAGATGCATTCACAGGCTAAGTAAAGGTATGATTACTAAATCTCTCTGATGTTATTTATTTTGTTATTTCTTGCTATGGAATTATTTGACTCTGGCCGCTAATAATTTAAAGAACAGTGATGTGTCGTTATTTACATCTGTCATGATCTGAACTGGTCAAAGTTGTAGCGTTATATGCGTAAATTACGATTTTGAAGATTTATCTGAAGACAAGTTATATTTAAAGATGGCATGGTTTAACCAGTTTGTATGAAAGTGTGGACTGAATAACATTTTAGATCTCGATATCTATAAAATATGCAAAGCCTTTCAGTAGATCGACCGTGACTGCAGACGGAAATAGCGATACTGCCTTCAGTAAACAGTAGGCTGTTTATATGTTGAATAAGTTGTTTATCAGTCAACCAGGGTAAATGCTCAGATAAATTGGGGGAGGGAAGGTATTCTAAGATTTAAAAATAAATAAATGAAAATACAAAAAGATAAGTGCAAGTCAAATACATTGGAAATTTTACGTTAAAGTATTAACTTGAACGGAAATGTTTCAACGTTCTCTGTGGTATTCTTGGTCTTCTTATCACGAGGACGTCAGTTGATTCTTCTTGACAGCATTTTGTTTCATTTCTGTTGCTGTGTATTCTAATATAAGAAGAAATAATTCTTTATCAATATTAGAATCAAATAAAAGTGTATCCAAAAACAATGCAATACTGTTTGAAATATAATCATATCATTTTCAGGTTCACTCATATGAGACGGTCACTGTACATTATTCATATTTTAGCGAATCATTAATATATCATCATATACAGGGACGGATCAAGACTTTTAGTTTAGGGGGAGGGGCCCAGTTTACGCCGGTTTCTTTAAAGAGTAGATCCACCATTAATATATTGTACTATTTGTCAATTCTACACACATGAATTAATCATCTATATCAATGACATGTTTTTCAGAATGCCTGCTAGCTGTGTATTGTGTGCGAAGTGACTGAAAATACATCAATCGAGCCCAGAAAATAAACATTTAACTAAATATTTGAGGAAGAAATTGCTGCTAGAAACAACAGGCAAAGACTTGATATGTGGTGAAAGCCTCATGACCTAATACAAGTAACTAATGATGAAGCTAAAACACAATGCTTACTCCATCGTCAGTAAATCTTAAGATTAAAGGTGCTCCAAAAACCAACGCTTACTGTTTTATCTGCAAACGGCCTGCACCCAAGTTAATGGTTGTTTCTCAAACCATTCGTTTAGATATATTTTTGAAGCAAATTATTTTGAAAGCAGCTTGAAGTAAATGTTGCCCTGTATATTTTGCTGACCAGTGTGAAAACCTAACACATAGTTCCGTCTCTAACCTGAAAACCTTAGATAATGTCTATGTTAACAGGACAATCATTTTGGACCTTATTCGGTATATGTACGTGGAATGGTTCAACGTATGTCAACCAAGCGAATATCCTTTGGTAATCTGGAGTCGTACAGTTACACTGATCTTATCAATCTCACAGGACTGACCAGGGACCAGTTTTTAGACCTTTTTTCAACAAGTGAAATCCATATTCGGAATACACATTCTAGAAGACAACACTAGAAATCTTTCTGCTTAAAATAAAATCTGGCATGTCAAATAAATTACTTTCGACACTTTTCTTTACGTCCAAGTCAAGTATAAGGAGGGCAGTACATACAACAAGAAAAGCACTGATTCAGGACTTTGTTCCTACTTATTTGGGACTCACACACATAACTCGTGAAGATGTCATCACAAATCACACACGGACTCTGGCCAAATCTTTGTTTAGTGAAAGTGAGGATTAAGTAATATGAGTTCTAGATGGTACTTATATCTACATTAATAAAAGTAACATCTTCCACTTTCAAAAGCGGTCCTAATGTACATAAAGGACAACTACTTGTCAAACCAACAGTGATAGTCACTACTACTGGCTATTTTCTAACTGTTTTAGGACCATATTTTGCTGATACCAAAAATAATGATGCTTCCATTTTAAAGCATATAATGAACAGCAATACAGATCAATCAAAGGTTGGGTTAAGCCAAGCGATATATTCATTGTTGACAGAGGTTTTAGGGATTCAATCCAACTCTTAGAAGAACTCGGTATACAGACCGAAATGCCAGCATTTATGGTACGTGGTCAACGCCAGATGTCGACCGAGGATGCATTTACTAGCAGACTGGTTACAAAGGTAAGCATTTATAAATATATAAATATATAAAACAATAAACATGTGTACAAATATATTTAATACACAAACGTAATTTTACAAAACTATATGATACACTAAATTGATGTGCTCACATCACTTTGCTAATATGATTGTCCACATTTATTTATAGGTACGATGGGTAGTAGAAACAGCCAATTCTAGGATCAAAAGATGGAAGTACTTGGATCATATTCTACCAACCAACCAAGTCCTTTTTTCTGAGACTATGTGCGTTTTGTGTGTGCAATATCAAATACATATTTCAGACCAACCAACTCTACCAAAGATAGTGAAATTGATAAAGCTCTTGCAGCAATGGTGTTGCATCAGATCTGTCAAACGGAAGCAATTAATTACAGGATTTTGTTGAATCTAATAACATGGACAGAAGTTCTACCATGTGGGTGTCAGTTGAGAATTGCAGTATCAACTTTCCTAAACTTGATAAAACCAAACTACGCTCAATAACTTTTGGGACATATCAGTTAAAGTTGAGTTCGAGCTATATATAGGAATATGTGGGAGGCTACTGCCACATTCAGATTCACTAGGAGGCAGAAAATCTAATTCGTGTCTGGCTTCAGAGCAGACATGTATCAGCCAAGACATATATTGTATGGCTACAGTACACGGCAACAGTTACTGATATACAGGCTTGATACTGTAAGTGTAGGGCCGGAGCAAGGACAGTTGGTGTATGCTCACACATAGCCACCAATCTCTGGTACTAGAGACTGTCCATACATGAACGTCCAAATGAGAGATATGGAATCAGAGATTGAGGTTATTATTTGGAGGATGCTTTTGATGTTCCGCAGACTGTTGATAGCTCCGGCTCTGAGGGGAGTATTGTGGCGCAGTAGACCATTTAACAAGTGATAGAAAACTAAATGAAATATAACGTGATATATGTATTCTTGTCAGATAATTTATGTAACTACATATATAATCATCATTTTCAAATGATTATGACAACATTCGTAAGTGACTAACTGACACAAAATGCAAATCCCTACAACAACATAATTAAATGGTTTACAGGTAGATACAATTATTACCACCAACATTTACCTTGTGTTTGTTGTAATAATGTCCGTGTCCTCCATTGCAGTTATTCTTGATATGATTTTGCACATTGTATAGTTAAATATCTAGTTTAAAACATATAGCGGGTTTCAATAGCGTGCTAACATGACATGATCTGTAAGAAATATTTTGTGAATGTTTAAGGTGTTTACTTCATGAAACACTAGAAGGAATATAAAGCTTTAGATAGTTGCAGTATTACTCAAATTGCTGCGTAATACATCAGCCATTCACATTTATTAACGTACTAAAGTACTTTAAAGGGACACGCTGCTATTTTCACTTAATCTATTTCTGAAAAGTATATATTTTCATTACGTAAAGTTACTTTACCATAGCATATGCTAGACTATTTTGGTTCCTGTGTTAAAAAAAGTGAATAACTCTTGTAACTGGTTGAAAAGCATTTTTAGCAGATTTTCGACAGCAAGTGCAAATCATATATTATAGATTTCCTGAGTTGTATCAGGATGATAGAACTTATTCCAAGTATATAAAGATAAAAACAGTAGAACTTTAATGGATCGAACCCGACGGGACTGGCTCGTAACGAGCAATCAGAACAGGTTCTGCACTGTTTTCTTCTCTATCAGAGTAAATAGGTAAAATGTATCTATTCATGGATATTGACTGTGTGGCCTTTGAGTTTGAAAGAGTCCAGTTAAAATGCATATGGAGTCAAGAACTAAAATAATTTTTATTTGATACCAAGACCTTGTATCTAATTTCAATATTTATCTAATTTCAGAAACGCCAAACTGGCTGTCTTCATACTAGTTGCATTATGCGTGATACTGGCTATCACGCTAGGCGGTGGCCGACAACGACAAAGTCAGAGTTATGACCCTGCATATGCCTTTGAATTTACCGACAACCAGACACTAACTTCGCACGAGATTCCAGAACTTAAGAACCAAGACAAAATTAAGCGTACGACACGTATCCCAAAAATTATTCATCAGTTTTGGGACGACGAGATTATACCCACAGAGTTTGTGGATAATATCCGAAGTCTTGTACGCGACAACAGACCACCTGACTGGCAATATTATTTTTGGACGATGAAAACAGCTAGAGCTCTCATCAAAAACAAATATCCCGAATTTCTAAAAACATTCGATAATTACCCAGGTAATAAAAACGTTCATAACTTTTCCACTTGAATTAGCAATGAGAGACGAATGACAACAAGACGTTATATCGTATATCAGTCATCACGGAGATTGTGACCGGGCGGGGATTCGAACTCGTGGCCTCTGGATTGAAAGTCATACGCGTTACCGACTGAGCTAACAGAGCCTGGCTATTTATCTCAGCATAGTTAGCACACAGCATATGTAAGGAATTATATAGACAAGGTCTTCTATAAATATCAATGGCATATATTACGATTTAAATTGAGAAAGTTCTCCGTTACTTGAGGAGATATGTGTGCTCGGGTACTGGTCATTTTCATTTATACATATAATTCATTCTAATTTGCATATATGCAAATCAGTTTAAGTCTAACTATGGATTAGAACGGTGAATGAAATCTTGTTAAGTTCTGCTCCATAGACCCCATAGTTACAGATTAACCACTAATACATAATATATACACAAACACAACTACACATTTATTTGTGCAGTCATACCTGTCTTAAGCAGCCATTCAAGGGAAGTAGCAAAATGACCTTTTAGGACAGGTTGTTGCTTAATACATGTTAATTTACCCTGAAAACTTAGGAGTAGGGAAATAGCAAACGTGGCAGCTTAAGACAAGTGACTGCTTAATAGAAGTGATTGTTTAATAGAAGTGACTGCTTAATAGAGGTAACTACTTAATAGAGGTGACCACTTATAGAGGTTTGGCTGTATATGCATTATCATATATTTTAATCTTTTATATTTCAGACAATTTATCCCGGGCTGATGCGATGCGCTATGTCGTTCTATATGAGTACGGCGGCGTGTACTTTGACCTTGACACGGTGAGCGTCAAACCACTCGACCCTTTTCTTCAGCAACACCTTTGCGCGTTCGTACAGGAGCCAGACGAACATTTATTGGTATACGGGGTAGACTATCAGTTGACAAATTCCGCCATGTTATGTAGACCTCGACATCCAATATTTACTTTCATTCTTGATAAACTACCTTCTATTGCTAAAGAATGTCATAATGCATACGACTGCACGGGACCGGCAGTGCTTACGAAACAGTACATGGACTATAAAGCCAAACCCTACGATTACATTAATGTAGTACCAACTGATCTCTTTCAAGATCGAATCTTCATACGCATGCGCGGACCGCAGATACGTCAAAAATGTAATAATTTGGAACCACTGAACAAAGTCCAAAAGGCAGTATGTGAAACCTGGAAAGCACGAGGCGAAGAAGCACGTGCGATAAGTCCAAATGCTTTCACGTACCACACATATCACTATAGTCACAGAACCGGAGCTTGGAAAAGCGTTACATTCAAACGAGAAAATAATATTACTAAAATTGTTCCTCATTTAAAAATGTACACGGGTTGATATAGTGATTCCAACATGCAGAAAACACCATAGCAGTAACAGCATAATTGCGTGTGTAAATTAGAACATTCTAGTAGTACACTGTCATTCTACTTTGCCAGGCCCCGATCATCTCAGTCGGTAGTCTGACAATTAATTCAGGGGTCGCGAGTTCGAATCCCTGCCCGGCCACAGTCTTCGTGATGACTGGTATACGACCTTAAGTCTCATTGTCATTCGTCTTTTAACTCAGATTCAAGTGGAAAAGTTATCAATTATTTGCGGAGATGGCTGTGCTTTAGTTCCAGTTTACCTTCCAGGATCGCAGGAAAGAGTGGTTAGGTTAACTGATTGTCTGTAAGCTCTCGATGGTATAAAACTGACCTAAATATTCAGTCAATCAGTCAACAGTATTTTACTCTGAATACAAGTAAAGAAATGTGTGTTATATGTTGAAATGAGAATAAGTTTTATATGTTTATTGATTGATTGATTGAATATTTAGCGTCATTTCATGCCATCGAAGGCTAACAGACGATCAGTTAACCTAACCATTGTTTCCTGGTATTAACCAGTACTCGAGCACACCCCATCTCCGCAAGTAACTGATAACTTCCCCACTTGAATCAGCGGTGAGAGACGAATGATAACGAGACACAATGTCGTTCATCAACTCATGACCCCTGGATTGATAGTCAGACGCGTAACCGCCTGAGCTAATCTGAATAAAAATACTTACAACGTTTTATTATTGATATTTATACTATATATCTATTGGACGAAATTGTAATTTAAATGCAGTTAAAAAGGTTAAATTATGGAAGTGTTTAACCATGCGGTCCAGGAGAAAGTTCATGCGAACCAGGAGAAAAACACGTTCGTAATAATAATAGCTTAACCTTATTTGTAATACAGAACATTCTATATTTTTTTACTTTTAAACATATATAGAAATGTGTTTTACATTAATATGAAAACTTGATGAGCTTACAAAACATTAACGCTTTACTCCATCTGCATTTTAACTGGACTCTTCCAAATTCAAAAGCTACATATTGTCAATTTCCATGAATAGATTCATTTTACCTATTTATTCTCGTAACGAGCAATCAAAACAGGTTCTGAACTGTTTTCGAAAGTCTTCTATATAAAAGGTGTTCAAATGTGTTCATACGAAGTAAAGAGTTAAACTGGATTTAGTGTATATAATGTACAGTAAAATCTGCCTTTGGCATCCAGTCAAGGGAAGGAGCCAAAGTGGCCTTTTAAGACAGGTTTTAATTTAATGCTGGTTAATTTGCTGTGAAAGCATAGACATGTGATTTTATTCAAATGTCGCTGATTAATATTAGTTTCCGCTTATAAAGGTTTGACTGTATGTCACTCTCTTTTGTCTCATTTGCTTACAATAAAATCATGATATTATTTGTTTCTGTTTATAAAAAGTCGATGTTACAAATATAGCAAAATCTACAAATGATATCAATATATTTAAATGCACTTATATACCTTTAATCATGGTTCTTGTCTTTTATGTCCTCTGTTAGTTTTATTATTGACCACTCTTGCATCCAAGGTCCAAAAACATGATTTCTGATGTTATGTTAATAAATATCCAGATCCATGTATAATGATATGTATCATTTACGAATGGTACAAAACAGCAATGTGCGTCTGGTATGTTCTTAATCAATTGCCAGCGGTTCCTTCATGGCCGTGTGGTCTAAGGTGCCGTCTCGATCATTTAATATAAGGTCGCAGGTTCGAGTCCAGCTCGTTCAAAAATTGCATGTAAGAAAGTTTGTTATTTACATGCGGAAGGACGGTGGTTCGACCCAGATCCATCAAGGTCTTCTTCCATTAAAATTGGATATGCCATATCTGACTTGAAATGTGTTGAAAATGGCGTTAAACTCCATTCAAAAAATGTATCCAATTGCCAAACGCATTTTGTGTTTCAAATTATTCTGGTTCGTCGCTCGATTTAGGTTGGAATGCTAACCTAGATTTTATCACTTACAGTTGAACCAGGTGTCTTTATTATATAATTTATTTTGAGAGAATCAGGAAATATCACAATCACTCTACACATATACAAACAAACAAGGAAGGTCAGAGATAGTGTGTATTTCACTTTTAACTTTTCTTTATCTTCAACTATCATATGATAGCCCATTTATTAATAATTTCTTTGCATAACAATACGTATAATAAAGAATAAAGTAGACAAATAAAGAAAAATAATAAATTGACAAGCTATTACAAAAATATATCTTATTAAATTTAATTTGACTTAGTGAATGGTTTATTTTTAACCTAAATTATTTCTCCAGATTTAATTAAAATATTTAATGATCAATTATTGAAAGAGACAGAGAGAAAATAAGAGGAAACAAAAAAAAACTGATAATTCCTTCTGTAGAGTATGTCAAATATTTTTTTTTATTTTCGATATACATAATGTACATAAGTGTGTTTTCTTGTCAGTTTCTTGGTCAGTTTTAAATTGCTTCAATGACAGGTCATGATATTTTAGGTTTTCTGTATGTTATAACAGTATAACAATGCTTATTGAAGGAAAACGTCACTTTAAATTTTCATTCCATCGGCTAAAACAAGAAATAACTTCAAGTTGATAACACACGATTTGAAGACTCATATTTGTTTCAGATATATAACGAAAATTTCATTTGTCTGATTGTCATTTTTCGAAAAAAAAAAAACATTTTCCTGATGTGTTCATGTAATAGTGTACGGAATTCATGCTGGATAAACCAGACAAACGTTGAACTCGTTATGACATTCAGACATTAAAATTAGGCACCAACATATGTTTAATATTTGAACCAGTAAAAGTTAGTTTGCTTGTAAAAGTGTTGCTGTTTAACATATATGGACATTATCATTAGTGTTAACCTGGCGATATCATGCGGTTGTATATATGTGAAGGCACTTTTGTCCGCATGACATTTTTTTGTCGGAATAAAAAAAAATAGAAAAGAGTCGACTCATGTACGCATGACGCCTTTTGTCCGCAGAAACTTCAGAGAAAAAAATGAAAACTTGTTTCCGCATCAGGTCTTTGTCATTTTGCATGCATGGCGCCTATGAAATTTGTCTGCTGACAGTTTAGTACAATGAAGATTTCTGTCCGCTTGATGCTTTTTGTCCGCAGAAAAATCAGTATAATAAAAACAATTGTCCGCATGAAGCCTTTCCTTCGAATAAGCTTTTATCCGCGAAGCACTTTTTGTCCGTATACATTTTAACAAATGACGCTTTCTGTTCAAAGGGCATTTGATAATTTGTGAAATTATTAAATTCACAATTATCTTCAACTATCTAGCAACGGATATTAAGATTTCACTTTGCTGCTGACCTCCTATTTCATAACTACTTATACATTAAACAAAACCAAGTAACGTACCGCTGTTTGTTGTGTTGAGGAGTCGCTTTCAGCCATTTTCCATTTGCCACACAAACACATAGTATTATAACCCACAATGTCACATTATACTTACACCGGGCCGACCAGATCTAGAACTATCCTCTTAATATTAGGCGCGAAACAATGAAGCTTATAGTACCATTTTTCAAGCATTTAGTATGACCCGACTTGAGATCGAACCCAAGACCATCCCATGCGAACCGGACGCTCTACCACTAGACCACTGCTGCGCTTAACTATGCAATGCACCACTGTATAAGATAATGTTGATCGTTTCTTTTATACCAGGGACTATCACAGGAACAAAGGATATAATAACCCTTATAAACTAAGTTATTTTTAATGGTGGTTAAACGCCATTTTTACCCACATTTCATGTTATTTATATACAGTGCAATCATTTTTAGTGGTGGAGGAAAACCACAGACTAATTAACATGAACAATCCCCCAGAATGTAAAGAAACTCGTGCTAAAGGATTGATTGGCTAACATATACACAAGCACGTGACCAGTACATTACAAAACAAGAATAATGTGAATAAACTGCATGTGCAAATGTTGAAATATGAAATTTGTCTTTTTTTTTCAGAGCGCGTATATTTCAATTACGTATTTTATCACGTATATCAGAGTAGTACATGTTGTATAGTAAAACAATGTTTTTAAACTTCACAGATTACGTGAAAGGCGGTTAATATTGCTCGTTTATCTTCGTGAAAAAGTGAATGTGGTGTCGATTTATTTTATTTTTCATGTCTTTAGATCAATCCATAGTGTTTAAACCGAAAACGCTATTTCAAAACTACATCATTCTATTTTTAGATTGAATCTACCGTCTCAGGGATTGACAGCACATTCATCTGTTACACACATTATACAATACAAGAGATTCAATATAATGTGTTGCCTGTATTGGACGAATCCAATTATAAATAGAATGACGTAGTTCACTAAAGCGTATTCGATTTATATCTATAGAAGAGATACGACCTGATTGACATGGCGATGACTGTCAATCAAACAAGTAGATAATCCAATCAGCGATCGATATTGATTGCGAACCGTGTCTAAGTAAACACTACATTGTATTACATTGCGCCATGTGACCAGTAGGTGGAGCGATAGTCGCTCTTGCGTCAGGTCAAAGGGCAAAAACCAACACTATATACATTTAGGCATGTACATGAAAAAAGATTAACTGTTGAATAATCATAATATTAATTACCTCGATCGGCGAGTTTATTAAACATTGTTTCATGTCCAACTCAAGAGTTCATGCTCAACTAAAAAAAGAGTGGATCCATCATACCTCAATAATGTAAGTTAATTTCTACCTCGAATCAGCAATATTCATTTCAAATTTGAGGCAGAGTGAAGTGTTTGAAATTTAATTTGTGAGTTTATATGAATACCGGGATATAAGCTTTTAGAACGTATTTGAGTTGAACATGAAAAACGTTTTATAACTTCGGGGCCCTACCAACAATAAAAACACATCACATTAAATGCTCTGAAATGCATCCATTTGTTAAAATCCAATAGAAGTCAATTTTTAACACCAGTGATATCTTATTGTAGTGTATGATTTTGCTGTACTCATTTGCAGCAAGAAATCAGTTTTATTAACCGTTTTGAAACGATTTCTTACGGTGTCCCGTTGGGGGCCATTTCGGCATATTTATTTCACCATCATAGTTTCGACTTTTCAACATCGTAGTTTCGATGTTTCAACTTGACTAAATTTAAAAAAATTTAAACAGGACACTGTTATTTCTAACCAAATGACATAGGGCATTTTATTTCATTTTTGGTGTGATAATCGTGTTACTGTCATTAACTACAGCAAGCTCTAAACTGACAACAACACCACCAGCTACGGCAGCGACACCAGGTACAACGCCAATTACAACAACACCTACGACAACCCAAACTACAACCCCCACGACAACGCCTACTATAAGGCATACGACAACCCCCACCACAACCCCCATCACAACGTCCACGACAACGCCTACTACAACGCCTACGACGTCGCCTACTACAACGCATACGACAACCCCCACCACAACCCCCATCACAATGTCCACGACAACGCCTACTACAACGCCTACGACATCGCCTACTACAACGCCTACGACAACGTCCACGACAACGCCTACTACAACAACGGTTGACCAAGGTAAAACAATTATACCTCGTTATCAAACTCATAGTTTTAATTGACGTGACATTTTCCTAAGAAAAGTGAACCGTCTCGAAGTAAACATTACAATGCGTTTAATTGAAACAACAAAGCCACGTGACCAGTGGGAGGAGTGAAAATCAGGTGAATTAAAACTACATTGAGCGGTCATATGTCTTAATACTTAGTTTGTTGTTCGTGTCACTGATTTCACTTAAAACAACATAACTCGCTAATTAATATCGGTCTGCTTTGTTAACACATTAGTCAGAAACAACACATGTGGATATATAGTACCATTCTTAGGGAAACAACAATGGTGGTTAAAGATTACCTTACTAATGGAAACAACAATTGAGTGTATAGATTACCTTACTGAGGGAAACAATGCATCTGGGTATAGATTACCATACTAAGGAAAACAACAATTGTGAGTATAAATTACTTTACTAAGGGAATCAACACATGTGGGTATAGATTACCTTACCGATGGAAACCAAAATGTCGGTATAGATAACCATACTTTGGGAAACAACAATTGTGGGTATAGATTACCTTACTAAGGGAAACAACACATGTGGGTATAGCTTACCATACTAAGGGAAACAACACATGTGGATACAGAATACCTTACTAAGGGAAATTACAGTTGTGGGTATATATTACCATTATAAGGAAACAATACATGTGGGTATAGAATACCATACTAATGGAAACAACACATGTGGGTATAGATTACCTTACTAAAGGAAATAATACATGTGTGAATAGATTACCATACTAAGGGAAACAACAATTGTGGGTATAGATTACATAACTAAGGGAAACAAATCATGTAGGTATAGATTACCTTACTAAAGGAAACAACGCATGTGGGTACATATTACCATACTAAGGGAAACAATTGTGGGTATAGATTACCTTTCTAAGGAAAACAACAATTGTAGGTATAGATTTCCATACTAATGGAAACAACAATTGTGGGTACAGATTACCTTACTAAGAGAAACAACAATTGTGGGTATACATTACCATACTAAGGTAAACAACAATTGTGGGTATAGATTACCTTACTTAGGGATACAACAATTGTGGGTATAAATTACCATACTAAGGGGAAAAAACAATTGTGGGTATAGATCACCTTACTAAGGGAATCAACAATTGTGGGTATTGATTACCATACCAAGGGAAACAACAATTGTGGGTATAGATAACCTAGATAACCTTACTAGGGGAAACAACACATGTGGGTATATATTACCATACTAAAGGAAACAACAATTGTGGATATAGATTACCATACTAATGGAAACAACAACTGTGGGTACAGATTACCTTACTAAGGGAAACAACACAGGTCGGTATAGATTACCTTACTAAAGTAAACAACAATTGTGGGTATATAATACCATACTAAGGGAAAAACACATGTGGGTATAGATTACTTTACTATGGCAAACAACATATGCGTACTAATGGAAACAACAATTGTGGGTACAGATTAACTTACTAAGGGAAACAACACAGGTGGTTATAGATTACCTTACTAAGGTAAACAACAATTGTGGGTATAGATTACCTTACTAAGAGAAACAACAATTGTGGGTATACATTACCATACTAAGGTAAACAACAATTGTGGGTATAGATTACCTTACTTAGGGAAACAACACATGTGGGTATAGATTACCATACTAAGGGAAAAAAACAATTGTGGGTATAGATCACCTTACTAAGGGAATCAACAATTGTGGGTATTGATTACCATACCAAGGGAAACAACAATTGTGGGTATAGATAACCTAGATAACCTTACTAAAGGAAACAACACATGTGGGTATATATTAACATAATAAAGGAAACAACAATTGCGGATAAAGATCACCATACTAATGGAAACAACAACTGTGGGTACAGATTACCTTACTAAGGGAAACAACACAGGTCGGTATAGATTACCTTACTAAGGTAAACAACAATTGTGGGTATAGAATACCATACTAAGGGAAAAACACATGTGGGTATAGATTATCTTACTATGGCAAACAACATATGCGTACTAATGGAAACAACAATTGTGGTTATAGATTAACTTACTAAGAGAAACAACACAGGTGGGTATAGATTACCTTACTAAGGTAAACAACAATTGTGGGTATAGGATACCATACTAAGGGAAAAACACAAGTGGGTATAGATTACCTTACTGAAGGAAACAACAATTATTGGTATATATTACCTTACTAAAAGAAACAACACATGTGGGTATAGATTATCGTACAAAAGGAAACAACAATTGTGGGTATAGATTACCTTTCTAAGGGCAACAACTTATGTGGGTATAAATTACCTCACTAAAGGAAACAACAAATGTGGGTGTAGGTTACCTTACTTAGGGAAACAACTCATGTGGATATAGATTACCCTACTAAGGGAAACAAAAATGTGATTATATAACCTCTTTTTATATAATTGAGAGAATGGAGAAGAAACTTAATGTCGACGATCATGTAATTAGTCGCCAATACTTTATACACTGCACCATTGCCCCGTTCTTTATATCATATATACGAATTACATGGTTAATAGCTTAAAATGTCAGCTATATTTTGACTAGTGTAAGAAAAGCAATACATGCAAGCTTTTAGTGAGTATTTATTCGTGTTCGTAACAAGTCAAAACACAGCTGACACTCTAAGCTACTAGCCATAAAACTTGTTTATTATAAAACACCATGAGTTTTCACCAAATCTCGTTGAAAAGGTGAAGAAAAAAATTATATTTTGTCATCGCACTTCTCCTTTAACAAAATACGACAAGTAGCGGATGAATGTAAGGTATAGCATAGTCCGGTAATTGAATCAAATATTACTGCGGTTTTGAGTTTGCTTTGTGTTTATACTGGTTAAATTACATTTAATGTCCTTACAAATAATGCATCAACTCCAAAATTTGAAAATAAATCAGTTGGTGAATTTATTCATACTACTAGTATAATAAGCTTGAAAAATATCGTGCGTGTAGCAGTCAGCTGTGTTATATTAGTGAAGTTAAAAGATAACAATCAAAATAATGGTATTGTTTAA
This sequence comes from Panopea generosa, assembly GCA_029582155.1. Classification (NCBI taxonomy): domain Eukaryota; kingdom Metazoa; phylum Mollusca; class Bivalvia; order Adapedonta; family Hiatellidae; genus Panopea; species Panopea generosa. The sequence continues at coordinate 63,501,105 of CM055905.1, read as the reverse complement.
TGAACTAAGGTCGATAACATGTTTATTGCAAACAATCAACCTTTCAACATGTGTTATCAAAATATACCGTTCCGGCTTTATAACTCATCAACATTTAATTACTGTATAATATTACTTGCTAAATACTGTACAGTTGAAACTCGTTATCTCGAATACCGTGGGACTGTAAAAATAATTCGAAATATCCGAAGTTCGATTTATCAGGAGGCTATTTTTGTTAAACTTTTACCGTTACCCAATCCATTTCATAAATCGTTGATTTAAGAATAATTAAACAGTTACCAGTATTGAAGCATTCATACTATATTAACAAAAAACTTATTTAAATAGAAAAACTTATTGCAATAGATAAAAAAATATTTAAGCCAGACGAAATTAAATGGGAAACATTTATCTAAAATTAAAAAAAATATACTGCATACAGCTTCTCATCTTTTCATCTGTAAATTATATTTCGTTTATCTTTGCTCCTTCTTTACTCCGTTTTAATTCTTTCTTTTTATATTCACCCTTAAAATATTACTTGTAAGACATTGTATGCATGGTAAAATAAGTTATCATGTAATGGGTTAAGTTTCAAAATTGTATAGCTTGAAATGATGCGGAAGCAGTTTTTATATAACATCGTATTATGCCTTGCCTGACATTAAAGATATTCATCACAAAAAAACTATGTACATGTATTTGACCAACGACTTGTACAGGAAGATGGGAAACTTGAAACAGCACACGACGGATTCATCATTTGCAAAGTATCATTCATAATTTACAGGCAACTGATTCCTTGTACATAAATGTAAGTTGTATGTAATCTTAGATGTTTAAACATGTTTCGATCACGCAAAATGATCTTGAATTAAAAATATTGAGGTTTTAAGGAACATTTCTCGTAATGTGTCGTTATTTTTGCTGCAGTATACACCCATTGTAATCACAAGTACTTCAACAATTTTAAACATAAATTTCTGGGAATGGTATTGTTTTAATGACAATTTCATTCTGCAGTGTAAGAATTTTAATCTGTGTTCCTCAAAAAATTGAAAACGAGATATTGCGAGATTTTGCGTCGAGCGTTCACAAAATCTCAATCAGTTGCCTTGCCTTCTTTGTATAATTCCTTGATTTGACATACAATGGTAGCTAATGGTGCTTTTACTGAGATGATATCAATGTTACATTATAAAGAAATTTCTCCTCATTTGTCTTCCAGAGAAACCCCCGTGTACGGAGGAGAAAACCAACTGCGCAATGATGGGGACGGTACTATGTACAGACCCAATGTACGCAGCATTTGTGGGCAGCTGTAAAGCTACATGCGGACTGTGTTAACGGTAGTAATATTTATATATCAACGATTATAGCCGGGTTAGCTCACCCGGTACTACGTCTGACTATTTATCCAGTGGATGTGAGTTCTAATCCCGCTGCCCAGTGATAGTCTCAGTGATGATTGATATACGACATTGCGTCTCATTATCATTCGTCTCTCATCTCTTATACAAGTGGGAAAGTTATCAGTTACTTGCGGATATTGGTGTGCTCGAGTACTGGTTAACCTTCCAGGATCCCAGTAAATAGTGGCTAGGTTGATTAATCATATATTTTTCTTTTTTTCTAAATTCAAAATTCAAACATGGCAATTCTTTCAAAATGTTCCAAAAACAGTATAAGTATAATTACATTCAAAACACAAAATGTGTATTAAAAGTAAGCAACGGGCAGTTTTAAATAAGAAGAATCAATGTTTCGTTTTCACCGCCATTCTGCGATTACTCCGCGGAACTACACAACGGAAACTATTCCTTTTTCCAAAGGCTGTGTTATACCTTAAGGTCTCATTGAAGGATTACCTCCCTTACATGACGGTAGCAAGATTATTACGCCTAAGAAATTAGAGCTATGTAAAGCGGTTGGGCAATTATTTTGTTAAAAATGCATAAAATGTCATATTATATTTCTTTGTGCATATGGGAATATTGGAACATTTTAATGATTTCTGCAAAGTTTGGGTGACATTGGGAACTGTTTGATGATGCTATAACAGTTTAAAGATGCGTAGTGATACACTGCAACAAATGTGCAGAATTGTCGAAAGTGAAGGGGTGTCATCAAACCATCGAAATTGTGAAAAAGCAACCTGGTCAACCCCATGTTTTTTTCTGCATATTTGGACCAACAGAGGACTATCTATGGGAATAAGGCACTTTTAGAACCATTGGTAATGTATCCAGTGTTCCTGAAGTGCATGTCTCTATATGCAGAACAGTACAAAATTAATTGGTATGTGAGACGTTAAGTCAGATTGGTTAGCCGCTGTGTAATGGTATTTGCATTTACTGCGAGCCTTGATAACCGGATATGTAAAAAAAAATGGTATTTATCCGATGATGTGCATGCTACCTTATGATGAATGCGTTGATATAAGATATAATATCTAAGAATGATAACGAATATTTGTAATTGATGTTTCAACTACTGAAAACGAAAAAATTCTTATAGCGTATGCACTTTCGTGATGTCTCTTTCCATTTCAGGGACCAATCGTTGGCTGGAATTGTTTGCCTGAACCAGGAGTATCCAATGGGAACAGGGATCCAGAGCTCTGTCAGTGTGTCGTGTAGTTTCTGTATTTTTTTGTAATTGTTATGACATTACTAACGACTGTTTTGAATTAAACAGGAAAATGAATTATCGTGACCTATTGAGTGACAGTGTATTTGGAAGACTTTGGAAATTATCACAACAAATCAAAGAAGGATGACCTATAGCTTTGCCAACATGCTATGCCAGAGATTTTATTACATATTTGATTTTATCATAAAATTTACAGTGCAACCCATGGCAAATTGTTGATATGAGCCTAGTGTAATATTACTTTCGATTCATTATTCGGTATTTTCCGTATAAATCAGGGTTTTTTTTACTTTCCGATTTGCCCGAATATATAAATGACGTTAAATTTTCATAGTTAAATTACGTTATTTTGCGACTTTACGTCCCATGATGACTCACGAAAATTAATATATCATTTTTTTCTCGTTCCTAGAAGTAATCTATTAAAATAAAGGTAAACGTTAATTTTTCATGAATTACATTCGTACTCATTTATTATTAAATTTATTAAATTCCGTTGAGGAAACTGATATAATGCTTGTTAGAGCCTCGCATAATATATACTTCAACTCGTTTAATAAATTAAAAAATAAATAAGCACTCGTGTAGATCCTCTATAAATGATCAAGACTACTTCAAAATACGAACCGACGTCACCGGTGTCACGTTAGAATGACACGTTCTACGCAACATCCATACTGTGTGGATTTTCGCGTACAATAAAGCTTATTTAGCGGGTGATTCTTAAAGTTATGTAATGGTGTTTGCATATTCTGTTATATAAAATCTATACTTCAGATTGGTATTGATTAGCATAATAATTACGTCCAATTAGTTGTCCATAATCGCATTTAAACATTTTGAATATATAAGTATGGACGAAATGTGCTGTTTATTTTGCGTCAAAGAATTCCTTTTTCAATTCATAATTCTCGAATTTACTTAGGTTATGAAAATGAATAATCCTTCGATAAAATACGTATACAATCAACAATGCTTTTAAAGTTAGAATTTTTTCTATTTCTTTGTGTCAGTATGGCAATCATTGACCGCATCTATGGCCGCATACCGCATCCCCTTTATTAACGTAGTTCCCATTTCATTACCTCTGTCGATAAATTTGAATGTTAGATACAACCAGTAATATATGTTGATCTTGACAATGATATAAAATCGCACCCTCTTCACTAACGTAGTTCCCCTTTAATTTCACCCGTCAAGTTAAGTGAAAGTTATATACATCCTGTAATATAATTATGTTGACAAGGGTATTAAACCGCAACCCCTCCCCTCCCCCCTCTTCACTAACGTAGTTCCCCTTTAATTTCACCCGTCAAGTTAAGTGAAAGTTATATACGTCCTGTAATATAATTATGTTGACAAGGGTATAAAACCGCAACCCCTCCCCTCCCCCTCTTCACTAATGTAGTTCCCCTTAATTTCCCTCTGTCAATTAATTCTAATACTATATACATCCAGTAACACATGTTGACAATGATATTAAAACGCATTCTTCCTTCGCTTACGCAATAATACCCCGTTGCAGTTGTGTATTCAATTAGCATTATAAACTCAACCATTACACCTCGTGTTCCGCATCGGGGAACAACACTGCTGACATACAGTTTTGGGATTAAACATGTCGTACAAGTAAGTTTAATATATTTTTGCATAAAGTGAAACGGTTTTAAAACATTTTTTTGATTTAGTAGTTTAAGCAGTTGTATTAATGATTACTAAAATACTAGAACACAGTCTACGTATCTATATTAAACATATACTGTTTAAAATATATGTTATTATCCATCTCACAAATGTATTATATCGTATAACAACCAAAGAGATAGGCATATGTATTTGCACGTAACGACGTGTCAGGTGTTTACATTAATGTTTGTTTGAGACTAATCGCGTGACTTAAAATAAAATGAAGGAGGTAGCCGATATGCGTTTAGGATGGCTTCTTTTCTAAAGCGTGTAATTGGTTATATATACGTATATATATTTATTGAAGTGAAAAATGTTAAGAGATACTTAGCCCAATCAGGCGTATCATTGAGTAGTCAAGATTGCAATTATTTCAACACATGTATAAAAAAAACTTATATGGCAATATTTCACATCGGAAAAAAAAGAAAACTAGTTAAAGCAGGTAGGATAATGGTATATTATGGTATATTGTGGTATATTATGGTATATTATGGTATATTGTGGTATATTGTGGTATATTATGGTATATTGTGGTATATTGTGGTATATTATGGTATATTATGGTATATTGTGGTATATTGTGGTATATTATGGTATATTGTGGTATATTGTGGTATATTGTGGTATGTTATGGTATATTGTGGTATATTGTGGTATATTGTGGTATGTTATGGTATATTGTGGTATATTATGGTATATTGTGGTATATTGTGGTATGTTATGGTATATTGTGGTATATTGTTAGTATTTGCTGATAGGCATTAGTGACTTAGTCTTTTAAACAGGTTGCATGTGCAAATGACTCGGTTCATGAAGCCCCATTATTGGCCCCTAAGTTGCATTACATTTGAGTATTTATTTTTCAACAAAGCTTGGTGTATTTGTTTCAAATATACTTTATTCTATTAAAATATGTTTATTTTGTCCTTTAATTGCATGATTTTCATAGAATGACTCCAAAGAGAGGAAATTTAAGGTAAATGCACAGTTACACGCCCGCCATCCCTCCCCCAAACCCCCCATGATATATTTACCTAAAACGGCATAAAAAGTAGAAAAATGCATTTTTTTAGCTGTTTAGCTGTACAAATACGTTTTGATGATATGTATTTAGTGAAAAGCGTAAAATTAAAAAATAAAAGTTGTATCTTTTAAAACATAACATTTAATTAATTTAATTTTCTGGATGTAACGCGTGACACATCGCCATGTTATGTTGATCATTTGTAGCTAGTATTAACAAAATCCATCTATGCATGACAAAGTTATAGGCCAGACAAGAAGTCTCACACAGACTCAGTGTTGTCAAACAAACTCAAATTATGACTTTGACCTTTAAGGTACGGGATTGAGTCTTACTCGCAACACGTAGTCATGTTATGTTGATCATTTGTAGCAAGTATCATTAAAATTCATCTATGCATGACAAAGTAACAGGCAGGGCATGAAATCTCACACAAACTCAAAGTGTTGTGAAATAAACTCAAATTATTACCTTGACCTTTGAGGCACGTGTGTGGGTCTTAATAGCGACACGTCGTCTTGTTATGTTGATCATTTGTATCAAGTATCATTAAAATTTATCTATGTATGACAAAGTTACAGGCCGGACACGAAATCTCACACAAACTCAAAGTGTTGTCAAACAAACTCAAATTGTGACCTTGACCTTTGAGGTACAGGTGTTGGCTTTACTCGTGACACGTCGTCATGGTATTGTTATGTTGATCATGTGTAGCAAGTTTCAACAAAATCCATCTATGCATGACAAAGTTACAGGCCGGACACGAAATACTTGACGGAAAGACAGACGGACGCTGCGATTACTATATGCCACCCAAATAAATTGGGTGGGTGGGGAGGGGCATAAAATTAAGGATTGATTTTATTGAATTTTCGGAGCCACTTTGGTTGGTTTGTGAACCTTGTCCTAAAGTGAACCGCCATTTTTAATTTCGCTTTGTTTTGTTTACATATAACTGTTAGGCTTTATATCATGGAACTAACTATTATACACATCAAGGAATTATATATAGATGGAAAAGCAACTGATGGAGATTTTGTGAACGCTGGCGTATTCACGCAAAATCTCGCAATATCTCGTTTTTAATTATCTTCACTTCTATTCATATCAGGAACACAAATCAAAAACTTTGCACTGCAAGATGAAATTTTCATCTAAACAATACCATTCCCAGAAATTTGTGTTTAAAATAGTTGAAGTACTTGTGATTACAAAATGCATATAATGCAGCTAAAATAGCGACAAATTACCATAAATTTTCCTTAAAACCTCAATATCTTTAATTCAAAAGCATTTTGCGTGATCGAAACATGTTCAAACATCTAAGATTACATACAACTTAAAGTTTATGTACTAGAAATCAGTTGCCTGTAAATTACTGTAAATGATTTATTTGCAAATCAAGAATCCTTCATGTACTGTTTCATCAACATATAGTCAGGAGATACAAGTTTCCTATCCTTCTATACAAGTCCTTGTACTCATGTAGCATTACGGAAATATATGTCAATATACATATATATACATGGTATAAAATTTAATGTTACACCGGAGCAAGGATAGTTGGTGTACGCTCGCACATAGCCGCCATTCTCTGGTACTAGGGACTGTCCAAACATGAACGTCCAACTGAGAGATATGGAGCCAGAGATTGAAGTTATTATTTGGAGGATGCTTTTGATGTTCCACAGACTGTTGATAGCTCCGACTCTGACGGGAGTTTTGTTGCGGAGTAGACCATTTAACAAGTGATAAAAACCTAAATTATTTTACGTGATATATGTATTCTTATGAGATAATTTATGTAACTACATGTATAATCATCATTTTCAAATGATTATGACAACATTCGTAGTTGACTAACTGAATCAAAATGCAAATCCCTACAATAACATAATTGACTAGTTTACAGGTAAACCAACATTAACCTTGTGTTTGTTGTAATAATATCCGTGTCCTCCATTGCAGTTTTCCTTGATATGAATGATTATGCACATTACAGTCAAACCTGTACTAACGGTTACCTGTTATAAGCAGCCACCTGCCTTAAGCGGCCAGTTTCAGACCCTCCCGTCGAAATTTACTTTTCAATTCAAATTTTATTGGCAATTTCGGCAAACATTTGCCTTTGGCCATTTACAAAGTTTTTAAATAAATATGGCCAAGACACAATACACAACAAAATCATAAATATCATTCACATACAAGTTATGTACTAAGCTATAAACATATTGAGTATAAGAAACAGTTACATTATATAGGGATTGTAAAGAAGTTTCATTATCAAATATTATTTACTTGTTCTAGTGCTAGTTTTCTTATCTTAAAAGCTTCAGATACATATTTTCCTATTTTTAAAATATTTTTCTTGTTTTTATTTGACATAATACTTGAAAATTTCTGAACTGTAGGCCAAGATGAACTATTTAAATATAATATTCTGATGCTATGGTATTTTGGGCAACATAGTAAGAAATGATATTCAGTTTCAACAACTTTCATGGAACATAATTTACATAGCCTATTTTCTCTATCTATATTATTAAATCTTCCAAACTCAATTTCTAAATCGTGGGAGCTTAATCTAAGGCATGTTAACTGTTTTCTAATGGCATTATTTTTTATAACATCTAAATAATCTTCAAAAATAAACTGTTTCTTGAATTTCCTAAAATATTCCAATTTAGGCAATTCTTCAATACCAGTATTCCAACTCTGGATATACTGATCACGTATTCTTTGTCTAAACATGGGTAGATAATTTACGTCTGTATTAAAGTTTAACCATAGTTCACCAAATCCTAGTCTATCCAAATATTCCTTCACATTACTTGCCCAACATTTACCAGTGATAGATTCACATTGATCAATAAAATATCGATATATAATAGAACTTGGGCTTTTCAAAATCTTAGTCCAGAATTTTACTGCTCTCTCTTTAGCTATAATTGACAGTGGATATCTTCCTAGTTCCCCTAATACAGCTAGATTTGAGGTTTGCTGACGAACACCTAAAATACGTTTGCAGAATTTGATATGAATTTTATCCACTTCCTTGAAATCATAGATACCCCAGACTTCCGCCCCATATAAGATAATAGGTACCACCATCGAGTCAAAAAGGGATAACTTGTTTTTAATGTCGAGATTAAGTCTATCACAAACAGATAGTAAGTTGTTATAAGCCTTCAATGCTTGTTCAGATAACGCGTTCACAGCGTGTGTCATATTACCCGTGTGAGTGAATTTTATACCTAAATAACAAAACGTGTCAACAACTTCAATAGGTTCCCCGTTAACAAAAAAATCAAAGTTATTAATTTGTTTTCTTTTCTCGAAGATACATATTTTTGTTTTATTAACATTTATTTTGAGACCCCATTTACGCGAATAGTTTGATATTTCATTAAGCTGAGTCTGTAAACTTTTTGAGTCAGTAGTGAATAGCGCTATGTCATCGGCAAATAAAATCATGTATATAGACAGTTGATTTAGATCATTCTCAGACAAACCTTGAAAGTCAATACTGTACTGAATATCATTGATAAAAAGTATAAATAAAAGAGGCGAGAGTGGCTCCCCTTGCTTTAAACCAAGCGTAACATCGAAGAATTCCGATAAATTACTGTTAGACGGAATTTTTACACAAGATTTAACATTTTCATAAATACATTTAATGATTTTAACCATTTTACAGCTTAATCCTGATTGTATAAGTTTAACCAAGAGGGCATCCCTAATAACGGTGTCAAAAGCTTTTTCGTAATCAATGAATGCACAATATAGTTTGGATTTATTAGCTAAAATCTTTTGAATAATTGAATGAAGAATAAATATACTATCAGCTGTACTTCGTTTATCCCTGAAGCCAAATTGTGAAGCGTTAAATACATTTTCAGATTCGCACCAGCGATTAATTCTATTCCGTAAAACCAATGAAAATATTTTCGAGATTATATTTACAAGAGTAATTCCTCGAAAATTACTAGGGTCAGTTTTATCTCCTTTTTTATGAATAGGAACTATAACTCCCCTACACCACGCATCAGGGTATATACCAGAGTCAAATATATGATTAAAAACATGCTTTAAACATGGACTAATAAAATCTTTAGAATCAATAAAAAAGTCAGCAACATTATTTTCAAAGTCACAACTTTTATGTCTTTTTAGACTGGAAATGGTTTTTGAAATTTCCTCAATACTTATTGGACAGTCAAGAGCATCAATAGACAGTGCTTCCGGTTGCATATCCGGAATATGCTCATCAGGATCGAGCTGCCCATGTGGTGTATTTGAAATATTTTTAAAATGGTCCACGAAATCTTGCATATTAATATCGCTTGAATTATGACTATTCTTTTTCTTGTATTTATTTATATGTTTCCAGAATTTCCTGGGGTTTTTCTTGCTTAGAGACGATAATTTACTTTTTTCGATTTTATGGAAATCAAATGTTGCTACTCTTTTTGCATTGCAGAATACTCTTCTACTATTCAAAAATAATAATCTATTTTCTTCATTTTTGTTAGATCTAAAAACCCTTTTATCATTTAGAAATTGTTTTTTGGCATTTCGACAAGTTTCATTAAACCATGGAAATTTTTTTATTTTATGTTTTGAATTTATTTTAAATGTTCTCCCATTTGTTTTAAAAGAAATATCATATATAATACTAGATAAATTATTTACACATGTGTTAATATCAATTTCGTTTTGTAATAATTTATCACAAATATCATCAAATACATGTTTATTTTCATACAATGAATTGTTAAAATCCTTTAAATCTGAATCGTTCCAAATGATTTTATCATATGTTAAATTATCAGTTTTATATAATATTATTTTATCGCAGTCAATCGAAAACTCTATCGGACAATGATCTGAAAATTCATTTAGATCCAGTACATTCATATCCGATAAACTTGTAAAATTATTCAACTCAGTAATTAAATAATCCACAACACTCGATGCGGTTCGATTTCTGATCAAATTAAAGCAGGTAAATTTACCTTGCTCAAGGCGACCGTTCACAATAGCTAGGCTATTCTCTTTACAGAGATTTAACAGCTTGTTGCCAAACGTGTTCACTGTATTGTCCAGGGAATACCGTACAGGTATGCCTTGCACGGGGAAATCACTTAACGGCATGTCAACATATCGGTCAAGATTAATACTATCGACTAAATCTGACCGTTGACCTACTCTGGAGTTGAAGTCACCTGTGACATAAATATCACCATAGTATTGATATTTAACAATATCGGTGTTTAATTGGTTAAAGAAGTCGTATTCAAAAAGATCTGAGTTTGCATTTTTATAAATAGTTGAGCTCTCAGAGGGGATATAACATGTGCAAAAGTACAGATCATTAGCGCTACCAAAAAACTGCTTTTTTAATTTAAACCATATAATACCGTTATTGTTTACATTAACAAACTCAATCATATTTTCATATTTTTCCTTGTAATATATAATTATACCCCCACTATGACGTTTAGCTTTCCGATTAGATTTCGGTCTAAAACATGAAAATTCGTTATAATTTGAGTTCCAAGTTTCAGTTAAAAGCAAAATATCATACTGATTTACGAAGTTTAAGAAATCACAGTCTGACAGTTTTTGTTTAATCCCCTGCACATTCCAGAGTAGGAATTTCAACTGTTCTTTGGGTCTGTCCTAGGCATCTGTAAAATTGTCCGCTCTTACTATATAATTTAACTGCAATAGGCGGTCACCTGGTCGACGCGGCCAGCGGCCAACATTTTTGGTCCCAAATGCATTAAAAACCTCCTAAAACGGCCACCAAATGAACAAATTTTACCGTAAAATATCGATTTTGGCATATAAAAATTTCATTACGGCCACAGAATTAATATTTAATTAAAGTACTAAAAACCAAATAAATCAAATAATCATAATATATCTTTAATTTAAAATAAGTTTCTTTTAGTTTAGACTTTCTTAATTGGCCGTAAACAAACCAAACAAAGCTGTTATTGTGTTCTACATAATCGCCATTTTTACGACTGAAACCAAACAAAGCTGTTATTGTGTTCTACATAATCGCATTTTTTCCGACTCAAACACGAGTGTAGTGCGTGATAATTTCCACATCTCTATTTTTGCTCGCGTCAGATCAAAGTGTTTTGTGTAAACACGTTAACTGTGAAAAAGGCATAGTGCCACCATTGCAAAAAGGAAGTGCTTCCGTGGGGTAGTCGCATAATGGCGGTTGTAAATAATCCTCAATTCTTCTTCTTTAAAAATGCATTTTCCTATTTTTAATGCTCATTTTTTTATTTGAATGGCATTATTGATGTATTTTGAACATTTTGATAGCATTGTCATGTTTGAATTGTGAATTTAGAAAAAAAAAATGATGCTTGGAAATTGGGGTATGAATTCATGATTTCGGAAATCTACTTTCACTTTGTCACCAGTGTACACACTGAGCAGAAAAAAAATCTCTTATATGACACATGACCCCTACTTTTCTCATCATATTTTGATAGTGCAGAGGTTGACAAACAGTAAAATGTAGGTTTCACTTCTTTCATTTGGGACCCTCTATGAATGACAAGCCTTCAAACTTTTGTTATTTACTATAGAATAAAGAACAAAAATCAATGGTGGGGTTACACCAAAAGTCGGCATATAAAAAGACTAAACAAGCTAACGTTTTTGAGACGATAATTAGAATGGCAGTTTGTTCGTGCTTTTAACGAACCATAAGGAATTAACTCATTAAGTTCACACTTGTAAAAAGCGGTAATTGTGGAAAAATATAAAATTTGGAAATGATTTATTGCGACTTAAACCATAAATGTTATGATTGTCAGCGTGTTAACAATGACACAAAAACGGAAATGTTATGATTGTCAGCGTGTTAACAATGACACAAAAACGGAAGTGTTTGACTTTGGATGAACGTGTTGAGGTTGTGAAATTGTGCCAATATACAAAAATACTTCGCTAATCTGGGCGAAAATTAATGACCCTGTAGTAGGCAGCCACCTGTCTTAAGCGGCCAATTTGGCCATTTCCCTTGGCTGGCTGCTTAAGACAGGTTTGATTGTATATTGTTAAATATCTAGTTTAAAACGTATAGCGTGTTTCAATAGCGTGCTAACATGACATGATCTGTTCGTGAATGTTTAAGGTGTTTACTTCATGAAACACTAGAAGGCATATAAAGCTTGAGATAGTTGCAGTATTATTAAAATTGCTGCGTAATACACCAGCCATTCACGTTTATTAGCGTACTAAAGTACTTTAAAGGGACACGCTGTTATTTTCACTTCATCTATTTCTGAAAAGTATATATTTTCATTACGTAAAGTTACTTTACCATAGCATATTCTAGACTATTTTGGTTCCTGTGTTTAAAAAAAGTGTGTAACTGGTTGAAAAGCATTTTTAGCAGATCTTCGACAGCAAGTGCAAATCATATATTATAGATTTCCTGAGTTATATCGGGATGATAGAACTTATTCCAAGTATATAAAGATAAATACAGTAGAATTTTAATGGATCGTACCCGACGGGACTGGCTCGTAACGAGCAATCAGAACAGGTTCTGCACTGTTTTCTTCTCTATCAGAGTAAATAGGTTAAATGTATCTATTCATGGACATGGACTGTGTGGCTTTTGAGTTTGAAAGAGTCCAGTTAAAATGCATATGGAGTCAAGAATTAAAATGATTTTTATTTGATAGCAAGACCTTGTATCTAATTTCAATATTTATCTAATTTCAGAAACGCCAAACTGGCTATCTTCATACTAGTTGCATTATGCGTGATACTGGCTATCACGCTAGGCGTTGGCCGACAACGACGAAGTCAGAGTTATGACCCTGCATATGCCTTTGAATTTACCGACAACCAGACACTTACTTCGCACGTGATTCCAGAACTTAAGAACCCAGACAAAATTAAGCGTACGACACGTATCCCAAAAATTATTCATCAGTTTTGGGACGACGAGATTATACCCACAGAGTTTGTGGATAATATCCGAAGTCTTGTACGCGACAACAGACCACCTGACTGGCAATATTATTTTTGGACGATGAAAACAGCGAGAGCTCTCATCAAAAACAAATACCCCGAATTTCTAAAAATATTCGATAACTACCCAGGTAATAAAAACGTTTATAACTATTCCACTTGAATTAGCAATGAGAGACGAATGACAATGAGACGTTATATCGTATATCAGTTATCACGGAGATTGTGACCGGGCGGGGATTCGAACTCGCGGCCTCTGGATTGAAAGTCATACGCATTACCGACTGAGCTTACCGAGCCTGGCTAATTATCTCAGCATAGTGAACACACAGCATATGCAAGGAATTATATAGATAAGGTCTTCTATAAATATCATTGGCATATATTACGATTTAAATTGAGAAAGTTCTCCGTTACTTGCGGAGATATGTGTGCTCGGGTATTGGTCATTTTCATTTAAACATATAATTCATTCTAATTTGCATATATGCAAATCAGTTTAAGTCTAACTTTGGATTAGAACGGTGAATGAAATCTTGTTAAGTTCTGCTCCATAGACCCCATAGATACAGACTAACCACTTATACATAATATATACACAAACACAACTACACATTTATTTGTGCAGTCATACCTGTCTTAAGCAGCTATTCAAGGGAAGTAGCAAAATGACCTTTTAGGACAGGTTGTTGTTTAATACATGTTAATTTATCCTGAAAACTTAGGAATGGGAAATAGCAAACGTGGCTGCTTAAGACAAGTGACTGCTAAATAGAATTGACTGTTTAATAGAAGTGACTGCTTAATAGAGGTAACTGCTTAATAGAGGTGACCGCTTATAGAGGTGAGTGCTTAATAGAGGTTACAGCTTATAGAGGTTTGGCTGTATATGCATTTTCATATATTTCAATCTTTTATATTTCAGACAATTTATCCCGGGCTGATGCTATGCGCTATGTCGTTCTATATGAGTACGGCGGCGTGTACTTTGACCTTGACACAGTGAGCGTCAAACCACTAGACCCTTTTCTTCAGCAACACCTTTGCGCGTTCGTACAGGAGCCAGACGAACATTTATTGGTATACGGGGTAGACTATCAGTTGACAAATTCCGCCATGTTATGTAGACCTCGACATCCAATATTTACTTTCATTCTTGATAAACTACCTTCTATTGCTAAAAAATGTCATAATGCATACGAATGCACGGGACCGGGAGTGCTTACGAAACAGTACATGGACTATAAAGCCAAACCTTACGATTACATAAATGTAGTACCGACTGATCTCTTTCAAGATCGAATCTTCATACGCATGCGCGGACCGCAGATACGTAAAAAATGTAAGAATTTGGAACCACTGAACAAAGCCCAAAAGGCAGTATGTGAAACCTGGAAAGCACGAGGCGAAGAAGCACGTGCGATAAGTCCAAATGCTTTCACGTACCACACATATCACTTTAGTCACAGATCCGGAGGTTGGAAAAGCGTAACATTCAAACGAGAAAATAATATTACTAAAATTGTTCCTCATTTAAAAATGTACACGGGTTGATATATTGATTAGGGCATTTGAGTTATGAAGTCAGGTTAATTCATTGCTCCTGTGTTTTTTTCCAAAAACATCTTTTATAGTAATAAAATAGTAACAAATTGTTGACAGTGACAATCATAAAGGTGATCTTCAGATACTGTGAACTTTTGAGGGAAATATTTTCTTAAACTTTGGAGATATTTGTGAATATATATTTTTCTATACCTGGATATTTACCTGGTACACATAAATTCCTTTGTTCTCGGTGAAGGGTCAAAACTAGGGACACTACCTACACAACAAATCTGAGTGGTTACACACTAAGTGTTATTGGATTTACAGTTATTTTTGAGAACTGCTCACCACAACCACAGCCACAATGAGCAAATCAGGAGATCAAATAAAGAGCTCACAAAAACAAGTGACTGTAAACATGGCCTCGGGTGCCAAGTCAAGTCAGAAGCTTAGTAATACACAGCCTGTCAAACGCGCTCATGTGGAAGTTGCAAACAGTAGTGCAGAAGAAATAACCATTATTACACAGCAACTGGACACATTAAGTGAAAACATGTGCATTGTTAAAGAAGAGCTTAAAGATATTATGAAAAAAGGAGATATTGAAAGTCTCATTTCAAACACAGTTTCAAAAATTATTGAAGGAATGGAACAAAGGATGATAGCCTTGTTTGATTCAAAACTTAAGGAGAAAACACTTGAAATGACAAATAAAATAGAAAGTTTGGAATTTGAGAACAACGAGCTTAAGGCCAAATTCAAAACATACGAGTCAAATGTTGAGAAAAATTTAGAAAAGCTTCGTGAAACAGTGTATACTGGTGAAACTTTAGCTCGAGAAGCAAACAAGAGAGCAAACCAAAATGAGCAATACTCAAGGAAAAACAATGTAAAAATTATGAACATTCCACAGGAAGTAAGCGAAACAGAAGATATGCTCATTACAAAAGTGTGTGATCTTTTTCACACAAAAGGAAATGTAACAATAGCCCCAGAGAAAATAATGGCTATCCACCGCATTCCAGGCAAACCTGGCATGACAAAGCCAGTGCTAGTGAAGCTGACTAACAACAACGCAAAAACCACACTGATGAGGAAACGTTCGGCAATGAAGGCAGCAGGCCACAAACTGGTAGATGACGTCACCAAACTCAACCAGGGATTGATAAACAGGCTTACACTCCACAAGGACATGGACAGTGCCTGGTTCTTCAATGGATCAGTGTTTGGGAAGACGACAACTGGAGTCAGACACAAGTTTGACATCTATGACAATGTTAACACGGTCATTCATGCACCGTTATAATCAAATACAGGACAGTTTGTGCAGTATGTGTGGAATATGAAAATAACTTTGAGATATATGAATGTGTTTTTGTGTGATATTGGATTAAGTATTTTCTTTGGATAACACTTTATAACAGTAAGGTTATTATAATTTTTTTTATGAATAGAAACACCCCTATATCAATACCTGCATTCTGCAAAGTTCCAAGTAAGGAAATGTTACTATATTATTATACAATCAAAGACTACTATATAATACAATAGACATCATTAAAAATAATAACTGTATTTACAGATAAGTGCTGTGGTCTGTAATTTACTAACACAGCACTGACCAGAGTTTAATATGTATTTGTTAATTGATGCATGCAACCAAGGGATGCTTTTCAGAAGCTTCATTGTTTTTTGTATTTTATTTGTTTGTTTTATTTGCTTTCTAGAAAAAAACGAATGTCAATTCATGAATTATACATCAACATGAATCTGGATAGTCAACTTATTTTGACACAGATGTTCAGTCTAGTAGGGTACAAATTGATACCTCATTTTGGTACAGATGGTCTACTCATTTTTATTCATTTTGATGCAGATGGTCAATTGATTTTGATTTTATCTTGATA
Source organism: Panopea generosa (assembly GCA_029582155.1). Taxonomy (NCBI): domain Eukaryota; kingdom Metazoa; phylum Mollusca; class Bivalvia; order Adapedonta; family Hiatellidae; genus Panopea; species Panopea generosa. The sequence continues at coordinate 63,484,290 of CM055905.1, read as the reverse complement.
CAGATGGTCAATTCATTTTGATACAGATGGTCAATTCATTTTGATACAGATGGTCAGTTCATTTTGATTCATTTTGACACAGATGGCTAATTCATTTCGATACATATGGTTAATTCATTTTGATTAATTTTAATACAGATGGCTAATTCATTTCAATTCATTTTGATACATATGGTTAATTCATTTTTGATTTGTTTTGATACAGATGGTCAGTTCATTTTGATTCATTTTGATACAGATGGCTAATTCATTTTAATTCATTTTGATACATATGGTTAATTCATTTTGATTTGTTTTGATACAGACGGTGAATTAATTTTGATTCGTTTTGATACAGATGGTCAATTCTTTTTTTTTATTTTGAAACAGATGTTTAAACCATTTTAATTGTTTTGATACAGATGGTCAATTCATTCCTTTCACTTTATCTGTCAATTCAGATTGAAGTTATGAATTTTGAGTAGTCTTTCTCTTGAATGTCCGATACGTTCATTAGGAATACTGTAGGTAATACTTATTCTTCAAACTGGTGAGTTATTCCCAGTTAGCATTTTGATAATGAATTAGCATTTTAAAAAAAAATGGATTAAATTAACCCTTATTGGTACCATTATATTTGAATTTTTCTTCGTTTTATATTCAACTCAGTAGATGTTTGTTTTGGGAAAAAATCACGTGTTTACATCTTTAATTCCACTATGTGCTTCTTTGTTTCACACTTTATTGTTTCATTAACCCCACCCTTTGTCCCCCCCTTTTTGCCAGGTGAGGTTGCCAAGCTTACATGTACTAATTATACTCTTAATTGTGGTTTGAAGAGTCATTTTGTGATTGACATAAATATTAATGAGTGATATCAAGATTTTATCCCTGAATTGCCGAGGCCTTAATGGTAACCAAAAGAGAGTAGACGTCTTTCGATATCTACAAGATAAAAAATGTCATATTTATTGCTTACAAGACACACATTTTACTGAGTCACAAAAAAAGTTTATTTATGCTCAATGGAACGGGGACTGCTATTTTAATTTTACCAAATCTAATGCAAGAGGCGTTGCAATATTATTTAGTAAAAACTTTGAGTGTAATGTGCATAATGAATATCGAGACAAGGAAGGTAATTACATAGCACTTGACATGACAGTGGAATCAAAACGATTTACACTTCTTACAGTATATGGACCCAACTCTGATCAACCTGTTTTTTATGAAAATATTTTTAAGATTATAAATGATATAGGTAATGATACATATATGATATGTGGCGATTTTAATCTTGTGCTCGATCCAAAGATGGATTATTTTAACTATAAAAATATAAATAACAGAAAAGCAAGAGAAACACTTTTAGACAATATTACAGAAAAACAACTTTTTGACCCTTTTCGTGAACTTAATCCTGATACTAAAAGATACACATGGAGACGTAGTAAACCTTTACAGCAAGCTAGACTTGACTTTTACCTGCTAACAGAGGATTTTTTACCAAATGTGAAAATGTGCAATATTCAAACTAGTTATAAGTCTGATCATTCCATTATATTTCTAAAACTATGTTTTAATGATCTAAACCATGGTAAAGGTTTATGGAAACATAACAACTCTCTTTTAAATGATATTGAATATATAAATACAATAAATAGAAAAATAGAAGAAATAAAAGAACAATATTGTCTACCAATCTATAAAATGGAAAATTTACATGAAATCCCCAATGAAGATATACAGTTTGTTATAGATGACCAATTATTTTTAGAAACATTATTGATGGAAATACGAGGTAAATCGATTTCATATGGTAGTTACAAAAAAAAACTAAGAGATAAAACTGAGGAACAACTTATTAAAACAATTGATAAAATTGAAAAATCACTAAATGAAGAAAATATAGAGGAATTTAACATTTTAAAAAATGAATTGAATACTCTACGGAATGAAAAACTTAAAGGTTATATGATAAGATCAAAAGCAAAATGGGTTGAAGAAGGTGAAAAACCATCCAAATTCTTTTGTAATTTAGAAAAAAATAACTATGTCAGCAAAATAATACCAAAAATAGAAAAAGAAAATGGTGATATAGTAGAAAATCAGACTGATATTTTAAAAGAAACCGAATGTTTTTATAAAAATCTATATTCCTGTCATGAAAACGAACAGATAGATGTTGATCTTGAAAAAGAATTAAAAGAGTTTGATGTGCCAAAATTATCTTACAATGATTCACAAAATTTAGAAGGAAACATTACTTATTCAGAGGCATCAAAAACTTTACTTTCAATGTCGAACGACAAAAGTCCAGGCAGTGACGGATTTTCTAGTATTTTTTATAAAATGTTTTGGAAAAAAATAGGACACTTTGTAGTCAGATCCATCAATTTTGGGCTTAAAAAAGGTACACTATCCATAACTCAGCGGCAAGGTATTATTACATGCATACCCAAAGAAAATAAGTCACGCAGTATTTTGAAAAACTGGAGACCAATAACATTATTAAATATTACAAGATAGCCTCAGGCTCCATAGCAAACAGAATAAAAACAGTGTTGAATAAACTTATAAGTGAAGAACAGACAGGATTTATAAAGGGTAGGTATATAGGTGATAACACCAGACTTTTATATGACATTTTACATTTCTCTGAAGAAAAAAACATTCCAGGATTACTACTTTTAATAGATTTTGAGAAAGCCTTTGACACTCTCTCTTGGTCTTTCATCAAAAAGACTTTGATTTTTTTTAAATTTGGAGATTCAATTCAAAACTGGATCAAACTTTTTTATAATAATATTCAGTCATCAGTTATTCAATGTGGCTTTTTATCCGAGTTCTTCAGTATAGGGCGCGGCTGCCGTCAGGGAGATCCCCTGTCACCATACATCTTTATTTTGTGTAGTGAAATTTTAACAATTAGTATAAAAAATAATAAAAATATAAAAGGAATTAACATAAATAATAAAGAGTATAAGTTATCTCAGTTTGCAGATGATACCTCAATCTGACTAGATGGATCGGACACTTCACTTAATGAAACTCTCTCCGAACTACACTACTTTTCACAAATCTCTGGACTTAAAATCAATTTTGACAAGACACAAGTTATATGGATTGGATCAAAGAAATACAGCTCATATTCAATAAAAACAAAATGGAAACTATCATGGGGCAAAAATGAATTCAAATTGCTAGGCATTACATTTAGCACTGATTTAGATAGAATGATAAAACTAAATTTTAAGGAAAAAACTGAAAAAATCAAAAAATCATTGCAATACTGGAACAGAAGGTTTCTTACACCAATTGGGAAAATCACAGTCATTAAAAGCTTATTATTACCATCCTTAAACCATATTTTTATTTCTCTCCCAAACCCGCCAGACACCTATATTAAACAAATTAATGACATGTTGTATACGTTCATATGGAAAGGATCCGCAAAGATAAAAAATGTAGTTATCACAAAATATTATTCAGAAGGAGGATTAAAAATGATTAATTTAAAAGCTTTCATAGCAAGCCTAAAAAATACTTGGATAAGGCGACTTATAAATTCAGATGGAATGTGGCAATATTTAACAAATTCTTTTCTTGATATAGATTAAATATTATCTTGTGGAAAACATTACCCTGAAAAGCTACTTAATTCCACTAAAAATGAATTCTGGAAAGATATCGTGCAGGCATATATGAATTTATTAGATTCTAACAAAATTGATACATATGAAAAATTCCTCAAGATGCCAATTTTTTACAATCAGAATCTATTAATTGGAAAGCAAAGTTTTTTCCTTAAAAGTTGGTATAACAAAGGAGTCCGATATATAAATGATATTATTAATGAAAATGGACATTTATTTACTAAGGAAGAGTTTGAACAAAATACAAACCTTAAAATTAACTATTTGCATTTTCATGGAATATTGCAATCAATAAAAACATTTAAAAAATTAAATGGATTTGAACATGATAATACAATTTATTCCATCTCATATCTACCCAGTGTTACAGAATAAATCGGGAACTAAACCAATTTACGACATTCTGAATAAAAACAATGACAGACCAGCTGGTCAAAGTCGATGGAATGAAATATATAACATAAATGAAAATGACTGGAAAATATACTACAATATTCCTTTCCAAATAACTAAAGATACACAGCTTCAATGGTTGCAATATAGACTTCTACACAGGATCCTCCCAACAAATAGATACTTAACTTTAATCAATATCAAATCTGATGAAAAATGTACTTTCTGTCATATACACACAGAAACACTGCAACATTTGTTTTGGCAATGTAATCATATAAGAGCATTGTTTTCAGATATAAGTAAATATCTTGAGCAAAGACATGTCCAATTTTGCTTTAATGAAATCAAATTAATTTTTGGAAATAAATCAAACAGCCAAAATGCATTAGCAGAAAATATCCTACTACTTGCCATTAAGAGATATATTTACTCAAGTAGATGTCTGAATAACAAAATTTCATTTCATGGGCTAATAGGAAATATGAGAGCATTGTATGAGGTAAACAAGTGGATTAACATTAAGAATGGTACGTTTGATAAATTTAGTGAAGATTGGGGTACTATACAAACACTGATTTCATCATAATTTAAATTGTGTACAAATGTATCCACACAAATAGTTTAAAATGTACATATAATCTATGTTTAAAACAAATGTGTAACCTCACATGGAAAAATCCCCCCCCCCACTACATTTTTTTCTACACCCCGTCATTTAAAATATTGATATATTGCCTAAATAGACAGAAAAAATATTTTGATGTTTTTTTTCAATAATGTCACATTATAGAAGAAATACTATATACATATTAAGAATGAATGGTTGAATGAGAGAGCAACTAAAATAATAATTATATACTACTTCATAATTGCTTGCTTTTTGTACGGTGTGAAGGAGGATGGTCCTCCCCGACCTCCTTACACCTATGACGGGGAGAATAAACGGACCATCAAATGGTGGTTCAAAAAAAAAAAAAAAACAAAAAAAAAAAACAAAAAAACATTCAGAAAACACGATAGCAGTAACAGTATAGTTGCATGTGTAAATTAGAACATTTTAGTAGTACATTATCATTCTACTTTGCCAGGCCCTGATCATCTCAGTCGGTAGTCTGACAATTAATTTAGGGGTGGCGAGTTCGAATCCCAGCCCGGCCACAGTCTCCGTGATGACTGGTATACAACCTAAAGTCTCATTGTCATTCGTCTTTCAACTCAGATTCAAGTTGGAAAATTATCGATTATTTGCGAAGATGGCCGTGCTTTAGTACTTGTTTACCTCCCAGGATCACAGGAAAGAGTCGTTAGGTTAACTGATAGTCTGTAAGCTCTCGATGGTATAAAACTGACCTAAACATACAGTCAATCAATCAATAGTATTTTACTTTGAATACAAGTAAAGAAATGTGTGTTATATGTTCAAATGAGAATAAGTTTTATATGTTTATTGATTGATTGATTGAATATTTAGCGTCATTTTATGCCATCGAGGGCTAACACAGACGATCAGTTAACCTAACCACTGTTTCCTGGTATTAACCAGTACTCGAGCACACCCCATCTCCGCAAGTAACTGATAACTTCTCCACTTGAATCAGCGGTGAGAGACGAATGATAATGAGACACAATGTCGTACATCAACTCATGACCACTGGATTGATAGTCAGAAGCGTAACCGACTAAGCTAATCTGAATAAAAATACTAACAACGTTTTATTATTGATATTTATACTATATATCTATTGGACGAAATTGTAATTTAAATGCAGTTAAAAAGGTTTAATTATGGAAGTATTTAACCATGCGGACCAGGAGAAAGTTCATGCGAACCAGGAGAAAAACATGTTCGTAATAATAATAGCTTAACATTATTTGTAATACAGAACATTCTATTATTTTTGTTTACTTTTAAATATATATAAAAATGGGTTTTACATTCATATGAAATGAACTTACAATACATTAACGCTTTACTCCATCTGCATTTTAACTGGACTCTTCTAAATTCAAAAGCCACATATAGTCAATTTCCATGAATAGATTCATTTTACCTATTTATTCTCGTAACGAGCAATCAAAACAGGTTCTGCACTGTTTTCGAAAGTCTTCTATATAAAAGGTGTTCATAGGTGTCCATATGAAGTAAAGAGTTAAACTGGATTTAGTGTCTATAATGTACAGTAAAATCTGTCTTCGGCATCCAGTCAAGGGAAGGAGCCAAAGTGGCCTTTTAAGACAGGTTTTTATTTAATGCTGGTTAATTTGCTGTGAAAGCATAGACATGTGATTTTATTCAAATGTCGCTGCTTAATATAAGTTTCCGCTTATAAAGGTTTGACTGTATGTCACTCTTTTTTGTCTCATTTGGTTACAACCAAATCATAATATTATTTGTTTCAGTTTATAAAAAGCTGATGTTACAAATATAGCAAAATAGACAAACGATATCAGTATATTCAAATGCACTGATATACCTTTAATCAAGGTTTTTGTCGTAAATGGTCCTCTGTTTGTTTTATTGACCACTCTTGCATCAAAAGTCCAAAAACATGACTTCTGATGTTGTTGTGTTAATAGATATCCAGATCCATACATTTTAAAATCATATTTCTGGTACAAGTATAATGCATGTGTGTATGTTTAAACAGCAGTTACTATAAAAGTTCCCTTAATTATTTTTGTAAATACTGTTGATGTAATCTACAAATAAAGTAAAGTTAAAATTAAAAAAAAAATGTGTTTGTTCAATGTAGTGTCATCCCCTATTGAAAGGGCCAGCCACAGTGGGCTTATGAGACACCTTTATGTTGTACACAGTTACTTCCCGACAGCTATTATCATTGCCAAGTGTCCGGCTGTTAGACAGTCAGTAACCCTCGATTTATCTAACTGTTGGGTGAGCAAGCGGTCCCATCAGAAAAAAAGTGTTTTAAACCGGGATTCGAACATTCGACCTCCCGCTTCCGAGGCGGACGCCTACCACTAGGCCAGGCTACGGAATACGCTGCTGCAAATACGAATTAAAAAAACAAACAAGCATTTTTTTATGTTCAGACCATTATTTTGAAAATAAGATAATATTTCTTGATTTTGTAATAGAATGACATATATAAATTAGCGAATATTCGTGTTCAGAATGTGGTGACATAAATTGTAACAAATATGTTACTTGATTTCTTTAAATGCAAGATAAAACTTCGAGGAAATGTTGATTTGCATTGTTTTATTTGGTTTTATTTATATTTCAAAACCAGACTAGAATGAAAAATATTCTTTATAAGATTGAGGTAAGATCTCTTGAATATACTGAATGGAGTAGTTATTCAAATTTGATAAATACTATATTGATTAATGCTAAATATTTTATTTACAAAAACAAGTATACAAGAACTATTCCAATGTTTGTAAATTTCATAAAATATTTAAAACATATTGAAAAGATAGAAAGAACTTCAGCAATCGCAAAAGGTAAAATTGGACAACACAACGGCAAATAGGATCATTACAACTGATTTAAGGACAACATAACGGCAAATGGGACACATTACAACTGATTTAAGGACAACATAACGGCAAATGGGACACATTGATTTAAGGACAACATAACGGCAAATAGGATCATTACAACTGATTTAAGGACAACATAACGGCAAATGGGACACATTACAACTGATTTAAGGACAACATAACGGCAAATGGGACACATTACAACTGATTTAAGGACAACATAACGGCAAATGGGACACATTACAACTGATTTAAGGACAACATAACGGCAAATAGGATCATTACAACTGATTTAAGGACAACATAACGGCAAATGGGACACATTACAACTGATTTAAGGACAACATAACGGCAAATGGGACACATTTCAACGGATTTAAGGACAACATAACGGCAAATGGGACACATTACAACTGATTTAAGGACAACATCATGCTGACTGTAGATTCAGAGTGTCAAATACTTTTCCTCATTAACACATTTTACTCTATCCCTTACTCTACTCTCTACATATACAAACTTATTTCTTATGTAAGACATTTATATTACACATTGTGACAACATTTAGTTATAAAAAACGGCTTAAAATGTCATATGTCATGATTGTGAACGGCTTAAAATGTCATATATCATTATTGTGATCGTCTTAAAATGTCATATGTCTTATTGTGAACGGCTTAAAATGTCATATGTCATTATTGTGAATGGCTTAAAATGTCATATGTCTTATTGTGAATGGCTTAAAATGCCATGTCATTATTGTGAACGGCTTAAAATGTCATATATCTAATTGTGAATGGCTTAAAATGTCATATGTCATTATTGTGAACGGCTTAAAATGTCATATGTCATTATTGTGAACGGCTTTGATATATAAAGTTAGAATATATAAACATAGTATGAATGTACATCTTAACAAGCTACTGATCGTTATTATTGTGTTATGACCAATGTGTTGCTATTTACATGTATGTATAATTAGAAATAAAACATTTACAAACCAAAGACTTTGAGATTGATATATCCGTTTTGCTACATCCATCGATATTAATGTATGTAACAGATTCGATATGTATGTATGACCAGGTAAATTCTGAATTCAACATTATCGCGTGTCCCTAATTAAGGAGAATGTTTACTCATATGACAAAAAAATACTAAATAAAAAGTTCCGTTTTAATTCCCTTAATTAAACATTAAACCGCATCCCCGTTCACTAGCCTAGTTTTCCTTTAGTTATTTTAAATGTTATATTCAACCTGTAATACATGTTCGACAATTGCATTAAATCTTACCCTCTTCACTAACGTAGTTCCCCTTTAATTATCTCTGCCAATTAATTTAAATGTTATATACAACCTGTAATGCATGGTGACAATCGTATTAAATCGTATCCCCTTCACTATCGTAGTTCTCCATTTATTTCTTTCACCAATTTATGTGTAAGTTATTTACAACCTGTAATCCATGTTCGATAATAGCATTAAACCGCACCGCACTCCACTAACGTAGTTTCCCTTTAATTCTAATATTATCAATGACACTAAACTGTACCCGCTTATTTTACTAACGTGACGATGTGTATAAAAAACGGAATAACAGCAGTTCAACGAGCCCGCAACGTAGACCAAACTGCTCACATAGTCTTTTCATTTGAGTTGTCGAAAACATGCACGACATTCAATGGATCCATTGGTCATTCTGAGGCTTAGTTCTTCTCAAATATCACGTTATAACTAGCGTTATTAACATATGCAGTATCGGGTATTTTACATATCGTGTAGTGGCATAACAGTTCTCTGTTCAACATTCAGTGGATAGTCAGTTCAAAGATTGTTTACGATTCAAGTTGCTATAGGAAAAACTAAATCTTACTGCGTATATGTTTGCTGAATGTGTATGATCATACGTTATTGAATACACACCTAGTAATCTCCCAAACCATCACATAGTCACCAACCATATTTGAGAATATTCTTAGACTTGAGTTTGAAAATCTAAATTTCAAACTTAGATATCTAGTGTGGTACCTTGACAGATAGAATTATTGTAAAAGTGTATTTGACTATATATCAGGGGTCCCTCCAAGCTTGTAAATTTTGGCCTCAAACATTGGTCTCTAAGTGTGTTTTTCAAAATTCATTCTTTGAGTTCAAGTCTAAGAATATTCTTAAGAATGGTTGATGAATACAAAGACTTGTATAGAAGGATAGGAAACTTGCATCTCCTGACTAAATGTTGATAAAACAGCACACGAAGGATTAATTATTTGGCAAATTAATCATTTAGAGTTCACAGACATATGCTTTCATGTACACAAAATGTAAGTTGTTTGTAATCTTAAATGTTTTATTATGTAATGATCTTGAATTAAAAATATTGATGTTTGAAGTTAAAATTGTCGCAATTTTGTCGTTATTTTAGCTGCAGTATACATATTTTGTAATCAGAATACTTCAACAATTTTAAACACATATTGCTGGGAGTTGTATTGTTTTGATGAGAATTTCATTCTGCAATGTAAAAAATTTGATTTGTGTTCCTAAGATAAATAAAAGTTGAGATAATTGAGAACGAGATATTGCAAGATTTTGCGTGAACAGCGAGCGTTCACAAAATCTCAATTGCCGTTCCTTCTCCATGTAAGTCATTGGTTCAGTTATATGTTTATATATTTCTTTATTTCCATCCCACCATAATACACAAACATACAATAAAATCAATGTACATATGTATGAACAAAAATATATTATGCCATTCATATTAGAATTATAAGAGACTCCATATTTAAAAACATTATTCTTCATGTACAGTTATGGTCCTTCAGTGGATTTATTTGTTTATATTTGTTAACTAAAACATATCACATACATAAATATGACCAGTTATTGTTAATCGTACTATAGTGCAAATAAGAAATTTTTTTAAAAATTCATTTATCACACCAGATCAGATCTTTTATGACCTGATTAACAATAACTGTTCATGAAATCACACACATTATGGTTTATAAAAATAATATATCTACTACGACTTTGGACTAGAAATTGTGTTAAAAATAAACAAATATGCTATCTCGATTAATAACTTGCTTCGTATTTAGAGACATTTTCTCTACCGACATTTGCTCGCGTCTTTATGCAAGATCTGGTTTTCAAATATCCCAACTTCCCATTTTTCAAGAATTTAGTATTACCAAGTTGGCGATCGAACCCATGATCTTGTGCATGCAAGGTGGATGCTCTACCACTACACCACTGCTGCGGTCATAGTAAAAGCCATAAAATACAAAACAGCTCTCAACCTGGATTCAAAATGAAAACTACAAACAGACCTTCGTTGTTAGCTTTTATTACTCGCTTCGTTACAGCTTAAAAATAGATGGTAAGCAATTTTAATGCATGGAACACGAAATAATACAACTGGAATTATGTTCAGTGATTCTATGTAAAACACAGGTATATAAATGCTTTTGTTATGATATTTTTTTTTACTTTAAAATATAACCAAGAAATATGACTTATTCTCATAGTAATGAGATCACCCGCATTGCGGTAATTATATGCATGATAAACAATAGCTGTAGAAAATGTAAAATTTATTTTCTAATCCTAAAGTTCCAGTTATGCAAGCTTTAAAAAAGTGTTGCTTAACCCTTTACTTCATATAGACGCCTTTGGACACCTCTAATATAGAAGGCTTTTGAATTGTTGGGTGAATTATGTTTATATTAACTGGCAGAGTGGAAAACAGTGCAGGAAGTGTTCAGATTGCTCGTAATGAGCAATCTGAACTCTTCCTGCACTGTTTTCAAAGGCCTTCTGTGATTGGTGCGGGAAAGCGCGTATCTATGGAGTAAAGGGTTAAGAATTGTGTCAATCTGAAGTTGACATCAAACTGCATTTTGAGGTCAGAAAGGTTGTATTGAGGCCTTAATGCAGAACAGGTTTATCTACCTTCTTAGTATATACTAAGGTGGATTAGTTATGCACTAAACCAGCAATACGTACAACTAACACTAGTTTTTATACTGAGATCCAAAAGTTCAGTCGGTACTTTCATGCAAGTTTAACTATAATACAAAATAAGATTTCGATATTTTTTTTCAATTTAACTATACATGTATTTGTCGAAGTATGCAGAGCAACATCAACATATTTTTTAATTTATTCTACAGTCTGGCTGAAAGTTATTGCCCCTTTATGTAAAACAGCAATTTGTCAAATAAAACACTATTTGTCTAGTTAAACTATTGAAACTGTGTAAATGATGAGATATTACACCACAAGACGTAAAACTTGTAACCTAACATGGCATCACTGTACATGCATTCCTTCTTGAAAATTAAGTCGGTAAATTGCCTCCCTTTACATTGAAATAAGAACGATTTGGGATGACAGATATCACCAGAATGAAAGTTGGTATACTTAATTTAATCACTGATTCTGTTTGTTTACAAACCAAAATTCAATTTCAGACTGTGTCTTCAAAATATCATTTCCATATCCAGACACACCCCGGCTTAAATGTACCCTATGTGGTTTCATATGTATTTTCACTGACTAAACTTTTGTTTCTCAGTATATGTAAATATATTACAAGTAGACTTGGCAGTTGTCAAATTCAACATTTTATCATCATGAGGCCATAATTAATGAATTCCTAGATTTGTATCCCACTGTTGGTCTTTCTAATGATTTCCTTTCATTTCATGCCCAATAAAACATTAGTTTTAAATATCGGAAAAACTAAAAATAAAAATGCACCTTCGCTCCCGTTATGAATTTTTTTTTTTTAATAAATCTCGTAATTAATTTATCATATTTAATGCTTTTAACTACTGCACTTCTAGCAAACAAAATATCAACTTAAATATTCAATAATCACATATCGGGTTTAGGTCGTAGCGTTTCCACTACCGAACATTTATTCAAGTATTAACCCTTTACTTCATACAGATGCCTTTGGACACCTCTAATATAGATGCCTTTGGACACCTCTAATATAGAAGGCTTTTGAATTATTGGGTGAATTATGTTTATATTAACTGACAGAGTGGAAAACAGTGCAGTAAGTGTTCAGATTGCTCGTAACGAGCAATCTGAACTCTTCCTGCGCTGTTTTCAGAGGCCTTCTGTGATTGGTGCAGGAAAACGCTATCTATTGAATAAAGGGTTAAACAGAGTTCCAGAATAAAATTGCATCCCGTCTATCTCCGAAATAAGATACAGAGAAACATACAATTTAAAGGTTGCATAGTTGTCTCCAAATGGCTTCTCTTTTATAAACTACAAAGTTTGAAAATATAAAATAGCAATGTTTACTTTCTGAGGGATGAAAATGGTATGTATAAAATAAATAAACATGTACACCATCTTCACATCCACAAACATTCTGTCCTTTATTTGATCTACACGGGTATGCAGTGAAATTCAATTTACGCAGCATTTTGATCATTACACTTGGGGACTTTGAAAATTCACCACTTACATATAGGTAATTTTAATGCAGAAAATATCCATCAGATTTCAAAGAAAGTTTTTATATGTTAAGAGTGCCATCTCTAACTACTTCCGTCAAAATTGCATGACTGAAACTTGAACTTTTTATGCATTTTTTCCATTTTCGAAGCTATCTGAAGAAGTGAAAATTCACAGGCATCAATAACGAGTGTATGTATCTGGGTGAATAATTTAATCTCTAAAATTTTATCGAGAATACATGTCAATATAAACCTCATTTGACATTCCAATATATTCAGGTCACTGACACTCGTGTACTAGATATGCATGCTATAATGAAATGATATATACGTATAATCCAAATGTCTCTATCAGCAATATTGTAAATAACTTAAATAGCAAGCCGTATTAATTAATATACTGAAAAATAAATCTACACACTTCATCAGTAAAAACCCACTGGTACATTACGGACAATTCGTAATTTTTTTTAAATAATTCACAAATATATCAACAAATGTCTCCAACAATTGTCTTTAACAAATGCAGTCTGATGTACAATGTATATAATAAATGAAAAAAAAAAAAAAAAATGTTAATGATAATAATTATTAAACAGTGTCCAAATTTTTAACTAACTTTCTTAAAAATTAACTAAAAATTTAAATCTTATTGAAGAATAACATCAGTGAAAATGAAATTGTACAAATGAAAATTAATATAAAAATTAATCGTCATGATTAACGCATTAGGCCATTCTTAAACAAAAATTGTTTTCCACATTCCTACCTACTAAATCAAAATTACAGCTGCCCAAACTTTTTTTTACTGACTTTTAAAGAGTTGCATTTTTTTTTCATGATCTGTCCGTTTTTGTTTAAAATGACAATGCAAAATCAAAATTTTGCAAAAAATAAAATAAAAAAATTTAGCTACCTACCTAAATAAAAAATACTGGGTCAGAGCACAGCAAACAAACATTTTTTTAAGAAAGGCCTAATAATAAACTTGTTAAACTTTTGTATTAAGGCAAAAAAAATATAAAAGAATATCGTATACAGAAAATGGACGGAATGTACACTTTACCTGAATTAATGAGAATGAAGTTAATATACAAGTAGCATGACACACATGTACATACATGCATACATATACATGAGTATGAAAATCTGTATTTATTAAAAATTAAGACACATTACATAATATTTGCTTTTCAAATAAAATTTATCATCCTGCGAGTAAGAAATTTATAATAACCAAATACCATACATGTCATCGGCTGTTTCCATTCTTAATCATAATTTTTTTTTTATAGATATTAAATTAATACTTCACGGCTTCTTCTTTATCCAGTTAAATACAGAATTTTATGCATACAGTCAAGCCTGTCTTAAGCTGCAAGGGAAGGAGCAAACGTGGCCTTTAAAGACAGGTTGTTGCTTAATCCAGGTAAATTTGCTCTGAAAACATAGAAAATGGGAAATAGTGAATGTGGCTGCTTAAGACAAGTGGCTGGTTAAAAGAGGTGACCACTTATACAGGTTTGACTGTTCATGCAGTCGAGTGTTATAAATTTTTTTTGGTACAACTCAATTTCACGATTACAAATCAGTTCCCATTGTGCATGATCGTTTCGGCGATGATCAAGACTGCTAAAACTTGGTCACGCCATTAATATAAGCAGGTCTATGCCTTTGAAATGAAGCCCATTTAAAAACATCCTTCAAACAATAATAATGAAGTCTTTATTTAACAAGAAAACTCATATAAACAAGTCAATCTTCCATGAGGCTCTCAAAACTTACATGAGTGAGTGTGTGTATGTATGGGGTGTATAGATGACCACGATTTTGTACATGCGATAATTAATACAGCACCAAGTTTCCATACATGCCATAATAAACATATACCTTAATAATGCTTCGACATTTCATAGTAAAACAATTAAATTAAAGGCACCGTCTTGTTTAACCAGTTAAAGGGAGTTTATCAGGATTTTTCAAAATTTTACCTTTCACTATATTCTTGGCTAAACATGCAAAGTGTAGATATTACAGAGAAACTTTACTTTTCTATTTCTTTTTAACTTGAAAATTAACTGTGCCAATTTTTAATTTTCAATAAATATAGGTACATAATGCATAATAGTATATGAATAATACATGCATCTATTTCAAATTATAATTTATAAAAATTTACTAAATATACATTGAAAAGCTAAAGATGAAGTTGTACCGGTAGTCAATATGTACTTTATTTTACAGATTCATGTATTCAAAACTAAAACTATCGGGTACCGATACAATATGCACGCTTACACGAGGCACTTAGGTCAGACAATATAGTTTAATTTTCAAGCATGCGTGTAAATTCTCCATCACAGCATTTGTTTTGCTTTTAAATCAATACATATTCACTTTTCTCCGAGCAGAGAAATCAACGAGATACGTGGCTGTTCAAAGGAATGCTCTGCTTTTGATCGAAAACATTTGTTTTACCTTTTCAGATACAAACTCTTGGTTGAACATATGGGCAAGAAGTCACACTTTATGCCCCTTTACATTTTTTAAATAGTAGGGGATAAAAATCCTATAAATAATATTGAAGAATTGAAGAAAGCTTTTTTTTTTCATATAATATGTCTTAATTATGTAACTCAACTCGAGACACTTACATTTGATTTGCCTATTTATGCCATATTTATCTGAGAATTTGATAAATTTTGGTCAAATATTGTTAAATTATATTTTTGATCTCTGATATGTGTACGTTTAAAAGTGAAAACTATGAAGTTTAGATGTAACCCTAGAGTTTGTTTGGAGAGAAAACATCACCGAATTGGTATGTTCTATTGCAATCCATGAGTTTGTTTGGAATGAAAACATCACAGAATCAGTCTGTTCTATTGCAATCCTAGAGTTTGTTTGTAGGGGAAAATATCACCGAATCAGTCTGTTCTGTTACAATCCTAAAGTTTGTTTGGAGAGAAAACATCACTGAATGTGTATGTTCTACTGCAATCCTAAAGTTTGTTTGAAGGGGAAAACATCACTGAATGAGTCTGTTCTACTGCAATCCTAGAGTTTGTTTGTAGGGGAAAACATCACTGAATCAGTCTGTTCTATTGCAATCCTAGAGTTTGTTTGTAGGGGAAAACATCACTGAATCAGTCTGTTCTACTGCAATCCTAGAGTTTGTTTGGCGAGAAAACATCACAGAATCAGTCTGTTCTACTGCAATCCTTAAGTTTGTTTGTAGGGAAAAACATCACTGAATGAGTCTGTTCTACTGCAATCCTAGAGTTTGTTTGTAGGGGAAAACATCACTGAATCAGTCTGTTCTACTGCAATCCTAGAGTTTGTTTGTAGGGGAAACATCACCGAATCAGTCTGTTCAGCTGCAATCCTAGAGTTTGTTTGTAGGGGAAAACATCACTGAATCAGTCTGTTCTGTTGCAATCCTAGAGTTTGTTTGTAGGGGAAAACATCACAGAATCAGTCTGTTCTGTTGCAATCCTAGAGTTTGTTTGTAGGGGAAAACATCACAGAATCAGTCTGTTCTACTGCAATCCTAGAGTTTGTTTGTAGGGGAAAACATCACAGAATCAGTCTGTTCTACTGCAATCCTAGAGTTTGTTTGTAGGGGAAAACATCACTGAATCAGTCTATCATTTAAAATAATCAGTTAATAACACTTTAATAACAAAATGCCAGTGAAAAAATAAATTATCAATATTCTTACTTACAGCACTAATGTTCAGATCTACTGTAATGAACATAAAAAAATAAATATAAAACCTTATTTACATGTTGGCAAATCTATACATAATTAAAGCAAGGATTATGAAGTTTAGACCAAATCCATCAGCCTCATTCCCATTATTGTCCCAATTTTCAACCCGAGCGCACCAATCCCATTTTCATTCAGCTGAGGTCAAAATCTAGATGCAACTAGCAAAAGCACAACTGACTGCTGATTTTTTTTGTACAGTATAAATATCACGACAATTACAATATTAATAACAAAATGCTTTCGTAACAAAGAACAAAAAAAATATCACAGTTAGTTCACGGAGCTCCGTGGCTGCAAGCCTTGTACTTCAATCCACACATTTCTTCCCTGTATTTTACACCAATCTGTTATGTATTCAATCCAAAGAACTCCTTTCTTTAAGTAACACATTTATGATTTCTGTTTGGTTATGTATACAATACAATGAATTCCTTTTACAAATAACTCATTTACTGGTTTATCTTTCCACAATATCTCAACTTTTACGTAGGAATTGTGTCCCTTTCTATATGAAACTTTATTCAAAAATTTAATATACGAAACACATTTTTATATTTTTGTTCCGCGAGTTTTGCTAATTTCTTCACAAGACCTCTCACTGCTTTACTCTCTTATCCCCAAGGTCTTGGCCACGGCTTGCATTGTTACTGTGTGTATATATCACAATATGTCCGGAACAGCTGCCATCACGGTCACACGTCCCAGATCTAATTATTGGTCTAAGCTTGTACAAGATCTACCTACTTGACTATAGACTGCTGTGTATATATTTGTATATAAGCCTACCAGTTTTTACACGTGTAACATTATCTGTCAGTCAATGTTACTTGTGATTTTCAAATGAACCAGGATTGTTATACGATCCTTCTCAACCACTGTAACCATGACTATGCATTTTTTCAGTAATGTCGATGGTCGATCTGTCATCTTCTACGCTACATCATGTAGAAAATGCAATATCCACGAGAAAGAACCGCAAATGTCACAATTTTTTATTTCCCTTGCACTACATCCGTGTCACTTAGATGCTTGATTTTGCTGCAAGCTCTGCTTCTTTCGGAATATTTTATTCATCGTTTGTACAGTATCGGTCAATAAACTCTCAAAGATGGTTTCTGTGAGCTGCATCTTGACGGCGAGCTCATCGTCATCATAGTTCACCCAATCTGGTTCCTCCTCGCGTAATTCTTGAACAAGAATCGTGTCAACTAAATCCTTCTTTTTCCTTACCCCCCACTTAGTCTTTTCTGATCCCTTCTTTGCCCCGTTTAACCCCAGAATATCCACAATAGCTAGTTGCACCGCAGGTTTCAGCACGTCTACAGTTGTTGGCGGGGTCGCCCCTTTATAATATTTATTTTGTTTCCGTTTTCTTTTATGCCACGCCACGGAAGGGTCGTACTCTTCCTCTTTATATATAGTCCTAATTATCTCCCCTGTCAAGTCGAACAGTAATTTTTTAAACACACGTTGGCTATTACTTATCAAGTCCGTGCCCCTATCTTCCTGCGTAAAATACAACTCGGACGGCTGTAAGTCGGTCAGAGATTCGCCGTACCGCCGCTGTGTCCAGTATTCCTCCACAGCGCTAGACACAATGTTGTTGATCTCCTCTTCCTTGTGCGGAACTGCATAGAAAACCTCCTCCGAGAGTTTTTTCAAGTCTGACCTTGAAACATCTGACCGAATATCTACAATAAATACAAATAAATGTTTTTAGTTTAGTAAATTAATATATCTTAGCTCGATTGTAAAGAAAGCTTAACACTTATTTGAACAGTTCTTGAGTCCGCTTCCTGGGTAGAACCAGTACTGAGTGTTAATTTTTGAGAAACATCGGGTCAAACTGGAGATTGAACCCGTAACCTCTGGCGGAGTGAACAACACTTTATCCACTGCACTACCATTCAGCTTGTTTTAAACTTGGTACAATACAGAATTAAATATATGGTAATTTATTATTACATTGTAAAGCCACGGTCTTTTTCAACACATTGTAGAATTGGAAAATGCAATATAAAGCAATATATCTGACTTTTGTTTTTTTAACGGTAACAAAATTCAAGTTCCAAAGCTATAGTACTATCTTTGTTAGACAAATTTCAGACAAAAAATATTTTATACAAAAGAAATATGATTCGTCATTTTCATTTGTTCCCAACGTATGAAAAGATCATTTTCAAGATCAATGGATTCAACATATCTGTCTGGTTGAAGGTCTGTGATTTTTATAATTTAATGTGGAGCACATTAAGTTATAAAAATCATGGACCTTCAACCAGACAGACTTTAAATGTAGCAAAAACACAATGATTACAAAAGCAAAAAAAACTTTTTTGAAAACTTCTTCTTATAATATTTTAAGTTTTTAGAATATATACTTATTATTGAGCTTGATTGCGAAGAAAGCTTAAAGCTTGTATGAACTGTTTTCTAGCCTGCTTCCCGAGTAGAACCAGCACTGAGTGTTGTTTTTTGACAGGCTTTGGGCCAAGCCGGGGGTCATTCCTGCAACCTCTTATCCACTACACTACCGCTCAGCTTTATAAATTCTTTATAGTTCATATCTTGTTGAGCAAATGTTCTTATAATATCAAAGTCTTTTAATTAAAGAAGCCCTAGACTTTAAATTAATGAAAGAAAAAAAAATAATACCATTTTCTCCCCCGGGATATGGGGGCGGAGCTTTATTTGGAGCTACCCATAATTCTTCATCATATTCGCCATCAAAGTTGCCGCTGTCTGCCACAGGCTTATGACTATCCTGAAATACAAAAATGGCAAGAAATAAAATCATGAATTGAAATAGTTTATGTTTCATAATGCCGTTTGTAATACATTACTTGGAATTATTATATGCGATATATGCTTTTGTACAAATCTTACATTTTCATAGTGATCTGTAGTTAATTAGTGTACCTGCTAAAAAAAAATTCTCCGCCATTAGTATATCTATATTTGAACATTTGTGAATATTTGTACACATACACAATAAACATAAATGTACAGTCAAACCTGTCTTAAGCAGCCACTCAAGGGAAAGCAAAACTTACCCTTAAAGGCACGTTGATTAAATCTAAAATTATAAAAAATGTAAAAAACAATGGCTGTCTGATACAAGTGGTTGATTAACAGAGGTAACCAATAACACAGGTTTGATTGTAGTGGAATTTTGACAATCACCCACCTTATGAGACTGTAATCCGGGAATTGGTGATCCGGGTCGCATCGGAGTTTCAACATCCATTGCGCCTTCATGCTTGTCCAACACGCCCTGAAGTTCATCTGTTGGCGACGTTGCCACTTCCTGATGATCATCATCATGCCCATCAGTGAAGTTACCACTGTCTCTGGACTGGTCCTTGTCCTGATTCTGTCGATTATTCCGTATAGATAACATATGATCTAGCGCATCATTCACTAAACTGTTCACAGTAAAATTAGTAGAATCATCAACGTTTTTATTTTGTTGACTTCTTGGTGGATGCTGAATGACGTCCTCTTTTTCTTCAATATCACCATTTGTTAAAGCAGCTGCGCCTGTTTGACTGGCTTTCGGTTTAGGAGCAACAGGAGGTCCTTTGCGATGACTGTCTTTTTTGGCAGCAATGCTGCTAATTGTTCCCATGTTTTCTTTCAAAACATTTTCGAAAAGATCGTCAGTTATTCTATCAGCCAGTTGCTCCTTTCTTAGTTTATTTTGGGACTCATCATTTTTCTGAGGTCTTGGTGAAGGTTCCGGCGAGTCGCCGAACAGTTGAACCATTTTATCAGTCTCCGATATCAAATTCATCAAAACACCCTCATCTGAATTTACACTCTCCACACTAGATCTGACATTATCAAACATGTTAGGTTCCTGATCCTCTGGGGCTGGCATTAGATCATGACCAGGTACAATCAATCCGTGGGAATCCCTGCATGTGAAATACCTGACACCGTCTTCCATACCGTTGTGTCTACCATCGGGCCTGTCAAGTTCCACGCCTGCCCATACTCCGGGGGCAAACTGAACGTTACCCTTAAACAATAGGGTTCCACTACACCTGTTTCCGCCAGGGCCCGTGACAAGAACTCTGTCACCGATTTCAAAGTCCGCCAAGGCATCATAGAAGTTAAACTTGCCTTGCTGCTGCTTACGTGGCGTCTCCTCTGGTGTATCTCTAGGCGAGGCGACTGGCGTTAACTCTTCATCTACCCCACCTAACAAATCATCAATATCAAAAATATTATTAATAAGTCCAGCAGGCTTTCTCTTAACTGGTTGGACAACTTCATCATCATCATCATCATCAAAATTAATCAGTTTTTCTTCAGCGACTGGTGCTGGAGATTTTTCAGATTCAGACGATTCGTGCTCAGTTTGAGTAGAAAATATTGACCTTTCACTTCCGCTGGATGGACGAGACGATGCGCCTATAGAATACGACTTCTGAGAGTTTTCAATGTCACTTTCATCATCGACTTGTTCTGAATGATCTTGCTCATCAATATAACTGTCTATACTGTCTTGCAACTTGAACTCCAGCGGTTTTATCGCCGGTTCTGATTCCGCCGCCGACGGAATAGCTTCCGAGATATACTCGGATATTGCCTCGGTAACAGACCTGGGAGTGTAAGGCACTGTTTTAGATTCAACGTCATCCGATATAACACTTTCACTCTGGTCACTTCTTGCACTGAGTGGCAATTTATCACGCATACTTGCAGTGACAGGTTCTGTGACAAAATCATCTGTATATGATACATCGTACATGTCCTCTTTAGTTTGCAAGTCTATCTTAATCTCAAGTGACTTATCTGATGCTGCCTCTGAAACAACCGAAATAATTTCTTCAGAAATTTCTCCAGTAATATCATCTTCCTCAATTGAAGCTTTGGTACTGTGCATTTTCTCCTTGTAGGTAGCCTCAGACTTGTCAGATCTTGATGTGATGGATTCGCTTCCCTCGGATATTTTATCCAGAGACTTTTTGGCTGCAGGGAGAGGTGGTATAATTTGTGTTTTTGAAGAGATTTTCTTGTCATCTGAAATGTATAAAGTGTAATAGTTTGTTAGTCTGTTTGAATAGGGTTTAATGCCATTTTCAACACATAACAGGTTATATATATGGAGATAAATATTTGTGAATAACGAAGACATAATGTACAGACCAGACTACCGGCAAGTGCACCTAGCTACAATGCAAACCATACACACAGTATCAAGGCCTCTGCCAAACCAATAAATTTGGTGTCTAATGACTAATATACTATTGATTTACATGCAACACATCTGTACTGGACGGACAATTTACAAACATGAAGTGATAGCTTTATATGATTAGGATCCAGTTAAGGATTCAGGACTACTCACATGCTATATAAAGGACAGATTTATAAACCCGATGGTTCATAGTGATACAGTGAATTCATATATATTTAATTTTATAAAGGGAGGTAATTAAATTCACAACAATGGAATTTACGATTTTTGGGATCTAAACATATATATGGCATTTCCATTTTATTGGTGAAGAAAGACGTCAGAATGAATACGAGTAGAACAAAAAAATCTTCCTCAAGAAACTGGCAAACTTTCTCATGGAAAGTTTTTGGATCAAGCTAGGCTCAAACACATGACCTTGGTGGTGAGAAGTAACAGGTCATTAGATAACAGCGCCTTAAACCACTTGGCCATGGAGGACCCTTTTTTGTAAAAAATAACGAGTCCTGTTGTTCCTAAATCGCTCACATCGGCAATATTTTATATAATGCAAGGAACATACCTCAGGCATTTGCAGATGGTCAGCTGAGATATTATACATATAACATTAAGTTGCATAAGTTTGGTAAAGAATAAATGAAAGCTGTGGATTCTAGGGTGCACATAACATCAAACGAAGCAATTTTAGATGATTCAAGGGCCATAACTCTGATAATAATTATCCAATTTGGTCAGTTTAAAAACATGGACAAGATATGTGAAAGTTTGGTGAAGATCAAATGAAAACTGTATGTGCTGGAGTGCACACAGGGTCAAATAACACTTTTTTGACGATTCAAGGCCATAACTTGAGACATGTTACCTTCAATAAACTGTAAACAATGACATTAACTAGCCCAACCAGACAAAAGTCGGTAAAATATAGAAGTACCTTTATCGTCCAAAACATTTGGGGATACTTGAGTTGAATCAGGACCACTACTATCTGTGTCTACCCTCTGTTTGGGCGGGGTCACATCCGTCCTCTTGATAGCCTTGGGCGGACTGACCTTGGGCTGTTTGATCTGTGGCCTTACTGTGGTTTTGGCGGGCTCGTGGGTTTCCTTCTGCAGTTCAACCTTTAGTTGGGCAATCTGGCTGTCGTATGACTGAAACATTGACAGTATATATTAACAAACAATTTATGGATATTATTATAAGGTTATTTTGCAGTGTTTTGTGCAATATGGGAAGATATTGTACAAGTACCTATTGTGGTGAAAATCATATTGGATGAGATGACACCGAGGCGTTGAGTTCAATATGATGTTCACCACAATACGTACAAGTCCAGTGTTGTTTTTTTTACCCCATATATTTGGCGATATTTTGCCCCATTTCCCCCTCAAAATAGTATGCTTTTCCCCCCTAATGCCAGAAAAATTGTTGAATGCCAGTTTAACAGTTTAAAACAATGAAGAACAGGGATGTTGGCCTGTGTACTATTTTAAATATACAAACTTTTGTTTTTTAATTTTAATTTACAACCTTAATTCCCCTAAATATTCATTTTTCCCCCTTTAAAAGGCACCGACCCCCTTCCCCTAAAAGTAACAAAAAAAACACTGGAGTCAAATATTACTGACATCGGGCCAAGAAATCAAGAAATATCTCAAACACTGAGCACCAAGCGAGGAAGCTTCTAGCACCATTTGTCAATGATATTCAATACAATTTTCACCACATTTCAGGTTATATGGCATATTCAGTTTTATTGGTGGAGGAAGACCTCAGAATGAATCCGAGAAGAACCATCGCCCTTCCGCAAGTAACTTGTAAATTTTCTCACATAAAGTTTATTGGGAAAACCAAGAAATATATGGTTTGTACAAAACGGTTTACAGTTTCCCAAAAATAAATAATTACTTCAATTTGTTTCTTCAAAGTCTCTTCTTTGTTCTTCATTGACTCCTTCTTCTTCTTCTTTCTTTCCCTCTTCAGTTTATCAGCCTCTGTCTTTCTTCTTCTCAGTTCCTCGTTCAAAGCCCTGATGCGCCCTTCAAAATCGCTTAGCTCAGACTGGGATTCTGGAAGTAAAACATAAATTAGAGATTATCATGTTTTCTAATTTATTTCTTTCATTTTCTCTGGGGCTGCTGTTTATTTCCTAAATACGAAGATAAACTATTTTAACATATACTTTACAGTGCAGAAGTGTGATATTAACCTAGTGTAACATCACAACTGATTCGTCGTTTGGTGTTTTCCATATAACTACGTTCTGACTTCCCCAAATATATCAATGATGCCTGTCATGGTAAAATGACATTTATTTCAAATATATCAATGATGCCTGTCATGGTAAAATGACATTTATTTCAGACATTTCTTCATACCACTAACGACAGAAACAAACATGCCGGACTTTTTCTTGTTCCTTATAGACGAGATATGTTAACTAATATGGTAAATGTACTATTTCTCTGAGTTCTGTGATAAAAAGAATCTTACATTCGTGCTCATTTAATATTCAATTTATCAAACTCAAAAATAATAAAATAATCGGCAGAGCCTTGTATAAAACATTTTTGCAAAAAAATTCAATTATAGATTATGTTCATTTATAGAAGAAATGAATGTCAAAACAAATGCCCCACTGTTGATCAGAAACCTATTTTTTTACTGAAAATTAAGTTAACTAGAAATGTGTCCATGGGACACAGATGCCCCCACTTTGTAACTACATTGTAGATATCAATAAAGCCAAATATCAAGTTTCATCGAAATCAGTCCATAAATAAAAAATTTTGAGGCCGGAAACTATCAGAACCAAGAACACCTTATTAATATGCAGGGATTTTGATGGAAATCGAACTTGAGCTGTAGTTTATCACCATACATCTTTCTAACAATATGAATCAAATCCATCCAATCCTTCAAGAGATATCAAGCAGAAACCAATTTCTTGACATTTGTCAATAATCTATGTCCAAAAAGGGGCATAACTCCATCAAAAATCATCAGACCAGAACGGAATACGAACTTGACCTGTATTATCTGAATGTGAAGTCACACACCATATTTGGTTTAAATCTGTCTATTAAAACTAAAGATATCAGTCGGAAACCATTTTCGTACGTACGGACAGACAGTGGTGATACTACATGCCCCCTAATTGAAAATGGAGGGGCATAAAAAAAGGCGACAACGCCTTTAAAATTTGATGGACGTTGACAAATATTGAACTTGACTTATATTTTAGAATTACACTCAAATCTGTCCTCAGCAGCCAGTCAAGCTAAGGAGAAAACGGGCCTTTTAAGACAGGTTGTTGTTTAATACAGTTTGATTTGCTCTGAAAGCATAGAAATAGCAAATAGCAAATGTGACAAGTGGCTGCTCAATAGAGGAGACTGCTTTTACAGGCGTCCCTGTATACAGGTACACAGAAAATAATGATTAAATACATAGACCCCTTCAGAATTTATTGATTAAAATTTTTTGTGAAAGAAATTCAACAGGTTAACAAGACATTCACCTGTAAGAGATATGGAGTCCTCAGATTCGCTCTCAGAATTGCGTGTATGACTCCTGGTGCTGAACAGTGACCTCGGTGATGACCTCGGTGACGGCAGGTTCTTATACCTCTTCAGTTTCTCCAGTGGAGACTTCGGCGACGGAGCGCTCTTACTGGTCTTCTTGGTGGCAGTGGCCGTGTCCTCAAATGTGTCGCCATAACTGTGGGTCATCGTGTCATCACTGGAGTCATTCATTCTAGAGGACAGAGAGATACAGATGATGAAAAATGTTGACAACAGTAATGTGCCACTCATACTCCAATTAAAACTATACACAGCGATCTGGTAGCTCAGTTGGTAGAGCATTCGCTCTGTGTAAGAAAAGGGTCACGGATTGGAGTCCTTGAATGGCAGCATATTTTTCTCATCCTGTTACATCTGCAAGAACCTTGCTCAAATTTTACCAAATAAAGTTTTTGGAGCGAGCGTGACTCGAACCTATGACCTTAGCAGTGAGAGATAAGTGATCTTAAGATGGCATCTTAGACCACTCGGCCATGGAAGTCCCTGCTAAAGAGTCAAAGCATGATAAAAAAATTCTTAAAATGTCTAACCAAATCGAAAAAAGATATTATGCTGAAGCTTTTTTAGAAAAGTGAAATTTACAATACCCTCATAAACAGTCCAGCAGGGTGGTAATACAGTAAAGAGAATGTTGGCCATTCACGCTAATTGGTTACAGGTTCGACCCCACAGCTTGACCCAATGGCCTCTTAAAAAACAGTAACTCAGTACTGGTTCTACCAAGGAAACAGACTTCAGTGCGCGTTCATATAAGCTTACCTTTCTTCGCAATTGAGCATAAATAAATAAGTATAAACTCACAGTGCAGGATGTGTAGTACTTACTTCTTAGAATCCTCGACACTCGATTGTGACTTCATGTCCTCCGCTATGGAGCTCTCACTACCGCTGAGATTACGCTGTTTTAGGTTTGATTTGTCATTCAGCATACGACGATGAATCTCTTCCGGCGAACTCTCGCTGCTCGCCGTCTTGACACTGTCCTTGATGCTACTGTAGTGGGATTCCTCACGTGCCGTGGATATGTTCTCGGATATGACCGTGCTGTCCTGGGCCGTGGATATCGCTGTTCTGATGGAGGAGTCTAGAAAAACAACAGCAGAATATGGTAGTACGTCAAACCTGTTTATTAAGCAGCCAGTCAAAGGAAGGAACAAAAGTGGCCTTTTAAGACAGGTTGTTGTTAAATGCAGGTTATCTTGCTCTAAAAGCATATAAATGGGAAACAACAAATGTGACTGCTTATGACAAATAGCTAATTAATAGCATTGACTGTATATCAAGCTTTATTCAAAATTTTCAAATTCGCTAAAATTCTAATATATCTTGGTTATATATACTGACTGAACCTGCCCTTATAAGATATTGAAAAAGATTTCCACCATTAGCTTATGCGTCCAGGTTAAACTAAATAAAATATACCGCTTAAAATTGCAACGTAATTTGTGACAAAACAAAACAAGTCACATGATTTCGTTTAGATTTCGACTTGATACATCATACTTGTTTACCAGTAGAAATTGTTTCTTCTTAGAGAGAATCCAAATGACAATTTGAAGGTTCTCGAGCATTATTTATTACTGGCTATTTTCATAACGCCAATTTGGTTTCAAGTTTACCATTAAAATATCATTTTGTCACGTTTTGGTGGATTTGACATACCAAACCATTCAGATTTTATTTATTCATGATCATGAGATGCTTT
Organism: Panopea generosa; assembly: GCA_029582155.1. NCBI lineage: Eukaryota > Metazoa > Mollusca > Bivalvia > Adapedonta > Hiatellidae > Panopea > Panopea generosa. Next base: position 63,457,007 of record CM055905.1, on the reverse strand, counting down.
GTTTCCATTTTAAAACTATTTATAGCGTGTTATTTTCTTAATAAGTAACTCAAACTTTTTAAATTAAGTACTTCCGTGATATCGCATTGAAGACTCGTATCAATCTTAAAAAATCACAGTTAGGGTTGTATGTAAGAAAAAGTGTTTGTCATGGAATTTTCGGGCGGAAAGACGTGTTTCCGCCAAAACATTTATCTCGATAGAGTGAATTTTACATATGCAACTCAAACTCATGAAAGATACTTATATACATACCTTTTGCAGAGCTGTTTTTCGTTGTGCTGTTTTTCGTTGTACCATTCTCTCTAGATATCGACATCTTCGTTTCTGTCTCATCTCTGGCGGTCACTGCCCCAGACTGTGACATCACTGCAGACTGTGACATCACTGCTGATTGTGACGGTTCCTTGTCCTCTTTCTTCCAGACTTTGAGGGCTTTCTTCTCCAGACGGAACACCTGGCTCTCCTCGGCGTCCAGCATCTTCTTCCACTTCAGAAGTTCCTCCGCGTTTTTCCGTCTGTCCATCAACTTCGTCTGTCTTTGTGTCAGGTACCTGTGTTTGAAGTGGTACATAAAGTCAGACAACTCAATTCAGGTACATACATACAAGCAAATATAGAAGTAACCCACCAATCAACTGGAGCAGTTTCTAATACTATAAAATAGGAAGAACATTAACTCTGTTTATATAAATAAAGCTGAACCCAGAGCATATACTTAGTACTGATTCTACCCAGTAAGACTACGTCCTTATAAAGTTCTGACTGATTTGACAACACCCTCACTTTGTTTTTTTTTTCAATATGTCCAAAGTTTCACCTATTTCTTCACGTACATGGAGACAATTCCATGTCCTTATCAGTTTCTACTACCTTGTACAAGTTCTTACTGCATTCACAAAATTTTTGAGAACATAGTGGGAATGCGGCTGAGTGTGAGAGGGTTTGAAAAATCAATATCTTGCAAAAGTGGATTTTTTTAGCTACTCATGAAAATTACTGAATCGGAGCACATCAAAACTAACAACTTCTTAAAGTAGTGCCTTGGGATCGTACTCACTTCTCATCAAGATGTATTTTCTTGTACTTCTCAACATTTCTTGTGTCATTTTTGGATTTTTTGCTGCCAATTTTAGGTTCATTATAGATCTCCGAATCAGACTTGTACGTCTTCTTCTGACTTTTCTCGCCGTCTGATGCCTCATCAATCTGCAATTGTTAAAACTTTATTGTAACACATCAAGACAAAGCATATGTTTTCATGATACCCTGTAAAAATAGATTAGGCTATCTTTAAAAAAAACATGATAGCCGTGCTCCTACCTACTCATTGAAAATTGCAGATATCCAAACTTTTTTATTGCCTTTTAAAGCATTTAATTTTTTTTTCAAGACTTAATTACTTGTTTATAGATTATGTTTTAGCTGCTGTTAAATATTTTAACTATCCCCACAGGAGAATGATAAAACAGAATACTTTGACAAAAAATACTACAAGTGAAAATACATAACGGAACAAACATTTTACTGTGGAATGTCAGAACAATGACTATGCAAAATCAAAATCTGGCAAAATAAAAAAAATAGCTACCTACCTACCCACTGTAAAATACTGGGTCAAAGCACAGCAAACAAACATTTTTTAAGGATGGTCGTAATTGAATATTTAGGTCCATCAACTTTAAATGTTAACCTAAACACTCTTTCCTGGGATCCTGGATGGTTAACCAGTACTCAAGCACACCCATCTATGCAAATGAAATCACAACAGAATTTCCGAATTTTGGCATCTTTTCAGATACACATTTACAATGTACATGTATGTATATATATGGAGATAATTATTTGTCTATCCCAAACCTTGATATCTCCAATATCAGGTTTGTTGAACAGCCATGAAAAAGCAGGGTATTCAATATTTGTCCCACAATTCATATAGTACTTTAACACGTACCGAACTGTGATGTCAGTCTACTTCTGCTGAAACAATGGTTTAAACTTATTTATTTTACTGCGATTGTGAAACAAGTTCTAAGCATATGCAGAAAAGTGTCTTGCTCAAAGACACCACACATACATGTAGTGATGCGGAGGATTGAACCCTCTGATCATGGGTTCCGTGCTCTCTCACTGGACCACGTGTTCCGCTGAAACAACTGACCAATTAACATGCTAGTGACAGACCCAAGTGTGGGGAGCTGGGTTCGTTCTACAGTCTGACAGTAAGACTCAGCTGTATTACTAAATAGATATATAACCATTACTTCTATATTGCCATACGCCTCTCATTTGTGGTGACATCATTAGAACGTTTGCTTTTGAATTGCATGAGAAGTGCAGGTTAAAATCCCCACTGAGGTCACTGACTTTGTTTTGTAGTTTTTTTTCAGGTCATTTACACATATACTTACAGAACTAACTTCAGCCTCTGTGTGAACTTCATTAGGACGACCAAGTCTACCACTCAACTGTGTACCTGCCTTCTTGGGCTGTGTCTTGATAGAGTAGAAAACAAAGAATTTGTGAATTATTGCGTGTACTACAATTTATACATTACATGGTTTGGTTTTTATATGCAGCTGTTAGACCAACAATGTCCCAGAAAAAAGAAACCTCAAATATTGATTTCAGTGATGAAGACATTCTTTTGCGATAAATAAATGTTTTATATGGATTAATTTTTTGAATATTAAGCATAATTTTATGTCACTTAGGGCTAACAGACAACCAGTTGACTTAATCACTCTTTCTTGGGATCATGGAAACAGTACTCAAGTGCACCCATCTCTACAAATAACTGATAACTTTCCCACTTGAATCAGCGATGAGAGATGAATGATAATGAGACACAATGTCGTGTATAAATCTTCATGGAGACGGTGGCAGGGCATGGATTCAAACTTACAAATCCTTGATTAATCGTAAGGTATGCTACCGACTGAGCAAACTGGGCCCTGGTTTTATACGATTCTTACATAATAATCGAATCACACCCCCAATCTCACACCCAACTTTTCACAATTTTTTTTTGATTTCAGTATTCTTACAAGATTCCCTGAACATTAAACATTCTCAAACTTTTCTCAAAGCTGTAAAAACTACATGTAGGTGAGAATTAAAATATAACAAGAAATGTGTCGGTCAACATGAATGCCCCCACTATTGATCGGAAACCAACGTTTTCACTGAAAAGGGGCCATAACTCCTATAAAATTTGACCGATGTTCTTCGAATGGTGGATAAAATATTAATAGAACAAAGACTTGAACAGACAGGAGCCTACATATACCTGTGACTGTGAGGCCTGACGTTTCGATATCTCCTCGTACAACTGCCTCTGTCTCTCCTTAGCCGCAGCCTTGTTGGCTTCACGAAGACGCCGGATCTCCGCCTGTTGCTCTTGCAGCTTCATTTTGAGTCCGCGTTGCCGCTTCACAATCTGAGGATACGAGTCATCTGCACCTTTGTTTCTCATACGATGTTTCTGCTGCTCCAGCCACTGGAGCTCAGCCTTCGTTTTCTCCACCAATGCACTCTCTCGCAGACGCAGCAGGGACGCCTGAAAATAAGCGGAGACATAATACTATGCACAAAATAAGTAACTACAGGAATGTGTCTAAATTTCGGGTGGCACATTGAGTGCATTTCAAATTTGACAAACACAACTCCTCCTAAACAAACCACCACATTTTTTGGTGAGTTGGTGTCAATAAAATGTCATTTTGGGTGGTAAATCATTTTTCTTTAAATTTTAAAGGAATGAAGAAATTTATGCTTACAGTTATTTTTCGGATACCTTTTGCATTTTAAAATGATAAGCCTTTCTTTTAAATATATATTTTTTTAAAAATGAATATTTCACATGAATAATTTACTTCTCTATCTTTCTACATTAAATTTGTAGTTCTAGGATGTGTAGCTACAATACTTTTGTTAAAACAAGTGCATTACCTTCATTGTTAAAGAAATAAATAACTTGTAAAAAGTACAACACTTTTTATTTACAACCTTTAAAAGTTTTAATTTATAAGAAAAATATTAAATAATTAATAATTAGAAATGATCACCATTTTTTATTATCTATACCAAAAGTATTAAATTCAGACAAACATATAAAGAGTGCTCATCTCTTACCTTGCTTTTGGCCTTAATAAATTATCTCCTATATGTCAATTTTCTTTCAAAAATACATGTATATACAAACTGTCTTGTAATACCTTTACAGATGTCATAGCACATACCTGATGCTGGGCTCTCATTTCTTCCTCCTTCATGAACTGTTGGACAATATCCTCAGTAAACTTGTCAAACGCTTCCTCCCCGGCGAACAAGTCCAACATCCTGGCAGCAGACCCTGAACAATGTAAAGATACAGATAGTAACAAGTAGTTTACATGTATAAAGGAAATATATCAGGATTTTTAAAAAAAATTCAAAATTTTAAAATTGGATTTTTTTCTTCAATAAATCATGCCTATATAATTTCAATCTCACTATCATCAAGGAATTATATAGAGAAGGAAATGGAAATGCAACTAACTGACAGTTTGTGAACGCTCGGGTATTCACGCAAAATCTCGTAATCAATTATCTTGACTTCCATTCACCTCAGGAACACAAATTAAAATTCTTACACCGTAAAATGAAATTCTCATCAAAACAATACCATTCCCAACAATTTGTGTTCAAAATTATTGAAGTGAATCTGATTACAAAATTTGTATACTGCAGCTAAAATAATGACAAATTACGAGAAATTTTCCTTCAAACCTCATATCCTTAATTCAAGATCATTTTGCATGATGGAAACATGTTTAAACATCTAAGATTACATACAACTAAAGTTTACGTTAAGAAATCAGTTACCTGTGAGTTATGAATGATTAATTTGCTAAATAATGAATCCTTCGTTTGCTGTTTTATCAACATTTAGTCAGGAGACAAGTTTCCTATCCTTCTATACAAGTCCTTGCTATTATATATAAGTTTAAAACATTTCTATTAGATAGCGCCAATTATTTAATGACTTTTTCGATAAAACCCTTTGAGCCGGATGTTTCAAGTTTCTATGCAGTGAATAGTTAAAATTTCAATTCATACAATTTACTTGAGGGGGTGTCTGAAACTAAATTAAATATTATTTGTTGACAGAATTTAAATTAGAAGGATTAAATTAATTTTTGTTTTTTATGCATGTATAAATAATGTTGAATCATACACAAATTTTACATAAAGTCCTCAGGACACAACATGCATAACACATGCATAGCAAATGCATGAAAACAAGAAAAATATTTAATAGAATTTAATCCAATAGTAATTATCATACTCAATGACCCCATATTGCCATAAATATTCCTATTTAAACTTGTAAGAATGATATAATTAAAAGGGATTTCCTAACTTGTCATACGGCTGATAAAGATCATTTCAAACTCATCATTTCTGGCAGCGAAGCACCCTGGTTATTTTGTTATACAACTGAACAAGAAATACGTCTGTCAATATGAATGCCCAGCTATTGAATAAAAACTATTTTTTTAAAACGGAAATTAAGTCAAAATTGGGCCGTTACTCTTGTTAAATTTTATCAATGTTGAAAAATATCGAACTTGCTATGTTTTTTATAATTGTACAATTGATGTACACACAAAATATTGATTACATACATAGTTATATGCCATTTCAGATGTTATTAATCAGAAACCAATTTTGGAGACAGATGGATGAACAAATCGACAGACACTAAATTCCCCATCACAATTCTTTGAATGGCTGGCGGTCGTGTAAAAAACACAACTGTATGTATCCATATCTACAACTTGCTGAGAGAATACGAACCTTCTGATGTCATCGATTCATTATCCGAGTGTATGTGTTTGCCCTTCTTCCGGTGACTTTCTGACGGTAGAATCTGGCGGAATGACTTCTCCTCCCTCTCATCTTCTGTCATGGACTCGTCAAACTGTATACTGTAGTCATCAGCAGAACCTGTAATAAATATATAATGTAATAACCATAGAGTGTAACAGTGTTATAAACACACAGTGTAATAAACACACATTGTAATAAACACATAGTGTAATTAACACACAGTGTAATAAACACAGTGTAATTACATGTAACACACAGTGTAATTAACTCCTAAATTATTGATTCAATTTTTTCATTGAACCAAATCACACATACATTATATATATATATCCACTTAGAATTGATGCAGCCTAGCAAGTTTCAACTATAAGTTGTAGAGTAAAAGCGGGTAGAAGGATTTGGTAATGGACATAATCAAAGGGACATAACTGTAATAAAATCCATCAAATGGAAACTCAAAGACAATATGGGCAATTCCACCTGGTAGTTATGCATCATGGCAAGTTTCATAAGATTCCAACCTGCAGTTGTAAGAAGTGTAAAAAGATCAGTCAAGGAATTGGTGACGGACACACGAACAGATGAGGCAGCATATGCCTTTCTCTAGGGTCGATGGGGATGTTAAAAGATGGAAAATTTATCAGTTAGAATTATTAAAAAAAAGTATCAGTAAAATACATGTACATTTATCTGTGCTTGCTTGAATGTCTATATTTACAATGTTTATTATCTATGTATAGTTAAACGTGTGTAAGTGGTCACCTCTATTTAGCAGCCATCTGTCTTAAGCAACCATATTTTCTATTTCCCATTTCTATGCTTTCAGAGTAAATCAACCTGTATCAAGCAACAACCTGTCTTAAAAGGTCACTTTTACTCATTCTGTTGACTGGCTGCTTAAGAAAGGTTTTACTGTACATCACCTACCAATACTCTCAGAGTCATCGTGCTCCCCGGCCTCGTCTGATCTTCGTTTCGTTGATTTTGATGCTGATGGTTTTGCATACGATTTTGTCTGAAAAATAATTATTTACAGATGATTTCCTTATCTCATGGTGATTATTATTTATATTTTTAGCAACATCATCCAAATATAAGTGGTATCTATTGTTTAAGAATTGAAAAAAAAAATAAATTCAACTATCAAATCTAATCAGCAAGGGGCCTTTTGTTTCACAATCGGAAAATAACCAAATTTTTTTTAAAGTTTTTAAGTTGTTTTTTTTTTAAGTTATTTAGGATCACTTTCTATTCTATGCATAAATAGATGATAAAGTCTCATTTATGCTCAAAATTCATGTCTTTTATTATAGTTCCTCTAACACAATCAGAAATACTAGGTTACCTATTACCACATTACAAGCAAAATGAACTAAAACAACACTTTAAATTATGATAAGATTGTTCAATTTAACTTCTCAAACGTAGAGTCAGTTAAGTAGTTACAATCAAAAGACCTGATGCCAGATGAGAATCAAATCAAACAAGTTGATAATTAAATCAGCGATCGATTTTATTTCTGTGGTCGCCATTTTCCTTAGACAAGTGAACGGTATCTAAGTTAACACTGCATTGTATTTATTTGGCAAACAATGCCATGTGGCAAATGGGCGGAGCATTTGTGTCAAGTTAATTATCGATTATAATCGATTATCACTAGTGGTAACTGATAATTATATTAAATTTAATTCTTTAAATTATAGAACTTTTCTCATCGAGATATTTTATCCAATTCCCACCTGTCTTGGATTCTGCCGTGACTTATCCAGAGCCGTCGTGACTGCTGAGGCTGCGGCGGCTGTTGCTGTCTCCACTGCTAGTCTGTTCGTGTCCTGCATGCCAAGTTGTCGCGCCTCTGACAAGAATTTGGCTGCCTCTGCAGTCGCCTTCGCTGCCTTCGTCTGGGTGTCTATCAGTTTTTGTGTAGATTCTTGGATGGCAGAAACACCTTCACCTCGCACCTGATATACAGACATGAGTTAATAACAAACCACATCATGATGAATTGATTGAATATTTGAGATTCATTTTTATGCCATCGAGGGCATACAATCAGTTAACCTGACCCAGAAGGTTAAACAGTACTCAAGCACACCAATTTCTGCTAGTAACAGGAAACTCTCCCACCTGAATCAGCGGTGAAATACAAATAACAATCAGATGCGATGTGTTATATCAATGATCATCAAGACTATGGCCGGGTAGGGATTCGCACTCATGACCCTCGGATTGATAGTCAGATGCACTTTCAACTCAGCTAGACCCAACTGACCACGTTAACAACAAATCATATAAGAAACCATGATATCTATCTTAAAGAACAAGATAAGAATATTAGAGGTAACACAGCACAGCAGTCGTACATCAAAACTAAAACGAATGTCAATGTTTACACATCTATAATATTTAATCATAATCAACTTAGCATATAGTTTCAAACTACTTTAACAGACAGAAAATAAAGTCAACAAGAAATGTATTTGTCAACGCGAATTCACCCATTATATTGAAAATCATATTTTAAATGAAAATGAAATCTAGAAGAGGCCACAACACCTGTTAAATTTGACCAGTATTAACAAATATCGAACTTGACCTGCATTTTATAGCAATTTTATAGCTACACACCAAAAATTAATTTAATACATAGACCCCTTAAGAATTGATTGGAACCAATTTTTTACCGCTGACGGACAAACGAACAAGGGGGGTATAACAGAACTGAGTAACAAGAGTTGTCAGAAGACCAACAAAGCTCACCTCTGGGTGTCTAAGTCCAAAAAGGGCCATAACTGTGCCAAAATGCAATCCAGAGTTATGGTTCTTGTCTGTGTGTGTTCCATTGATGATGGTGAAGACACAAGCAAAGTTTCATTCACATCCAATGAGTGGTTGCAGATATGTTAAACGCAAAAGTTTAACCTGGGTGTCTACAGACAATGCCGACACCGCCAGGGTCATGACAATAACTCTCCTTGGACTTTGTCCCGGCAAGCTAAAAAGTATTTATTTAAAGTATAACTCTACCTTAGCGATCATATCAGCGGCATTGATGGCTGCCTCAGAGGCCCGTTTCCTCGCATCCTCGAGTTGTTTTGTAGCCTCGGTGGCCTCTATCTGGGCCTTTAGCTTAATGTCTTTCATCTGCAGGTCGTAACCCTGTTGCTTAGCCTGGCGGGGAGAAATAATTTATAAATGTTACATCGGTTTGAAGTTTAGTTTCTGTCCTGGGCCCAGTTCCACTATACATTTCAACCAGGGTTGTCAAAATGTTTAAAAGTAGAAGTATTAAATTAAGAAGTAGCAGTATCCAACTTGTGAGTGCCACCGGCTGAAGGCGCAAGTGAGGGGAGAGTATGAGAGGGGGGATGTGGAAAGTTTTGAGATTTAGATTGCAGGAGATGGCTTTTCAGCCATTCTGAGCTACATGTATATTCCAACTTCTTAAATTATGAATGAGTTTTCACTGTTTTTTTTACCTGAAAAAGTAAGCAAGGTCTGAAATATAACTTCTGAAATAGGGCGTACACAAAACAAAACATATTAGCAATTTGAAACATATACAGGACATGTAGTAGATTGTGATTTTTTTTTTTTAATTTCGTTTCTCTACCTTAACTGATAGCTTTAGACTATCAGACACTAACATGGTATTCTATTTATCAGACGGGCCCGATTAGCTCAGTCGGTTACGCGTCTGACTATCAATCCAGGGGTCGTGACTTCGAATCACCCGCCCGGCAACAGTCTCCATGATAATTGATATACGACATTGTGTCTCATCATTTGTCTGTCACCACTGATTCAAGTGGGAAAGTTATCAGTTACTTGCGGAGATGGGGTGTGCTCGAGTACTGGTTAATCCCAGGAAACAGTGGTTAGGTTAACTGATCGTCTGTTAGCCCTCGATGGCATAAAAATGACGCTAAATATTCAACCAATCAATCAATCAATCAATCAACCAATCAATCAATCAATCTATTTATCATGTCCTTATTTGCCTGCTTTATTTACTGTTATTTAAACCAAAGCTTGTGCTTAATTTTGTTGAGCTCAATCTCATAAATTTTAGAAAAAAACATTAGCAGGAGCCTTTAACATGGTATTCTATTTGTCATGTCATAATGTGCATATTTTATGTATTTTTATTTGAAGGAGCAAGAAATGATAGTCCAAGCAAACAAATGAATGTGTGTACATCTGCCTGAAAATAGTTTCAAATTTGTTCGATGAATTTAAATCATAAAATAATCAAATCTAATTGCCTTCTTTGCAATAAGGTAATAAAATATAAAAGCTAAATTACTCATTCATGTTGGCAATGGCAAATGTAAATATTTACATTTGTTTGTTTGAATGTTTGGTGCTATTTTTATGCCATAACAGATGATAAGCTAACCTAACCACTCTTTCCTTGAACTCTGGAGAGTTAACCATGAGTACTCGTGTACAACCATTTTCGCAAGTAATTAAAAAACTTTTCCACTTGACTCTGCGGTGAGAGACAAATAACAATGAGATCCGTTGTCAGACATGCTACCAACTGAGTTAACTGGGCCTGGTTATGTAATATGAATGTAGATATCTCAGAATAAATATATATATACCTTCAACATCTGTGCCAGGGATACAGTCTCCTGCTGTGCCATTGACACACCTCGGGTGCGGTCTACACTGGCGATCTGCTTCAGTGACAGCTCCATGCTCTCCAGGTTGTGAAACTCTGTATAGAACTTACGCTCCAGCGAATTTGGTGACAATCTGGCCGGACCACTCGGCTCCAGGTCTGCTGTGATCCTCTCAGCACGTGGCGTTACTTCGTCCTGTCAATTCAATTCAATACAAAATTATGATCGTCTAATAAGTGATAACATTTACAGTGAGTACATGTAAGTAATAGGATGAGCAAAATATGCAGCCAGTCTCAGACTCAAACCTGGGACATTTCCCTAACAGAGCCAGTGCTCTATTGACTGAGCTAGCTGGTCAGTTGGCATACATTTCTCCCCCCTCTCCCCACAAGCCACGCACACGATGACATAGACCTTCCTCCACAAATTTAGAATTTGTCCCGTATTTCCATTTGTTCTGTTCCACTAATGTGACATGTAGCCAAACTATCCTACGGTTTTCTTTTTAGCTTGGCTTTATGCCAAAGGCCATACCCCTGCCTATGTTGTCATGATCAAGTTTTGCAGTGTTGATCACATCCAAAATGATCGTATGGGACACAGACTACTTTTTATGAATTGAATATAAACAAGAAAAAACAAATCAAACAATAAAAGTATATTGTGGACATTGTATTAAGTCATTTTTAAAAAAATATTGCATAAAATAAACCAAACGCTACAATAATATCAATCAAATTACGATGGCGTATGAATATTTATCACATAACTGATAGTGCACTAGTGTAATAAATCCATGACATATTTTTTATATTAACCGAGTGTAATATTATTTCCGATTTATCCCTTAGGTGTTTTTCGTATAGCTCAGCTCTCGTACGTAAATTGCTGAAGTACTTTCTGACTTGCCCGAATATATAAATGATGTCAATTTGTCATGGTTAAATGACGTTATTTTGAGAAATTACACCATATGATGACTCATGTAAACAAATATCCCCGATTTTTTCTCATTCCTTATTGAGGTGTTAAATAAATGGTAAATGTAATTTTTTCCTGAGTTATGTTATAAAAGAATCTAACATTCTTGCTCATTTATTATTAAATTTATTAAACTTGTCAAATATGATATAATGCTCAGCGGAGCCTTGCATAATACATTTTTTCCAACTCGTTTAATAAATTCAATAATAAATAAGCACTCAAGTAAGATTCTCTATTGATTAAAGACCGCTAAACAGTACTTCCAAGTACTTAATATTTTACTTATGTCTTAAACAGTTACTATGATTTGTATTCAACAATGAATATTTTTACCTGTGACATATCCTCATCAATGCTGGACTCCAACTCGGGCGATCTGGCTCTCTCGGACACGTTACTTGTTGTTTTCATCGATACTGGCAAGCTTTTATGGCTCTGAGGTAACTTCTCTGATACACTTTTAGCCCTTGAGGCAGATTTCTCCTCCCTGGAAGTGCAGAGACATATAGACAGAGATAAGTAACTGCAAATACTGTCAACCTTGTGTTAGTGGTAACCGCAATTAAACAACCAATTGTCTTAAACAGCTATTTTTTTGTGATAATTTTTGTATTTTCAGCTCTTTTTTAAAGAATGTAATAAAAAAAAAACTTTATAAAATAATTGAGATTAAAAACTAGTAAACATTTTTACCAGCTTTACTTTGGTTCCAAAATTATTAAAGAAATAGTGAATTTTCGCATTTTTGCCCCTTTTTTTAGGAACAAAATAAAAAAACAACCCAAATAAAATACTTTTCGTTCTTAACATGTAAGTTTTATTTCCAAAGAAAATAGTAAACATTTTTATCAGCTTTTCTTTGATTCCAAAATTATTAAATTCAACAAAAGGAATCAAAAATACTTAAAGAAAAAGTGAACTGAGCCTGCCAATCTCTGTGATTAAGTCACTGGTAATTAATAAGCCAATAAAAAAGGTGTGGTGAAATTACGTCGGCCATAACCAAAAACACTGCAGATATTTGGGTGAACTGCTTTTCACTGATAAAGGTGCATAAAGAAGAATAATGTTGGCATTTATTACGATAATGACGGCATAAAATAATGAAATTTACAAATATAATAAAATCTCACCACTTCAGAAGAATTGAAACAAGACTTAGTGAACACTTTGGCCTGGCTTGAGTAAACCATCCAATACTTGAAAAGTTTTATTTGGGTTTAAATGGCTTAAAATTGATATAAAAAAAACTTTGGGCGTCCATTGATAAAAACAATTAAAACCCAAGATGTTCAGGCATATTATAGATACACATGATCTAGACTGTTTTATACACAGAGCCTTCAAACAAATCAAGGCATTACACAGAGAAGGAAAAGCAACTGATTGAGATTTTATGAACACTTGTTTATTCATACCAACTCTCGCGATATCTCATTTTTTAATTATTATGACACCATTTCCAGTAAACTGTTTTAAAATTTGTTGAGGTATTTATGATAACAAAACTTTCATATAAAATGACAGTGAAACTATATCCAGGGGAGGGGTCATGAGTTCATATCACCCCACAGCCAGTCTATGTGATGATTGGTCATGAACATGTTTAACATTCATGAGTCTCCCACCTCCGAATATGTGGTGAAGTAGTCAGTGACTTGAAAAGAAAAGATGTGACTAGTATTGGTTAATGACAAGCAGATACCAGAAATGATTCTTAAGTGAAGTGACTACCATATTGTTCCAAATGACTGAGTAAAGAGAATTACATTTCCAATGATTTAGTAAAGAGACTAACATTTCCAATGACTAAACAAAGACTTACATTTCAAACAACTGAGTAAACAGACTTATGTTTCAAACGACAGAGTAAAGAGACTAACGTTTCAAACGACAGAGTAAATAGACTTATTTTTCAAACGACTGAGAAAAGAGACTAACGTTTCAAACGACAGAGTAAAGAGACTTATGTTTCAAACGACTGAGTAAAGAGACTAACGTTTCAAACGATTGAGTAAAGAGACTTACATTTCAAACAACTGAGTAAAGAGACTTACATTTCAAACGACAGAGTAAAGAGACTTACATTTCAAATAACTGAGTAAAGAGACTTATGTTTCAAATGACAGAGTAAAGAGATCTACGTTTCAAACGACAGAGTAAAGAGACTTACGTTTCAAACGACAGAGTAAAGAAACTTACATTTCAAACAACTGAGTAAAGAGACTTACGTTTCAAATGACACGGTAAAGAGACTAACATTTCAAACAACTGAGTAAAGAGACTTACGTTTCAAATGACACGGTAAAGAGACTAACATTTCAAACAACTGAGTAAAAAGACTTATGTTTCAAATGACTGAGTAAAGAGACTTATGTTTCAAACAACAGAGTAAAGAGACTTACTTTTCAAACAACTGAGTAAAGAGATTTACATTTCCAATGACTAAATAAAGAGACTAACCTTTTAAATGACTGAGTAAAGAGACTTATGTTTCAAACGACTGAGTAAAGAGACTTATGTTTCAAACGACTGAGTAAAGAGACTTACGTTTCATACAACAGAGTAAAGAGACCTACGTTTCAAACGACATAGTAAAGAAACTTACGTTTCAAATGACTGAGTAAAGAGACTTATGTTTCAAACAAATGAGTAAAGAGACTTACGTTTCAAATGACTGAGTAAAGAGACTTACGTTTCAAATGACTGAGTATATGATTCCTCCTCCAGGGTGTCTTCGTCACTGTTATGCTGGTCCACAGGATGAAAACTCACTGTGGCCTGTCTTGACCTAGTCATGTAATCATTTATATTTAACATGGCAAATAGACAAAAATATATGACATCAATGTGATAGCAAAAAGGAACCTTGTAAGCAATAAATTAACTGACAGCAAATATCCTATATTGATTGAATGAAGATAATTTACAAAACTAAAAATGTGCAATTTTTTACTTCAGGCGGATGAACAGATGAAATGAACATACAAACAGACAGAAATGTTGTTGTATGGTGTTAAGCGTAATTTTCAAAAAATTTTCAGTCATATTGCGATCTACTTGAGACAGTATTCTGAGCGCTGTCACACTGGAGTATCATACCGCAGACACATGGTATGAGACCCCACCCAGTCACATTATACTGACACCAGGCTGACAAAACCTAGAACTTTCCTCTATATGCAGAGTGTAAAGCGAGGGAGCTTCTAGTAACATTTTTAAAGTCTTTGATATGACCCAGGCAGGGATTGAACCCAAGACATTCCGCATGTGAGGCAGACGCTCTACCACTAAACCATGCTGTGGAATGTTATAAGATGAAAAAACAAATTCATTGTTTCTGCAAACGTGGGCAAGTTAAACGATACAATGTACTCCATTCTAAACTGAAGGATAATCTTGTATTTGTACATACCATCACATCTCATCTTCATTACTTACTTTGTTCTATCAACTGGACTCTGTGTGCGTAGAGATTCTGATTTTTGACTGTATACCGTCTCTGAACGCCGAGACATTGCATTTTCCCCTCGCTGCCCCAGCCCCGGGGACCTACTCCTTGATGCAACACTGGTCCCTGGTTTGGGGGATTGGACAGACGTGTGTGTTGATCGAGTTTCTGTCTCTTCTTGTAGCTTCTTTTTTGACATAGGCTCTCTGCCTGGTCTTACAACTAGAAAGGATTACATACGTTGTTAAGACTTAAACAAGTACACATATATATAATGTTTAACTCAAGATCAATGAAGACAATTAAAATTAATATGTTTGAGTTTTCTGGTGTGTCCATTTTCTGATGTTTTTAAATTATTGTGCAAGAAATATAAATTTTAAAGAAAATTACCTTGCTTAGGCCTGAACCCTCCCCCCTCTGTATTAAAGGTTACTTGATCAGTGAAAAAATGGGTAGGTAGGCAATTTTTTTCATTTTCTGATTTTTTACTAATTTTAAAGTAGAAAATGTCATAATTATGAACTGTTATAGCAAATCGATTTTAACTTGTTTTTCTATTCTCTAAAAAATAATGATGATAGTATATCAATAAAGAACAACACAAATATCATTTTCTTGGAACATTAAACAGTTTTTCGCTCCAGTTATTCAAACTTTACCATTCAACATTTTTATTCCTTTTTTTTCCAAGATGAAGTAAAAAGCCGATTTGTTCAGTTCAAAAACTTGTTCAAGATATTATCATATTATAACTGGTTTGAAAGTTTAGTGACCATCAAATGAAAACTGTGTGTACAGTCCACATAACATGAAATAACACAATTTTCGACAATTCGAGGGCCGTAACTTTGAAAGTATTAATCCAAATTGGCGAGTTCAACAATTTGTCTAAGATATTATGGTTATATTACTTAGTTTAAACAATATTTATTCATTTTTAACATATTACATAAAAATATATTCAAATATACAGCGATACATAACAATAGAATTGAGAAGAAAGCTATTTCTAGCTTATACAAAGTCTCTCTTCTGGTTATATTACTTCTGTGTACGTTTGGCGAGGATCCATTGAAAACTGCAATTGCTAGAGTGCATACAACATACAATAACCTGTTTGTAAGTTTGATGAAGATGAAATGAAAACTGCGATTGCTACAGTGCGAATAGGTCAAATAAAACAATTTATTTTGATTCAACGGCCATAACTCTGACATTAATTATCCGATTTGGCCAGCTCAAACATTTGCCCAAGAGATTATAGTTATATAACTTCATTGTAAGTTTGATAAAGATCAAATGAAAACTACAGGTGCTAGAGTGCACACAAGGTCAAATAACACAATTTATTATAATTCAAGGGCCATAACTCTGACATAAATTATCTGATTAGGTCAGTTCAATATTTTGTCAAAGATTATATGGTTATATAACTTCTGTGTAAGTTTGACGAAGATCCAGTGAAAACTACAGGTGCTAGAGTGTGCACAAGGTCAAATAACACAATTTCTTAATATTCAAGGGCCATAACTCTGACACTAATGATCTGATTTAGACAGTTCAAGAACACCTACCTCTCTCTTGTTGTCTCCTTGAGTATATACTGAACACATTATAGTCGTCCTCTACTGGCTCCTCCCACGAGTTACTGGCCTTAACTGATGTATGGTTGGTGCCTGGGCGAGGGATATTAAGGGGTGTGGGCTTGTCAGTAGAACGCCCGCTAGAATGGAAGTCCCGCTGCTGCAGCCCGGTACCAATCTGCCAATACAAGAATTGTAACTGAGTATTTAAAGCTACTTAAAGTTTTATTTCAGTTTTAAGTTTATACTAAATTAGTATTACTGCAAAGAAAGCTCAAAGCTTATAGAGCTCTCATGTTTGCTTCCTATACCGAGCAAAAGTAGAAACGTCCCACTAATTGATCCGACATATATCCGGCTATGTTTATGTTACACATTCATCGCAGAAAAATTACGTCAACTGATATGGATTCATAAATGAATAAACATCATTTTCTGTAAAGTACCACCCACCTTATAGATTTCCAGCAATCTTTCTTTGAATATGGTGGGACATTTCTACATCTGCTCAGTATAGATAGAACCAGTACTGAGTGTTTTTTTTAAAAAATGTATTGGTTTGAGCTGGGGATCGAACCCGCAACCTCTGACATTAGTAGCCAGCACTGTGCCCACTTCAATACCATCTCACCCTAAAAGGTTTTTCTACATACAGTCAAACCTGTCTTAAGCAGACATTCAAGGGGAAGAGCAATGATGACCTCTTAATGCAGGTGGCAGCTTAATACAGGTTGATTAAAACTATGAAAATGGTCAATAGAAAATGTGGCTGTTTAAGACAAGTGGTTGCTAAAAGAGGGGATCACTAACACAGGTTTGACTGAATATTGAATCATAGCACCAAATGTATATTAATTTTAAAGACGGATGATGAATCATAATAGAATAATTGTTTATTATCTCACCTTTTTTTATTATCTCACCTCTTATTATTGAACATCTTTGCGCGCACAAAATGACCTATTTATGTGTCAACGTGCCATAAAACACCATTCATTCATTCATTCATTATTGAACGTCAAAACAGTAGTTTGTTTAAATATTAAGGCCATCCTTAAACAAGAGTTGTCAGAAGACAACAAAGCTCGCCGATGGGATAAAACTCACCACCCATGCAAACATTGAGATTGGAGGCAAACACAAAAACTGAACGCAAAAATTTAACCTGGGTGTCTACAGACGAAAAATTAAGTCCAAAAGGGCCATTACTTTACCAAAATGCAACCCCGAGTTATGGTTCTTGTCTCTATGTGTTCCATTAATGATGGTGAACACATATGCAAGGTTTCATTCACATCCAATGAGTGGTTGCAAAGATATCTTAAACGCAACTAAACGCAAAAGTTTAACCTGGGTGTCTAAGTACAAAAAGGGCCATAACTGTGCCAAAATGCAATCCAGAGTTATGGTTCTTATCTGAGTGTGTTCCATTGATGATTGTGAGCATACATGCGAAGTATCATTCACATCCAATGAGAGGTTGCATAGATATCTTAAACTTAAACGCAAAAGTTTAACGCTTCTTATGTTGGTAGGTAGGAAGTTATATTTCTTTTGGGTCAGATTTTGATTTTTAATGTCTTTTTAAACAAAAATGACCAAATTCATGATACGAACAACATCAATGCTTTCAGTCACTAAAAAGGTTTTGGTAGCTGCAGTCTGAGTGGTTGGAACACAGCAAACGAATATTCTTTTAAGTATCGCCTTAGCAGCATTTTTAAGCCATCAAAGGCTAACCGATGATCAGTTAACCTAGCCACTTAACCAGTTCTCATGCATAACTATCTCTGCAAGTAACTGATAATTTTCCCACTTGAATCAGCAGTGAGGGATTAATGACAGTGAGACGCAATGTTGTTTATCAATCATCGTGGAGATTGAGGATTCAAACTCATGACCCCTGGATAAAAAGCCAGACATGCTACCAAAAAAAAAAATCAAATTAATAATACTGCTTCAGTTGGTAAAAAAATATTTTGAAACATTTGTAATGAATAACCATAAATGTTATTTACATGAAAACTAAGCACACTTCTGAAAAGAAATGGTTACCCAAATGATGAGCACCATGTGTTTGGTCACGTGATCACTACGTTTCAATACAGGAGCACAATAGTCCATTTATAAAGGGTTCAGTCACTCTTGTGACCCAACCAAAAAAGTCGTTTAAGAGAAATGGAAGCTAGCACGGTTTACTCTCAACTGACCTTTCTGTCAGACATTTCCTCGTTATCTGACTCATCTGTTAGGGTAATCTCACTGAAGGTGGAGGTCTCAGTCGCCGTGGTGTCTTCACCAATATCATCTTTACTTCCTGAGGAGGATGCAGCTTTACCTGCTGCCATGGCAACCTGAGTCGTCTGCCGAGTCTCCATGTCTGCTCGAGTTTTAGTACCTGAATGACAGAAAGTTGATTTAATACTTGTTAGTGTGTACTTATTTTTTTTAGCTTGATTGCAATGAAAGTTCAGAGCTTATATGAACCGCTCTCGAGTCAGCTTCCTGGGTAGAACCAGTACTGAGTGTTGTTTATGAAAGGCATCAGATCAAGGATCGAACCTGCAACCTCTGGGGTGAGCGGTCAACATTCTATCCACCACACTACTGCCGGATTACTTGTAATTGGGTCACAGTGATTCAATAATTTCACTGGCATATACGACCATTTACATGTAGTTGGCAAATAATGTTGATCAAGATAAGATATAACTAGAAATCTGTCTGCCAACCCAAATGCCCCCTTTATTGATCAGAAACCAATATTTTACTGAAAACTGACTTGAAAAGGGGCCATAACTCCTGTAAAACTTGACCGACTTTGAGCCAAGAAAGTTTGAACTCGTTATAAATAGTAAAACTTTACATTGTAATTACATATGAAATGGTGATAAAAACCCGTTTTAAACAAACAAAATATTTTGAGAAGGAGTTGACCTAGAATAATATTGTATAGAAATATAAATATCTCTTGCTAAAGGTGTTAATTCGTTAAATATCAATTTTGCTAAGACTTACTCAGTAAACTTGTTTGTTTGAATATTCAGCAAAGGCTAAGTGACGATCAGTTATCTAAACACCCTTTCAGCGGTCCTGGACAGTTAACCAGTATTTGAGCACACCCATCTCCGCAATAAACTACTTTCTTTCCCACTTGAATTAGCGATGAGAGACGAATGACAATGAGACGCGATGTCATATCTCAATCATCACAGAGATTATGGCCTGGCAGAGATTCAAACTCACAGCCCCTGGATTGATAGTTTGATGCACTACCTACTGAGCTTACTGGGCCTGCCTCACGCATAAAAGAATATGTTACCTGGAAGGTTGTTTTTGAAGACTGTGTAATCATCTTTGGCCCCTGTAGCACGTTCGTATCGTGTCATAAACTCCTCCTCCCTGTCTGGTCGTCCATCCGCGTCGTTCCATCTAACATGCGGACGGGAAGTAGCACCATCTGCGAGATAGAGATCATATAGTTATTCAAGGGCTTACTGACTTGGATTCAGGGCCTAGATTGTTTGTAAATACACTGACTTTAACAGTATGCACGATCTACAAGACAGATAACATATATACAGTCAGAATAGGCCATCCTTATTAAATATTTGTTTGATGTGTTCCAACCCAATAGCTATTTTTTTTTGGGGGGGGGGGGGGGGGGCAGATTTTGAATTTGCATAGACATTTTATACAAAAAATGGACAAGAAATCATGAAAATAAATTTCCAATGTTTTGAAAGACAATAAAACATTTTGGGTAGCTGCAATTTTGAGTGAGTAAGGTAGGAGCATGGCAAACAGATTTTTTTTTAAAGAATGGCCTTATAACCCACCATAATGCTATTGTCTTTATGAGATGTTGAAGCATGTCTGTAAAAGTGCAGGTGGACAGATTACATAGTCAACAAACCAAGTAGGTATGACACCCGTGTAAACACAGTAAACACAATCACACACACGGGATGACGACTGTCTACTTGACCTTTCTTTAGTAAACGACAACCTTTCATCATTTATCTACACAAAGACGTCTATCAACTCAATTGCTGACAATAAAAGTAGACTGGGAAGTTTATGACGCTGTGACCTTTATGGATTTATAAGCACCAGTAATAATTCAACTTTAGAATTCGCTCGATCTATTTTCATTTAAATTATTAATGTATAAGGCCAAATGTTATTCGCTCAATCTATTTTCATTTAAATTATTAATGTTTAAGGCCAAATGTTATTCGCTCGATCTATTTTCATTTAAATTATTAATGCATAAGGCCAAATGTTATTTGCTTTATCTTTTTTCATTTAAATTATAATGATAAGGCCAAATGTTATATACCCCTGCTAGATTCTCATTTAAATTTGTCTTAAAAAGGGGAGGGGATTGAGGTGGGGGGGGGGGGGGGAGAGAATTTTATTTATTTTTTTTTTTTTTTTTTATGAAATTAGGGGGCGGGCGGGGATGATAATCAAGCAATTAATTTATTATGGCCTAGCAAACTTAATATCTAAAACAAGTTCATAACAATGTACAAAATTGTATTAATGTTTAAATGTAGAATTTTATATATTCTTTTTTATTTTTTTATTTTTTTTATTCTTTATTTTTTATCATGAAAACAAAAAGGGTCGGAGCGGCATGAAAATTACGGGGTGGGTTGGTATGATAATCAAGCAATTAATTTATTATGGCCTAACTGACTTTATATTTATAATAAGTTCTTAGCAGCGTACAAAACTGTAATAATGTATAAATATAGAATAAAAAGTCATAATCATAATTATGTTACAGTGCAGTTTCTCATTATTACTGAATGACAATAATTATTGTAGCAGCAAATCCATATGGAATCATCAAAACAAGAAAATTTCTTGTATCTAAAACATGTTTGTCCTTTACCTACCTGCCCCATCTCTAATAATTTTATTCCATTAAAAATAATTATTTTATTATAATGATTTTTTTATTTTTGTTAATTTTTAAACAAATATTTTAATTTTTTTAAAAAAGAATTTATGAAAAAAAAAAGAGTCGGGGCAGTATGAAAATTAGGGGCGAGCAGGGATGATAATCAAGCAATCAGTTTATTATGGCCTTCTTGAAATTTTTTAAGAACGACCTCACTTACTTTCCGTATTTCTATTTGCACTCTGAGCCTGTATTTTCCTTGCCTCTGCTTTCAGCCTATTCTGCAGTGTAGTCGCCGTATCTTTAATCGCTTGAATGCGATCAACCCGGCTCAGGGATCCACCATCTTTTTGCTTCCCCACATCATTGGAAAGGCTTCTATATTGTTCTTGATTACTAACACCGTTATGATAAGTTGTTAATGAGCGAGGCTCTTCGTTGAGTTTTTCGTGTAAAGCTTGTGTAAACTTTGACATCACACCTCCGACATCGAATGAAAAATCACCGACTGTTTTTATATTTGATGAATTTTCAATGTTAGGTTGCAAACTTGTCTTTTGTTTATTTGTTTTATTAAATTCCCTAGAATTGACACTCTGTCTGTTATTTGGCAAATCCACTTCTATTTTATTCCTGAAAACACAAAACAAAAATATTTCTGATAAAAAGAAAAGTTTTATTTGTTCGGCTTGTGGCAGTTTTTTAGGTAAAATAAAAAATCCACATAGAAAAGTTTTAAAAGTATTTTTTTCTTTCTATAGCAGGAATGTAATGCTCGTAAACATGCACAATTACTCTTATTAGAACAAATAAAGTCACATTTTTAACAACAGTGATGTCTCCAGACCTATTGCTGTAAGTAAGAAGACGTTAATATAAGACGAAATCTAATATAATATACATGCTCATTTAAAAAATTTCCATAAGTGACCGCTGTGTAAGATGCAGAAGGTCACTAAAACCAGAAAAGAAAGTTTAATTCAACATTTAAATTCACAGCTTGTTGATTAGTGAGGTGACACTGATTACAGAAAAAAAAGAAGCAGAACACTTCTCAGTTGTTTGTTTAATTCGGTTGTTTCATGGATATAAGAAATAGTCTTGAAGATTAGATGATGGAAACTTTCATCTTAGTACAGTGTGCAAATGGAAAAGTGAACCACAACCATAACTGAATAATTATTTTGTGACAAACAGATAACAGGGGTTACCTTCTAGGTGTCCCAGTAGGGGTCGCCTCATCTCCAGATCCGTCCCCAGTGATTGTTGAGCTGCTGTCGCTTATGTCCATGTCTTGATCACCATTTACATTCTCTTTGTTCTCCGAATCAGAACTAACCTGTAAAGACGACATATACAGAATAATGTCACGTGACTATACGGCAGTATGAGTATTGATGTAATTTTCAACACATTTCAAATACTTTCCTTAATTTTTTAATTGCAGTATACACATTTTGTAATCATAAATTCTTCAACAATTTTAAACACAATATGATGGGAATTGTCTCATTTTGTCGAGAATTCCATTGTGCAAAGAAAGAATTATGATTTGTTTTTCTGAGATGAATGGAAGTGAGGATATTTGAAAACAAGATTTCGCAAGATTTTGCGTGAATACACGAGTGTTGACAACAACCCAACCAGTTTTTCCTTCTCTATATACATGTAAGTCGTTGATTTCAGATTATATATGGCATATCCAGCTTTATTGGTGGCGGAAAACCGCAGAATAAATCTGAGTAGAACTACCGTTCTTCCGCAACTAACTGAAAAACATTCTCACATAAAGTTTTTTTATACCAAGCATGACTTTAACTTACAACCTTAGTGGTGAGAGGTAAGTGATCTTGAGATGGTGCCTTAGACCACATGTTCACGAAGGACTTGTTCAATGATATAATTTGTATAAGAAGTACAACCAATAAAGACTGTGAGTGACTCACTGCCTGATTAGGGTATTCATGGTTTGACTCTCGATCAGTAACCGTTCTCAAAACAGATGTTACTATATATAGTAACAATAAGAGGTCAATTGCCTTCACATGCTAATAATCACTTCATAAAACTCATAATCATAATCAGCTGTTTCTTTTGGCGTTAAATGTCACACGTCCGCAAACATGTGTCTGCCGTCGTTTGTTTCGTTCAGCATCAAAAGCTATTTCAAAGAGTTTGTCATGATTTATATATATTTAAGTAAAGAAAGGTCATACATGTATATGTAAAGAAATAAACGATTGAAGACCGCATATCTCGATTATATTATTCGAATTCCCAAGTTCCTTAATACAATTCTCAAGTTTGAATCATATATCATTTGAACTACGTATATGAACTATTTAGCCATTTTATACGAGCATCAGTTGTAATTACTCCCCTTGAGAAGTGGTACCAAACATGTGTATTAATGACATTAATTCACAAAAGAACCAGGCTGGGAGGTAATATTTCATTTTCTGAGCCAAGTATGTCCTCCCGGACCGGAAACCAGTTTTTATCTGCATGCATGGACTTACAAACTAACATGGGTAACACTTAATTATTCTGCACCATTTTGCCAATGGCAAGTTGCGTATAAACAGCATTCCTAGTTACTGCTTACCAAGAATCTTGCCCTATCTGTGTGGAACGGATGGTGGCGAGGGAAGTCACTGGCAGAAGAAGGCATCATTGATTCCACATTAACACTCTGTCTCTGTTTCGTCTTCTCTTTCTTGCCGGTGTTCGTCGTCGAGGAAGCCGGATGCTTCTGCTTGCTGTATAGTTCCTCCAACTGGCGTCGGCGTGCATCTTCTTCCTCTTTCTGCCGCATCTCGTCCTCCTTCTGGCGTCGTACACGCTCTGCCTTCTGACGCTGCATGTACTTCCTGATCTGATCTTGGTCGTAGTGACGCTGCTTGGCACATGATTCTGACGGCTTCTCCATGTCTTATAAGAAGAAAAAAAAAATATAAATAAATATAAATATATATTATATTATTTGATTTTGAATATTTGCAAGCAAAGGCCATAATAAATTGATTCCAAGATTTTCATCGTAAAATTTGTCTCAAAGTAAGGGATGGTAGTGCAATTCTATTTTTTTATTTTTCTAATATTGAAATAAAACAAAAGAAGTTTGTATTAGGTATGAAATGAAAGACAATCATTTAAAGATCAAAATGTTGAAATGCAGCTGTGCCATTTTGGTAATAATGGTCCCCATTGTGTTTTTTTTAAAATAAAATATGTCGAGAGTGGGTAAAAAAAACTGTTATTATGATAACGTGGTTTTAGCTTTCAATAAACAACAAATGTAAGGAAAACCAACTTTCATGAAATAAAATGATTCTATATTTTTAAGACCTGCTATATTTAACATTTAATAACAATTACATAGAGTTTACAATATGAGTTTTTAACAGAAATATTTTTGTACATTGCCTCAACTTTTGAGAAAAAGTTAATTACTGATGTTAAATTTCAGTCATTGAACAAGATCAGATACAGTAGCAATGAGAGTCCTCCCTCGTTGAGTGATTTACCTCTAACAGCAAAGGTCGTTAATTCAAATTCAGCTTGCTCAAAAAACTTTATGTCAGAAAGTTTGCCAGTTAATTGCGGAAGGATGATGGTCCTACTCAACCAATAAAACTGGATATGTTATCATATATATAACCTTAAAATGGCGTTAAACCCCACAACACCCCTCCCCCAACCCCCCTCCCCAAGCTATGTAAAACATTCACCAGAAACATGAAAATCTGGATTGTACCTGTTGGTTTTGGAGCTTTCCGTTTCACAGGGGCCTTCCATCTTTTCTCCTTCTCACTCATTGGCCTTCTTCTTCCTTCCTCCTCCTCCAGTTGTAAGTCATTATACACTCTCCGTGCCTCCTCAGACAGCGCCTTGTGGTGCTGGATCTCTGCTGCCGTTGCACTGCCCACTCCCAGACTCGGGTTCTCCTCGCCGACCAGTGACTCGGGGCGGACTTCCATCGGACTAGAGAGGCCATCCCGACCCATACCTGTAAGTAAGATATCAGTAATGTAACCTTGGTAACAGAACATTTTATCAACTTGCCAAATAACTACAGCTGTAACTGACTGTCATGAATCTGAGAATACAAATACCGTATTCCCCATAATAAGTGCCTCCCATGGGGATACATTTGTTTTAAAAGAGAAGGTGGGTGTTTCACACCAAATACACAACTTTCAATTTTCACAGTTTGCAGGTTTCTTTTTACTCATAACATTTATAAGGAATGAAACATTTATTCGGGGGAATACAGTAAACAAGAATTGTCAGAAGACAACAAAGCTCGCTTATGGGATAAAACTCACCACCCATGCAAAGATTGAGATCACCAAAACTTAAACACAACTAAACGCAAAAGTTTAACCTGAGTGTCTACAGATGACACCGACGACACCGGGGTCATGGCAATAGCTCTCCTGGACATTCGTCTCGGCGAGCTAACAAGAGATCTAGTACTCTGACTATTACTTATAAATTGACAAATTGTCTTAAACTTGTCACCATTTAGGGTACAAGGATATTAACAAATTGATATAATTTATAATATTATATTTTCTTCCATCACATTCTGATTATTATAGGAAGCCTTATTACCGAGAGAGGTTAATACGGCATTTGCATCACTGATTAACATAGAAGTTCAGTGAGACCTTTTAAGTGCACTGGGTACGACTCTCCCTGTACATGGGCCAACTACTTAAAATCCCCTCCCATAGACTGCATGCTTTCACAGCACCTAGCGCTTGTCTGATTAAGGCACTGTGGGAGTGCCCTTGAAAATAAAAAACTTGGAAGAAATCCCACCGGGAATCGATCCGGGGACCACTTGGTCTTGGAGCAAGCATGTTAACCACTAAACCACCACTGTATATATACATACAGTCAAACTTGTTTTAAGCAGCCACTCAAGGGAAAGAGTAAAGATGAGCCTTTAAGGCAGGTAAGGTGGTTGCTTAATACAGGCTGATAAAAAAATAAAATGGATTATCATAAAATGTGGCTGTTTAAGACAGATTGTTGCTTAATAGCACAGGTTTGACTGTATATAGTTTTGCTGTTACCCTATACAATGCATCTCACTATAACTATATACAATGCATCTTACTATAGGCCATAATAAATTAATTGCTAGATTATCATCCCCGCCTGCCCCCTAATTTTAATGCTGCTCCGACCCTTTTTATTTTCATAAAAAAAAATTAAAAAAGATAATGATTTCAAAAAAATAAAATCCTTACCCCTCCCCCTTTTAAAGAAAAATTTGGATGATCGATAATCTAGCATTAATTTATAAAGGCCAAATTTGGAGAATAAAATAAAGCACTTTGATTTTTGGGAGAAAGGTATTTAAAACAACAGTTAATGTGTCGTACCAGTACCCGATGTCCTTAATCCTGATTTAACCAGTGGAACAAGATAAGATAATTATACCACCACTAAACAGCCCTGTCATCATCACCTGCCATTAATTTTAATCTACAATAAACAGCTTTGTGTTCCTTTGAGGAAGTAAACTACATGGAGCTGACATCTACAGACACCTAAAAATTACCTCATAGTAAGTGTCAAATACTAAATAAATATCATGTAAAGAACATTATAATTAGGCCGTTCTTAAAAAATAAAATGTTTGTCGTGCTCCTACCTGCTCACTCAAAATTGCAGCTACCCAATATTTTTCAATACTTTTAAGCCATTTAATTTTTCATTTTCATGATTTTTGTGAAAAATCAAAATTTAGCCAAAAACAAAAATTAGCTACCTACCTACACACATGTAAAATATTGGGTCCGAGCACAGCAAACAAATATTTTTTTAAGGATGGCCTTATGTTTATACCTCAAGGACATTAAGTAAGGGTAATTTTGTACTTTTATGAACTTGCAGTCTTTACTGACGTTTACATAAAACGTGAAATTTGAGAACATTTATCTCACTTGGCACATTGACCATGCAATACGCTCCATGTGGGGGTAATGTTTTTCTATTAACGTTCAATTTCTAAGTGTTACAATAATTCAGTATCATATAACACTTATTTTTTCTGTCATTAGTACAGGTCCTTGACAAAATTCTTATGTAAGCAGAATTACAGCCACATTTTCAAAAAACTAACATTTCTTTTTTCCAAATAAAGAATTAAAAATAAACTGAGGAAAAATGAAATGGCGCAAAAAACTTATTTTTACATTATCTGCCAGCAACAGTGTTATGTAAATTAAAATTAATTTTGCAGTTTGTTTAAATTTTTGCCACCAAGGGTGAAAAGATAATCCCCCCACCCTTCAACATCTATATCATTTGTTGGCGTGGCATGCCTCTACAATAATTTCGACAGGGCGACGGGGATGACAATCTAGCCTAATCCCAAAATATATAACAGCAGAAATGACCGATTAGCTACAAATTGGATTAAGAGATCAGTGGTAATGTACAGGCCACTGGGCACAACTATTATTATTGTGGTTTTATGATTATCAAGTAAATTAAACTTCTATAGCAGTTTTCTTCTTACAACGCATTTGCAAAACAAAATTGCCCTGCCCCTACCTTCCCACTCAAATTGACGATTCTTTTATTGAAAGTATTGTTGATTTTTTCTCTGGAGTTTTGTCCATTTATATTAAAAAAAAGACAAAATATAAAAACCCAGGGCCATTCCTTCACTTTGAGGGCTAAGGGTCAGGGCCCTCCCTTCACTTTGAGGGCTAGGGGTCAGGGCCTTCCCTTCACTTTCATGGGCTAGGGGTCAGGGCCCTCCCTTCACTTTGAGGGCTAGGGGTCAGGGCCCTCCCTCCACTTTGAGGGCTAGGGGTCAGGGCCCTCCCTTCACTTTGAGGGCTATGGGTCAGGGCCCTCCCTTGACTTTGAGGGCTAGGAGTCAGGGCCTTCCATCCACTTTGAGGGCTAGGGGTCAGGGCCCTCCCTTCACTTTGAGAGATAGGGGTCAGGGCCCTCCCTTCCCTTTGAGGGTTAGGGATCAGGGCCCTCCCTTCACTTTGAGGGCTAGGGGTCAGGGCCCTCCCTTCACTTTGAGGGCTATGGGTCAGGGCCCTCCCTCCACTTCGAGGGCTAGGGGTCAGGGCCCTCCCTTCACTTTGAGGGATAGGGGTCAGGGCCCTCCCTTCCCTTTGAGGGCTATGGGTCAGGGCCCTCCCATCACTTTGAGGGCTAGGGGTCAGGGCCCTCCCTTCACTTTGAGGGATAGGGGTCAGGGCCCTCCCTTCCCTTCGAGGGCTAGGGATCAGGGCCCTCCCTTCACTTTGAGGGATAGGGGTCAGGGCCCTCCCTCCACTTTGAGGGCTAGGGGTCAGGGCCCTCCCTTCACTTTGAGGGCTAGGGGTGGGGGCCCTCCCTTCACTTTGAGGGCTATGGGTCAGGGCCCTCCCTCCACTTTGAGGGCTAGGGGTCAAGGCCCTCCCTTCACTTTGAGGGATAGGGGTCAGGGCCCTCCCTTCCCTTTGAGGGCTATGGGTCAGGGCCCTCCCTCCACTTTGAGGGCTAGGGGTCAGGGCCCTCCCTTCCCTTTGAGGGCTAGGGATCAGGGCCCTCCCTTCACTTTGAGGGCTAGGGGTCAGGGCCCTCCCTCCACTTTGAGGGCTAGGGGTCAGGGCCCTCCCTTCACTTTGAGGGATAGGGGTCAGGGCCCTCCCATCACTTTGAGAAATAGGGGTCACGGCCCTTGGATGGGGAATGTAAATGCGTTGTTTTCCTGTCACACTGTATCTGTTGTTATGCACAAAAACTCATGATACAAGTATAACAAGTTAAAAAGAAGTGACACTTAGCCTTACCAGCAGGCTTCCTTAGTTTCTTCAATCAGAAAATTCCACCCTGAAAATTTTTTTTTCAAGGGGGGGAGGTGGGAAAAATATGTATTCCAGGGCAATGGGAATGGGACCGATTTTCAACCCCCCCAAAAAAAAGGTCAAAGGAGGGCCCTGAAAACCTGATCCACACCCCCCCCCCCCACCCCAACTAAAAAAAACATATGTGTAATCTACCTACAGTACTCACATAAAAAAATACTTTGTCGGGGCAAAGCCATCAATTTTTTTTTTAATTTTTTTAAGGCCAGCTGTGAACAAAAACATAAATAAAAATTATGCTTTTAGTAATGTGAAGGAAAAATGTGTTTTCATTTGAGATTTCATTGAAAGTTCTCATATATTATAATATTGTAATGTTTATATAATTTGCAAATCAAAATGGATGTTAAATGGCGTTTTCTAGGTCTGACCTACATTCACCATACAGAAGAGAGGTGTACAAACAGGAGTTGTGTAAATACATGTAATCATAAACATGGCCGATCCCATCACACTTAAACATAGGCTTGAATAATAAATACTATTAATTGCTAAATTATCATCCCCTTCTGACCCCTAATTTTCATGCTATCCCGATTCAAAAAAAAAAATTAAAAAAAAAATAAAAAAAAATTAAAAAAAAAAATTTAATAAATAAAAAAAAAAAAATTAATGAAAAAGATACAACCTCTCTCCCTCTCCTTTTTAAGAAAAAAATGGAAGATAATCTAGCAATTAATTTATAATGGCCTAAACATTACGGAAATAAATTTTTAGGTACCAAAATGAAGCTTTAAATTAAGGTGTTTTATAATTATGTGACAATTCTATGATAAAACTTTAACAGTATAAATAAACGTTACTTTTATAATGTATGTCAATATTCAGCACATTTGCAAGTTTATTACTTGACTCTAGATAGTTGATTTTATTAGCCTGTCTGGATTACTTACCTTGTTGGACATGCACTTTCATGATTATTTTCCCTTGTTTAATTAAGCACATAATGGAAAAGAATTAATTTTAAGACTTAAGAAACATTCAACAGATACGAGTTGTATTCAAAATATATTAGAAAATCTTATTGAACAGAGATAGTTTAGATAACAAGTCAGACAAGGGAAGTAATCCAGGTACACAGACATCAGATGGGTAAAACTCAATTAATGTCAAATTATAACGTTCCAAATGAGATTGATTAGATCAGTAATTTAAAGCTTCATTTTGGTACAAAAAAGTCCATTTTGGTGACAATGCACTCTGTATCCAACCAGTTCCAAAGCAGAAATTGGAACTCATTTGTAAAAACATTTAAAAACATGTAAAAGTGGGGTGGTAGTCCAGTGGATAGTGTTGGTTGCTCATGACGAAGGTAAGAGGTTTGATCTCCAGCTTAACCTGAAACCTCACAAAAAAAAACAACATTCAGTACCGATTCCACCCAGAAAGTCCACTTGAGAGCTTTCAATCAAGCTAAAATAATAAGTATAATCTTAACTAAAAACATTTTATAAAACAAACTCGGTATATGGCAGGGACTGGTGGGGGTAAAGGGTAGTATATAAGAGGGGCTCGGTGAGCTAGGGGCTACTTTCACTTTCCACCCAGACAATGAACGTGACAAAACATACAAAAAATCTACAGAACGTCTTTAAATTGAGAAGTATTTATTTATCTTCAAACTGAATAAAATATAAATAATAGCACTCAAGAGAAGAGGCTATATCAAGGTCATTTTACAAGAAAGAAAAATACATATTTGGTGTTATACTTATACGGTATTATTTCCATGCCCCTAACCTTCTGCGTATGTTTGACAAAGATTAAGGTTTAAGTAGCTTCTACACAATCAAAAGATCAGATTTCTTATTAAGGGTAAATTACTCACAAATTAAATCCTACTTCTAACCAAATTACACTTGAAAGTGGGGGTACATCGTGGTACAAGAGAAAATAGGTGGAGGGCGGTCTTATTTTTACTTTTTTTTTATTGACGTTTTATAATGGTAATAAACTGGGTGGCAAATTATTATGTCTATATTGGCAATTCACCAAGTACAAATTATAACATCTATGTGGACCTTACAGATTATTACATCCCTGTTTGGCAATTATCCTACAAATTATTATATATTGTTTCATCTATGTAAACCTAACATATTATTACATCTTTGTAAATCTTCATATTTTATTACATCTATACTAATCTTGCATATTATTACAACATATTATTATTTCACGCATGCTAATCCTACATAGTAATACATCTATGTTAATCTTACATATTATTACATCTATCATTATTACATCTATCATAATTACATCTATCATTATAACATCTATCATTGTTACATCTATCATTGTTACATCTATCATTATTACATCTATCATTGTTACATCTATCATTGTTACATCTATCATTATTACATCTATCATTATTTCATCTATTATTGTGACATCTATCATTATTACATCTATCATTGTTTCATCTATCATTATTACATATTATTACATCTATCATTATTTCATATTATTACATCTATCATTATTACATCTATATTTGATGAATCTTAGAGCCAACATCCCTCTGCAAGGAACTAACAACCTTTCTTACATACATATATTAGAGAGTTCACTTCATTAAATATCAAATTTCCATATTTCTTTCAAGAAAATAGGGTGTGTAAATCCCAAAATCATTTTTAATTCGTCTTATTTGACACGTAAAGAAAAGATGCCACCATTAAAATTCCTCAAACTTAAAAACAAATATTTCCTTAATGACCTCTGAAGTAACTGACCTCATGTTGAACAAGCAATGAATAGGGAGTCATTCACCTGCCAGACAGCAATTACAATAAACCAAGCTACAACAATTTAACTATTTTCATAAAATAATGATAAGGTCATCAACCATTAAAGGGAGGATATCAGGAAACAGCACTATAAACGTCTTAAAAATAAAAATATTTTTTAAATGAATAAAAAGCATCTCATTATCATTGATAAATAAAATTCGAATGGTTTGGTATGTCTAATGTACCAAAATGGGACAAAATCAATATTTAAATCGGAGTGGTAAACTTCAAACGAAATCCCCATTCATAAAATAGACTGTACTTGAATACTGCTTGATGACCTTCGCATTGTCATTCATACTCTTTCTAAGATGAAATAATTTTTACTATTTCTAAACCTGTATTATGGATCATATTGTAATCAAAATGAAAGCATGTGACTCATTCAATATGTCACTAAATAAATGGAAATTTTAAGTGGAAAATCTATGTTAGTCTCACCTAGGCACGTAGCCAAAGTTAGGAAATCCCGTTAGAATATATCATTTTTGCAAGTTTAAATAGATATCCTTTTGGCAATATTGGGTCAGTGAGTATATATATATATATATATATATATATATATATATATGCATGCTTTATTGGAAAAAATGTCTTTAGCCAATTCTAAAATTTTTGAAAATCCGTAAATATTCCCTTTTAAACATCAATGTTATATGAATGAATTTAAATATTTAAGTCCGAGTTCAATGAATATACGAAAGGCTCTGTGGTTGTGTAACTTGGTAAAGTCCAGTAGAACCAAGGTTGGAATCCATGTCTCAGATTTGTCAGAAGGTCCAGTGGAGTAAAGGTTGGAATCCACGTCTCAGATTTGTCAGAAGGTCCAGTAGAACCAAGGTTGGAATCCATGTCTAAGATTTGTCAGAAGGTCCAGTGGAGTAAAGGTTGGACTCCATGTCTCAGATTTGTCAGAAGGTCCAGTAGAATCAAGATTGGAATCCATGTTTCAGATTTGTCAGAAGGTCCAGTGGAGTAAAGGTTGGAATCCACATCTCAAATTTGTCAGAAGGTCCAGTAGAACCAAGGTTGGAATCCATGTCTAAGATTTATCAGAAGGTCCAGTGGAGTCAAGGTTGGAATCCATGTCTCAGATTTATCACTAAGTCCAGTGGAGCCAAGGTTGGAATCCATGTCTCAGATTTATCAGAAAGTCCAGTGGAGTCAAAGTTGGAATCCATGTCTCAGATTTGCCAGAAGGTCCAGTAGAACCAAGGTTGGGATCCATGTCTCAGATTTGTCAGAAGGTTCAGTAGAACCAAGGTTGGAATCCATGTCTCAGATTTGTCAGAAGGTCCAGTGGAGCCAAGGTTGGAATCCATGTCTCAGATTTGTCAGAAGCTTCGTTCAGTAGAACCAAGTTGGAATCCATGTCTCAGATTTGTCAGAAGGTTCAGTAGAACCAAGGTTGGAATACATGTCTCAGATTTGTCAGAAGCTTCGTTCAGTAGAACCAAGGTTGGAAACCATGTCTTAGATTTGTCAGAAGGTCCAGTAGAACCAAGGTTGGAATCCATGTCTCAGATTTGTCAGAAAGTCCAGTAGAACCAAGACTGGAATCCATGTCTCAGATTTGTCAGAAGGTCCATTAGAACTAAGTTTGGAATCCATGTCTCGGATTAGTCAGAAGGTCAAGTGGGGTCAAGGTGCCTAACCCAAGTCACTACAAACAACATCAAGACTGACTATTAAGAGTTATATAGTTTTGTTTTCACTGTTCTTTTGTTTTTTAGTTTGTACTAATTTACTTTAGCTTGATTGTGATGAAAGCTCAAGAGCTTATATAAACCACTCTCAAGTCCGTTTTTTGGGTACAACCAGTTCTGGGTGTTGTTTTATGAGTGGGGGATCTAACCCACAACCTCTGGTGTAAGCGACCAAAACACTCTTTCCACTACACTACCACCATGTTTTTCGTTTTTCAATATCAATAATATACCTGAATATGGATCTTTGCCTTTTGATGATTTTTTCACCTTCAGAGGCCCGAGTTCTCGCAGTATCAGCTCCTGCCCCACTCGCCAGGATGATGTCGTTATGATTTCTGAAAAAGCGTTCAACAGAATTCTTAAAAACGGTCATATGTGACATGGAATATTTTCTATTCCTTGAAATTCTTTAATTTTTCATGTATGCAAAAATTTAAACAATAGAAATATATTGTGGATATTGTATTATGTCATTTTTAAAGTAATTGCATAAAATAAACAAAATGTGACAATAATATCAAGCGAATTAGGTAGGCATATAAATATTTATCAATTATACGTCTTTATGTCCAAAATACCAGATAATTCTATACATTCAAAAAGGGGCTATTAAACTAGTTCAATATATTTGATTATTGAAAAATAACATTATATAAAGAAATCTCTGAGAGATGGAAAATACCCGAGACCATTATAAATTAATTCCTAGTTTGTTTCAAAATAGAAGTGGTGACAAATTTATTTTTACTTTTCACATTTTAAAAATGAAAGTACTGTTATAGGCATGAAATGAAATAAAAGCATTTAAAAATCAAAAGATTTTAAAACGCGGGGTCATTTTGGAATATACATTATGGCTACATTTGTTATAAAAAAAATTATTATTATTTTTTTGAACAATAAAATATTTGTTGGCATGTGTAAAAGAAAACCAGCAATGGGCAGGTGAAAAAAGTATGAAAATCTAGGAATTAGTTTATTATGATCTGATATCAGCTGACTAATAATTCTTCATGATATTACATGTTAACATAGACGTGACCCCACATGACCTACGACCTGACACCGTTTCAAAGACAATATTATTCCCATCAACCCCCACATTGTCATCTCATTTCACTTACACATTCAATGCAATCATTGCGTAATAATACCCCTACAAAATTGTGAAAATAGATGAAATCCTACTATTCATTTGAATATAAGTGTACAATACTGTTATACCACAGACTGCAAATTTACAATTATATAAAGAGATAATTGATCGATATCAGAATAAAATACTGTAACCCTACCCCCGTCAATAAACACGGCGTAAACGTGCAAAGACAACAAGGTGAAATGGGCCAATTTTATAATCATTTTGGCATTTATAGACATTATTAACACATTTTTCAAGCGTTTTTATGACATGGAGAGGATCAGAGATTTGATACTTTGATTATTCATGGAGACAAGTTTTGGCGTGACCCTGATTTTCACAGATAAAAAATGGAATTTGATTTGGGAAAAAATAAGTTTTAGTTTATAATACAATGACTATGTACAATATTTCTGATGCCAGGCCCTGTTAGCTCAGTCGGTAGTGAGCCTCACTATCAATTCAGGGGTCTAGAGGGGTCCATGATGATTGATATAATTATGACATTGTGTCTCATTGTCACTCACTGCCAATACAAGTGGAAAAGTTACTTTATCAATAACTTGTGGAGATGGGTGTGCTGTAGTACTAGTGTGCTGTAGTACTGGTTAACCTTCCAGGATCCCAGGAAAGAGTGGTAAGGTTAATTGATTGTCTGTTAGCCCATGATGGCATGAAATGAAGCTAAAAACAAAAAAAATCTAACAGGAAATACACAGTTCCTGTAATGTTAACCAGTACTAAAGCAAACTCATCTTCACAAGTAACTGATAACTTGCCCACTTGAATCAGTGGTGAGAGATGAATGACAATGAGACACAATGCCAGAAAAGAGCGGCTAGGTAATCTGATTATCTGTTAGCCCTACATTGCATAAAAATGATCATAAATAATAAATCAATCAATCAATCCACCAATCAATCAATCAATCAATCAATCAATCAATCAATCAATCAATCAATCAATCAATCAATCAACCAACCAACCAATTAATCAATGAATGAATGAATGAATGAATGAATGAATGAATGAATGAATGAATGAAAGCAATCAATCCATTTCTGTGTTTAAAACTCATTTTCTGTTTTAGTTATCTCCCTATATGACAACACTGTATAAAGCTGATTGTAATAAGATTGTTTGTTATACATAAGCATGGTACCTTTAGTTTTCTGATGGGGCTGTTGTTTGACAGTTTTGCGGCTGGGAGCAATAACTCGCGTCACCTTCTTCGTCTTGGTTTCATTCTCCTCTACGCTCAACCAATCTGAAATGGAGGAATGTAACAACCAATCTGAAATGTAGGAATGTAACAACCAGTCTGAAATGTAGGA
Organism: Panopea generosa; assembly: GCA_029582155.1. Lineage (NCBI taxonomy): Eukaryota > Metazoa > Mollusca > Bivalvia > Adapedonta > Hiatellidae > Panopea > Panopea generosa. The sequence goes on along the minus strand of CM055905.1, from coordinate 63,420,695 downwards.
ATGTAACAACCAATCCAAAATGCAGGAATGTAACAACCAGTCTGAAATGTAGGAATGTAACAACCAATCTGAAATGCAGGAATGTAACAAACAATTTGAATTTTTGTTGTAATGACATATATAATATCAATAAACGGGTACATGTTGCCTTTTTCAAACTGATTTAACACCATTTTGGACACATTTCAGGTTATATAAGGCATATCCAGTTCTACTGGTGGAGGAAGACCTCAGAATGAATCTGAGTAGAACTACTGTCCTTCCAAAAGTAATTGGCAAACTTTCTCACATAAAAGTTTTTAGACAACGCAGAACCTTAGAAATCTTGAGATCGCACCTTAGACCACTTGGCCACAGAGGACCTTATGTTATAAAAATCACAACAGTCTAATATTCACTAACGAGTTTAATTAGTGGATTTTTTTGTTGTTTTATTTTGTAACTTTTATTCCATGACAGATATATGTTATTAGTAATTTCTGATAGCCACTAAGTGTCGGAGAGAAATGGTTGAGTAGCGAGCAATGTCCACTCAATCCAAATAATGAATTCTGTTCAGCCCAGAGCCAGGCCCATTAATTTTTCTAAGTTCAAGGGCAATAACTCTGCATGGAATTAAATCATCACAAAAGTAACATCATGCACATCAACACTTATGTTGACCATATACGCAAAGTTTCAAGTCAATCGCTTTACCAACAAACACAATGACTGCTAAATACCCACTCTCAATACATATGTAGAGTAGAACAGACCGCCAAACCCGGTTAGCTCAGTAGGTAGTGCATCTGACTTTCAATCCAGGGGTCATAAGTTCAAATTCCCACCCAGTCAAAGTCTCTGTGATGATTAATATATGACATAGCATCTCATTGTCATTCACGTCTTGCCACAGCTTCTAGTGAGAAAGTTATAAATAACTTGCGGAGATGGGTGTTCTTGAGTAATGGTCAATCTTCCAATTTCCAAGGAAAGAGTGGTTAGGTAAACTGATAGTCTGTTAGCCCAAAGAAAGGTATAAAATGACGCTAAATATTCAAACAAAAAACTGGGGAAATAGTTCGCTCCACAATCTGCCTGGCAACCGACAGACCAACAGAGACAATGATTCCTAAATGCCCTCCTCTCTCTAAACATACATAGACTGCTACAACAGAGACTCACTGCCAATTGGTTCTATCCTTCGGTCTTGAACTTTGAGGCTGACTTGGCGTTTTTTGTCCTTTCTGGAAGGATCCTGTGATTTTGGCACTTTGTTCTCTACAATCCGATACTTCACTTCTGTTTCGCTGAAACCTGCAACAAGTCATGTAAAGGGTGAAAATATATACTGTCTTCCGTGACCTGATGGTTAACCGTTTACTCCATAGAAGGCCTTTGAAAACAGTGCAGGAAGAGTTCAGATTGATCGTTACGAGCAATCTGAACACTTCCTGCACTGTTTTCCACTCTGTCAGTTAATATAAACATAATTCACCAAATAATTAAAAAACCTTCTATATTAGAGGTGTCAAAAGCCTTCTATATTAGAGGTGTGAAAAGGTATCTATATTAGAGATGTCAAAAGCCTTCTATATTAGAGGTGTCAAAAGGCATCTATATTAGAGGTGTCAAAAGCCTTCTATATTAGAGGTGTCAAAAGGCATCTATATTAGAGGTGTCAAAAGCCTTCTATATTAGAGGTGTCAAAAGCCTTCTATATTAGAGGTGTCAAAAGGCATCTATATTAGAGGTGTCAAAAGCCTTCTATATTAGAGGTGTCAAAAGGCATCTATATTAGAGGTGTCAAAAGGCGTCTATATGAAGTAAAGGGTTAAGGCATTCGCCCCAGTGCTTACACTTGTTTTTTTCTGATAAGGCCGGTTGCGCACAAAGCAGCTAGTTAAATTGAGGGGGTAAAGAATGTCAAACAGCCTGACGTCTGGCGAGGATAGTTTTGGAGAAGTAACTGTATACAACATAAATGTGTCTCATAAGCCTATAGGGCTGGTCATTTTAATTGGGGGTGACATTATTATGAAACACTTGACTTTACTTTTGTAATGAAATACATTACATTTTGCACAAAATGTTGTTGTTGTATGGTGTTCAGCGTCGCTTTCAACAATTTTTCTGTCATATCGTTACGGTGTGTACTTGAGACAGTATTCTGAGCACTGTCACACTGGAGTATCATGCCCCAGACACATGGTATGATACCCCACCCAGTCACGTTATACTGACACCAGATCGACCAGACATAGAACTCTCCTCTAAATGCTGAGCTTCTAGCACCATTTTTAAAGTCTTTGGTATAACCCGGCTGGGGATCGAACCCACGACCTTCCGCATGCGAGGCGGACACTCTACCACTAGACCATGCCACGGTTTTGCACGTTAATGGGGTTTAATACATTTTTAGGTTATAAATGGCATATCCAGTTTTACTGGTCACTTACCTCTTACTGCTAAGGTCGTAGAATCGTGGCTCGCTCCAAAAACCTTTATGTGAGAAAGTTTGCCAGTTACTTGCGGAAGGACAGTGTTTCTACTGAGATTCATTCGGAGGTCTTCCTCCAACAAATCAAACTAGATATGCCATATATATATATAACCTGAAATGTGTTGAAAATGGTATTAAACCCCATGCAAAAACATGCAAAAAGTTACCTTTGTATGACGGGGCAGCCGGACCTGCTGCAATCTTCCTTACTTTGGCCGTTTTCTCCAACCCTTCCATCATGTCCTGTGACCTTGGTATTGGCTCGTTGGCATCATGAAGGAGACGTGAGGGAGGGGCTGACTCCAGATGGTCACCATCTGTGGCCCCCATCATGTCATCATTGCTCTCTGTGAATGATAGAGACACGTTTAACATGACTTTACAAAATTTATATTAAATGGTACAATGACTTCTGGTGATGTTAGGCCTAATTAAAAAAGTGTCTGTTTGCCACTTCCGGCCAACTCAAAGCAATCCAGCTGGTTGGAAATATTTGGGGAATCAAAAAAAAAAATCAAAATTTTTTTGGTGTTCATTCAAAATATTCTCGGTCATTACAATCAAATCCTTAATAACATTCTCTGATTGATTACCTAAAAAAACAAAACAAAAAAAAATTTACCTGCCTACCTACACCCCCAAAAAATGGTAGTCGGAAGTGGCAAACAAGCAATTTATTTTTAAGGGTGGCCTTAGTGGAAGTCTGGTGTTCATTTAAGGAATCCATTACGGGTAAGCCCTATTTTCTCAATTGAGATTGTTTTTCATTTATCAATTTTTTTAATTTCTTTATTTTGACCAAAATTTTAAATGGTGAAAAAAAAAAAATATGCAGATTTCAGACCAGGTTGGGTCAACATAAAAGACTTAAAAAATGTAAGCTTCCTTAATTAGCGCTCAGCTTGTAGAGGATAGTTCTAGGTCTAGTTGACCCATTTTCATTATAATGTGAGTGGGTAGGGAATCATAGTATGTGTCTGCAGCATGATACTCCAGTGTGACAGCAATTAAAAATAGGGTTTGAAGCAAAAATAGTGGCATGACTGAAAGTGACGCTTAACGCCATACTTATAATTATCAAAAAAAAAATGATTTGATATTCAAGCGGAGCGGTAGTGTGGTGGATAGAGTGATGGCCGCTAACATCAGAGGTTGCGGGCTGGATCTCCTGCTCGACCTGATGTCTATAACAAAAACAACACTCAGTACTGAATCTACCTATAAAGCAGACTTGAGGTCAGTTTATAATAAGCATTGAGCTTTATATGCAATCAAGCTAAAATAAATTAGGCCATAATAAATAAATTGCTATATCATCATCCCCACCCACCCCCTTATTTTCATGCCGTCCCGACCCTTTTTATTTTTATAAAAAAAAAATTAAAAAAATATTAAAAAATAATTTATTTATTTTTTATTAATAAAAAAATCAAAAACAAATCTAAAAAATTAAAATAAAAAATAAAATCCTCCCACCCTCCCCGTTTTTTAAAAAATTTCTTTCGGAAAACTAATCTAGCAATTAATTTATAATGGCCTGAGTATAAACTACTCAACAATTTAGAACAAAAACATCCCTAAATTAACATTAATTAAAATAGAGTCTAGACCAAGTTTTTATAAACTAAAGGGAGGACAGAATGCTAAAATTCACAATGGTAAGCATGTTTTGGGATTTGAGGTAAAACTGAAAATGATCCCACACAAGTGCTCTCTTAATGTAATCAGCCTTTGTTTACCAGGAGATTAAATCCAAAACTTCTCAATGGGTGACATGAATTATTTCATTCTGATTGCATGCATATATCACGGTTCTTTATTATGCTACATTCAAACAGGCTTAATAGCATGTGTCACAAAACTAATTTACAAAACCAGAAGTCATTACGAGTAACGATAAACAAGCTAGCTGATTGCGGAATGGCTAATGTCAATAAACGATATGCGCATTACCTGCTGTAATGAAATTAGGCCATTATAAATTAATTGCTAGATAATCATCCAAATTTTCCTTAAAAACAGGGAGGGCGGGAGAATTTTATTTTTTATTTGTTAATTTTATTTTTTTAAATTCTTTATGGTTTTTTTTAATATATATTTTTTTAATTTTATTTTTTTATGAAAATAAAAAGGGTTGGGGTGGCATGAAAGATAATCTAGCAATTAATTTATCATGGCCTAATTCATAATTATTTTAAATATTGTTCATTTAGCCCAAGCGTAAAGTTTTGTAAAAGCCTGTAATCTGATCTATCACAGTACATTAATACACATTATCTTTCCACCATTCATTTGTTTAATTCTTCCATAATTAATGTGTACAGCAGGGTTTTGTCTGATTCTATTCCTCATTGAAAAGTCATGACCCTGTATTATTTTAAGATGATTATTTTTATATTTTTGTAATAAAGTCTGGTCATCATTTGTTTCTTAATTAAAAATGCATTCAAGTTTATATATTTATACCAGATTGTTATAAACAATAGAAACTAAAGTTTAGACACAGAAGTTGTGGTTTGGTCTGTCGGTAGTGTTTCTGTTTTAGTTAACAGATGATCAGTTTTAACTTAACTACTGTTTCCTGGGATTAACCAGTACTCGAGCACACCCCATCTCCGCAAGTAAATGACAACTTTAATCAATGAAGAATGTGACCATGTAAGCCAGCTGGACCCCTCAATATTCATGTCAGTTTATCGCAAAAACACAATTTATGAATAAGGATCAATATAACGATTAAAGACAACCAGGAGTTGTTAAAACCAGTCACCTTAATGCCTGAGGTCAGCCGTTTTTGAAATTGCGTTTTTATTTCCCAGGATCAGCTGTTGTAGTTTTATGATATTATAGTCATTATAAATAACAGACTTTGTTTGTATATTTAGTGTCAGACAATCAGTTAATCTAACCACTCTTTCCTGCCGCCTGGATCCTGGAAGGTTAACCAGTAATCAGGCACACATCTCTGTAAGTAACTGATACCTTTCCCACTAGAATCAGGAGTGAGAGATGAATGACAATTAAACACAATCAATATCAGTTATATCAATCATCACAGCGACTGCCCGGTGTAGATTATTTGCGTGTGGGGGGGGGGGGGGGGGGACCATGGCAGTATGTATCATGAAAAAGTAATCATGTTACAGATAAGAAGTTTTACAACATATATCTAAGGTTAAAATTTCTTCAAACCTTTAGCAGTAAAGAGTTAATTAAATTTAGAGTATCATATCTCTCATCTTTATTAACCCTTTACTCCATAGATACGCGTTTTCCCGCACCAATCACAGAAGGCCTTTGAAAACAGTGCAGGAAGAGTTCAGATTGCTCGAAATGAGCAATCTTAACACTTCCTGCACTGTTTTCCACTCTATCAGTTAATACAAACACAATTCACCCATTGCTGATATGAGGTGAACTATTTCTTTCAATTTGGAAGAGTTAAAGAAAATGCTTATGGAGCAAAGGATTAAGCAAGCAGGCAGCTCTGACTCATCAGTGTTGGCAAAAAATGTTAAACTCTATAATGTGAATAAAATTACAAATCTCAGCCTGTCACTTGTGGAGATTGTTGGAGAGTGTGCTTATAAACTGGGGGAATAACATAATGAGATTTGAATACCGAGAAAAACTCCACAAGACAAGTGGACAATTTAATGTAAATCTGAAGACATGGGTAAACAAACATTTTGAGAGTGCGGGTTGTTTACAACCAGGTGAGTAGAAGTTGAACTGGGCAACAGTCTTCTAACAGGACATTCTAGTAACTATCAAGAATGAATATTTTTCATTTTCATGCCACAGTTGTAAATCAGTGTCACTTTGGGACCGAAGTTTTGCCCAATTTCCCTTGCAAAAAAAAATTTTTTTTTCCCTAATGGCAGAAAAAAAATTAATAAAAAATAATGTGTTTTAAGTTTACAACAATGAAAAACCAGACTGTTGACCTATGGGCTGTTTTATACATACGACGGGACCAATTAGCTCAGTCGGTAGCATGTGTAACTATCAATCCAGGGGTTGCTAGTTCGAAATCCCCTCTGGCCAGTCTCTGTGATGAGTGATATACAACATTGTGTCTCATTGTCAATCGTCTCTCACTGCTGATTCAAGTGGGAAAGTTATCAGTTACATGTACTTGCAGAGATGGTTGTGCTCGAGTACTAGTTAGTTTTCCAGGATCCCAGGAAAGAGTGGTTTGGTTAGCGAATTGTAAGTTAGCCCACTATGGCATAACAGTGAATGAAGATTTAACCTTGACGAAAGTACACATTAGCCATGCTTAATTAATTTTACGGCATATGAATGCTAAAATCTTCCAATAAATCTTTGTGGAAACTTTCTTTAAATGCGACTAACAGGATTGGACTTAGTACAACAGAACTTTATTTTCATTTTATAAAATATTCTGCTAGTGAATAGACTGCTAATCAAATCCTGTATTTACAAACTTGCTTTGAACTTTAGGTAAAATATTTTTGAAAAGGACTTTGTTTAAAATGTCTTTTGATATATCATTATACATCTCAAGTGTACATTAACAAGTCACAAGAGTGCATACACATTAAATTTTACACAGTATGATTGTATATTTAAAATCATTTATTCCATTACAAGCTAAATATTGATTCAAAGTTACAGGAAGTAGGAATGAATTAAAAATCTTTTAAAAATGGCCAAAAATATAGTATGCCATATATAATGCCATACATACTCACAGGTCAAATTTATAAATGAAAAGAGATTTTCAAACTTAAATGGCTTACCCGACCCGGTTAAACTAAAATAGATTTCCAGATAGTTGGAGTCATGTGATTTATTTTAAACTACGATTCATCCGTCATATTGGTTAAGTAAAAAAGAGTCGAAGTGACAAGGTGATGGTCATCAAGCAGTACATACGCGATATTTATTTTTAGAACAGAGAACAGAAACACAAAAATAATTCCAAAAGCACGTCATCATTGGCCAATTATAATGGTATCAATAAATATTAAGTCAATCTTTGTTCTTGAAATAGCTTCATTACAGAAAAAACTTATTTACATAAAACTGGAAAAAAAAACTTTTTTTCACTAGGAAGTTGATTTACTGCATTTACTGACAAACATTTCCCCCCTCAGGGGCGGATCCAGGAATTCAGTTTAACGGGGATGTACTTAGCGGGCGTAGCATAAAATATGACAGACACACATATTTTCTGGTAGAAATATAGTAGGGGGTGGGATGGTTTTTTTTAAACAGAGATATGTCATTGCCCCTTATAAATGCCCCCCCGCCCTCCCCCCATCTGTTTTTATAGAAAATAAAACACTTGACCCTGGAAGTTGGTTTTTAATATAAATAATTACATGTTTTCAAGTCTGGTTTAAACATTTTAAGGTTGACTAATGTCTTTTTACTGGCAGTGTGTTTTAAAGGATTTCACTCAAAATTTAAACTGATTTCTCTGGTCCAAATACCCCCCCCCCCCCCCCCCCCCCCCCCCCCCTGCCACTTCCCCCTTCCCCCATTTGCAAAATACACATAGCCATGGCAGAGTATTGAACCCCTGAAACCGGATCCTTTGGCTGATGTTCTATCAATGGTCCACACATTCTATCAAGGATGTGAGATTTTTGTTTTATGGTGTTTATTAGCTTCATTTTCAACAATTTTTCAGTTATAATCGCGATTGTGTCCACTTGAGACAGTCTTTTAATTAAGCATGCCGCAGACACATGGTAGGACACCCCACCCAGTCACAATATACTGAGACCGGGCTGACCAGACATCTAAAACCATCCTCTAAATACTGAGTGCCAAGCGAGAAAGCTTGAAGTACCATTTTTCAAGACTTGGGTCTGACCCGGGCGGGGAGCGAACCTACGTCCTTCTGCATGAGAGAGGCGAACACTTGCTCAGGCTCTAAACCACCGCTGCGGTTAAGTATGGTAGTAGCTGTATATATGAAAGCGTGCTACGAAGATTGCACTTACCCTTTGAGGTATTTGACGACTTTATCTGTTTACGAATGGTCTCCTTGATCTTTGCCAGGCCATCTGCAAATATAAATAACATCTTTATTTTTTTAATTCAATTTCTTTATTAGGTATAAACATAATTACATGTTCAGTGCCTCAAACACTTACATGGTAACACAAAGAATAGTATACTTATATGATGGCAATATATACAGTCAAACCTGTGTAATCAGTGGTCACCTCTATTAACCATTTACTCCATAGATACGTGTTTTCCCGCACCAATCAAAGAAGGCCTTTGAAAACAGTGCAGGAAGAGTTCAGATTGTTCGTAACGAGCAATATGAACACTTCCTGCACTGTTTTCTACTCTGTCAGGTAATATAAACATAATTCAGCCATTGCTGATAAATGGGGAATTAATGCTTTCAATATTAGAGGTGTCCAAAGGCGTCTATATGAAGTAAAGGGTTAAACTCCATTAAGCAGCCACATTTGCTATTTCCCATGTCTATGCTTTCACAGCAAATTAACCTGTATAAAGCAACACCCTGTCTTAAAGGGCCACTTTTGCTCCTTCCCTCAACCGGCTGTTTTAGACAGGTTTGACTGTAAATACCAAAATTCAGATTCACACTCCGTGATAACGTTGAAATTTTTCCCTAAACTTTTTAAAAAAGATTATGAGTAGGGTTTGACGCCATTTTCTACACTTTTCAGGTTATATAATTATGTCATATCCAGTTTTATTGGTGATGGAAGACCTCATAATAAATCTTATGAGACGGCGCCTCAGACCAAGTGGCCACGGAGGACCCCCTTTTTCCTCAAAATTCTTTAATTTACATTGATTGTGAAACACGCAAATGAATACCATCAAGTTTTATAGCTGTTGACATTGTGAATTTTTTTCTTGACAATTGCAAAAAAAAAGTTAAGCATGCCTTCCTATAAGATTATATCTCAGGAGATGCTCACTGTGATTACCAAAAATTAAGAATATAAGGGCCATAACTCCTGTAATAATTGACCGACATTGACAAATATTGAACTTGACCTGTGTTGTATAATTATACAGCTAATCAACAACTATTAATTAAATAAATAGTCCCTTTCAGAAGTTATTGAACTGAACAGACAGACACGGGTAAGATTTTATAAATTATTGCTAGATTCTCATCCAAATTTTTCTTAAAAAGGGTGAGAATTTTTTTTTTTTTATGCTTTTTTTTAATTAAAAAGATTGGGGCAGAATGAAAATTAGATGATGGGCATGGATAATAATCAAACAATTGATTTATTATGATCCAACATTTAATTCTCCTTCACTATTCTTCAAAAGTTGGGCATAGTAAAATTACTTCATAAATGTTTATACTCAAATTTCATAATATGAAGGAGATCGTGTTTTTAGTGAGTTTGTAGTGAGTCTCAAAATATCATTCTATTTGTTTACTGTGCTCCCATCTTCCAACTCAAATTGCAGTAACACATTTTTTTTTACTGTCAAGCATTGATTTTTTTTTTTTGATTCATGATTTATGACCTTTTTTTTTTATTTAAAATGACATTAAAATTCAAAATCTGGCAAAAAAAGATGCTTAGCCTACCTACTCACACAATAAATACTAGATCAGAGCACAGCAAACAAAAAAAAAAATTTTTTTCATGATAGCCTCTGACACACATTCTGCAAACAATGGCATTGATTTATTTCTATGATTTCAATTTTCATTTCAAATATCTTTAAAAGCCTTTCAATAAAGTCTAAAAAAAATAAAATTCTATGAATGGTATTGGTCAAGTTGTCAATAGAAAACAATCATTTAGTATGTCAGCCTTCAGGGATTTGTCAAAACTTCATTACTTAATAATATTAAATATAATGGCATTATTTTACAATACATTGGACTGTCTAGCTACTGAGTAAGCAGAATTCATTTCATTTAATAGCTGATAAGTTTAAATACAAATCGATGATTTTGAAATGTGGGGCATTTTTTTTTTTATTGCGTAACAGTCAATTAGCTACTTTTACAAGTCGAGAGGAAAAATAAACACATCATTAGTTCTCTACCTGAACCCGAGAAAATAAAAAAATAAGTGTTAATTAAAATGCCATCGATGGCTTACAGACGATCAGTTAACCTATCCACTCTTTCCTGGGATCCTGGAAGGTTAACCAGTACTCAACAACACCCATCTCCCCAAAAAACTGATAACTTTCCCACTTGAATCAGCAGTGAGAGACGAATGATAATGAGACACAATCTTCTATATCAATCATCATGGGGACTGTGTGGCTGGGCTGGGATTCAAACTCACAACCCATGGATTGATAGTCAGACTCACTACTGACTGAGCTAACTGAGCCCGGTTGAATTGTATGAAAAAAAATTATATTTACAAAAAAAAAAAGAAAAATGTTACATATTCATACCTTCAGTCAATCTAATGGACATTGAAAACTAGTAACGTCCGCCGAAACGAAATCCCAAAAGCGCTGATTACAAAACCAAAAATTATTTCACTTCACTTTAATCCATATTGATAAAGCAACTTTAATCCCAGCTCCATATCTGAACTTCTCTCTTTAGAACAATTATAATTTAATCCATCTGGAAAATCACTTTATGTGCAATTTTAAGTAGGTTAAATAAAACACCATGCACAACACCAACAACTGACAATTATTTTTGATTTCCCCACCAAAGTTAATTAATAAGTCATCTGTGTATTACACACATGACTTGCCACTTACATCTGAAGATCAATGATTGTTTAACTATTGGTAAAACCCGGAGCGTCAAACAGCACACAGCCTATAATTCTAATAGGTAAAACACGCAATACTTGTTTAACTGTAACAAATCAATAAATTATAAAACATTTTTTTTTTAAACTTTTAATTGATTTTAAATATCCATGTTAATGTTGACTGTACTGCTCTAAAACAATTAATTTGCACCTCTCATTAAACTATCTGACATTTAACCTAATTTAATTATGATTTAACCGAAATCAGCTGCTCAAGAAATTTACTAATCAGCAAGAAGCCTGCAAAAGAACCTTGCCTCTGCGAAAGACACAAACACTATGCCATTCAGCATTCATTTACGGTATTTCACATGTGCCGCAATCGACTCGGCCAGTATCTTGTGTACTTATGCCAAGATTATGTATTCTATACTATGTACATAACATTTATAACGTATGCATACCCTGATATAGCCATAAATGACATTATTTACTTATAGCGGCGAGTCCAATACGACCTATACAACCTGTATATACAATGGCGAGGGTGTACTAATATACTCCACTAACGCAGTCAGTTTTAAATTATCAGGAATTTTAAGTCAACCATTTTACTATACAACTGTCTATTATAGTTACGTGCCCTTAAATAAATCCATTTTTTTTGTACAGCATGCCTGTTTACTGTTCTCACTTATCAGTTTAGCTGTACGTGTTTTAGTTTATTCTAATTTATTTTAGCCTGACTGCAAATAAGCTAAGAACTTATGTGAATGCCTTCAAGTCATTTTCAAGAAGAGGTTAGTTGTTTTTGAGGGTCATTAGTGAAGGGCTGGCTGGGACTGGACTTACATCTTCTGACATCATAGAAGTCAACACTTTATCCACAGTACCGCTGTCACACTTTGTATTGCGGTTGAGCAGCCCTCTCACCACTGAGGTTGCCTCTCACCATTGAGGTTGCCTCTCACTACTGAGGTGGCCTCTCACCATTGAGGTGCCCTCTCACCACTGAGGTTGCCTCTCACCACTGAGGTGCCCTCTCACCACTGAGGTTGCCTCTAACTACTGAGGTGGCCTCTCACCACTGAGATGCCCTCTCACCACTGAGGTTGCCTCTCACTACTGAGGTGGCCTCTCATCACTGAGGTGCCCTCTCACTACTGACGTTGCCTCTCATCAGAGGTTGCCCATTATCACTATGGTTGCCTCTCACTACTGAGGAGCCCTCTCACTACTGAGGTTGCCTCTCACTACTGAGGTGACTTCTCACCACTGAGGTGGCCTCTCACCACTGAGGTGCCTTCTCACTATTGAGGTTGCCTCTCACCACTGAGGTTGCCTCTCACCACTGAGGTTGCCTCTCACTACTGAGGTTACTTCTCACTACTGAGGTTGCCTCTCACCACTGAGGTTACCTCTCACTACTGAGATTACTTCTCACTACTGAGGTTGCCTCTCACCACTGAGGTTACCTCTCACTACAGAGGTTGCCTCTCACTACTGAGGCTGCCTCTCATCACTGAGGTTGCCTCTCACCACTGAGGTTGCCTTCTCACTATTGAGGTTGTCTTTCCCACTGAGGTTGCCTCTCACCACTGAGGTTGCCTCTTACTTCTGAGGTTGCCTCTCACCACTAAGGTGGCCTCTCATCACTGAAGTTGCCTCTCACTACTGAGGTTGCCTCTCATCACTGAGGTTGCCTCGCATCACTATGGTTGCTTCTCACCACTGAAGTTGCCTCTCACCAATGAGTTTACCTCTCACCACTGAGGTGGCCTCTCACCACTGAGGTTCCCTCTCACTAATGAGGTTGTCGCTCATCACTGAGGTTGCCTCTCACCACTGAGGTTGCCTCACACCACTGAGGTTGCCTCTCACCACTGAGGTTGCGAGGTTGCCTCTCACTAATGAGGTTGCCTCTCATCACTGAGGTTGCCTCTCACCACTAAGGTTGCCTCTCACCACTGAGGTTGCCTCACACCACTGAGGTTACCTCGCATCACTGAAGTTGCACTCACCACTGAGGTTGCTCTCTCATCACTGAGGTTGCCTCTCATCACTTTGGTTGCCTCTCATTATTGAGGTTGCCTCTCACCACTGAGGTTGCTTCTCACCACTGAAGTTGCCTCTCACCAATGAGTTTGCCTCTCACCACTGAAGTTGTCTCTCACCACTGAGGTTGCCTCTCACTAATGAGGTTGCCTCTCATCACTGAGGTTGCCTCTCATCACTGAGGTTGCCTCTCACCACTGAGGTTGCCTCGCATCACTGAGGTTGCCTCACATCACTGAAGTTGCACTCACCAATGAGGTTGCTCTCATCACTAAGGTTGCCCTCTCATCACTGAGGTTGACTCTCACCACTGAGGTTGCCTCGCATCACTGAGGTTGCCTCACATCACTGAAGTTGCACTCACCAATGAGGTTGCTCTCATCACTAAGGTTGCCCTCTCATCACTGAGGTTGACTCTCACCACTGAGGTTGCCTCACATCACTGAAGTTGCACTCACCAATGAGGTTGCTCTCATCACTAAGGTTGCCCTTTCATCACTGAGGTTGCCTCTCACCACTGAGGTTGCCTCTCACCACTGAGGTTGCCTCTCACCACTGAGGTTGCCTCTCACCACTGAGGTTGCCTCTCACCACTGAGATTGCCTCACACCACTGAGGTTGCCTCACATCACTAAGGTTGCCTCTCATCACTGAGGTTGCACTCACCACTAAGGTTGCCCTCTCATCACTCAGGTTGCCTCTCACCACTGAGGTTGCCTCTCATCACTGAAGTTACCACTCATCACTGAGGTTGCCTTAAAACAGCATGACTTTGTGTAATTATATTACTACAAACCAAGTAAGATATTACTACTACAAAGTGTCAGGGCCAATATAATTAGGTCAGAATACCGGCCTACCTTTGTTTCTATTCATAAAGAACCATTTATGTTAGTCAAAAACAGAACATATCAATATTGATGAGCAGTATTGAACATGTTTAATTGCTTTATTTTTATCTCCAGGAATTTTACACACAAGAATTCCAATATCTGCTCATATACCGTATTCCCACAAATAAATGCCCCAGAGGAAGGGGATGCATTTTTCAAACAGGGTAGTTTATTTGGGTTTAGATTTTAAACAAGAGGGCTGAGGACACTCTACTGACTCATAGTGGCCATAGCACTTTTTGAAATTCCACAATATTTACCCTCTTTTCGGGGTGTGTTTACAAACAATTTTGTTTGATAATTGTTTCACTAACAAAAAAACATTAAAAGTTACCTTAAAGTTTGACAGTTTGTAGGTTTCTTTTTACTGATAACATTTCAAAAAAAAAAAAAATCATTTAAATTTTTATTTCTCGAAGCCAAATTGGTGGGTACTTTTATTAAAGGGCAAGGTGGGTTTGATCCATTAAGGTCCGGTCATACCAAAGACTTCAAATACGGTTCTAGAAGCTTCCGCGCATGGCGTTCAGCATTAAGAGGATCGTTCTAGGCCTCATGGGCCTAGTGTCAGTATAAGTTGACTGAGTGAGGTATCATACCATGTGTCTGCGGTATGATACTCCAGTGTGGCAATGCTCAAAATATCGTTTCCCAAAGACGTAGCCGCGATATAACTGAAAAATTGTTGAAAGCGACGCTAAACATCATACAATAACAACATTAGGGGGGGATGTTTATTCTGGGATATATGGTACATTTCCTACCTTGTATAATGTATCAATACTATAAGCCGAGAATTACATCCCCATTGATTTATGTTTCACAATGTAGGTACGCTTCCATAAACATATAAATATTCCAATATTTTCAATAAGACACCACAGATAACCTTTATATGGAATTTAAATATTGACGACAGATAAAGGGAATGGTAATAAGATATAAACAGTTTCCTTACAAATAGAATTAATTGGAGTGTTTCAATATTTGTGCAGATTGGAGACAGATCATGCCTTATAACTATTTACATAACTTGTGGTCAATATCTATATCATCATTTATTTTCTTTAACTTATTCATTTTACATTGACTGTGAAATAAGTTCTTACAACTTGGACAAATCACACTTGAACCCTCCCTGAGTAGAACCAGTACTAAGAATTGTGGATAAAGTGTCTTGCTCAAAGATAACTACTGGTCAACATAGCACCTGCTGGTCAACATTGCACCTACTGGTCAACGTTTCACCTACTAGTCAACATTGCACCTATTTGTCAACATAGCTCCTACTGGTCAACATAGCACCTACTGATCAACTTTGCACCTATTGGTCAACATAGCACCTACTGGTCAACATAGCACCTGCTGGTCAACACTGCACCTACTGGTCAACACTGCACCTACTGGTCAACATAGCACCTTCTGGTCAACATAGCACCTACTGGCCAACCTTGCACCTACTGGTCAACACAGCAACTACTGGTCAACATAGCACCTGCTGGTCAACACTGCACCAACTGGTCAACATTTCACCTACTGGTCAACACTGCAACTATTGGTCAACATAGCACCTACTGGTCAACATAGCACCTACTGGTCAACTTTGCACCTATTGGTCGACATAGCGACTACTGATCAACATAGCACCTACTGGTCAACACTGCACCTACTGGTCAACACTGCACCTATTGGTCAACATTGCACCTATTGGTAAACACAGCACCTACTGGTCAACATAGCACCTACTAGTCATCATTGCACCTGCTGGTCAACACTGCACCTGCTGGTCAACATAGCACCTACTAGTCAACACAGCACCTACTAGTCAACATTGCACCTACTGGTCAACATAGCACCTTCAAGCCAACATTGCTCCTACTGGTTAACATACATGTAGCACCTGCTGGTCAACATTGCACTTGCTGGCCAACATACATGTAGCACCTGCTGGTCAACACTGCACTTGCTGGTCAACATAGCACCTACTAATCAACATAGCACCTACTGGTCAACATTGCACTTGGTGGCCAACATTGCAACTACAATTATGATCAAGTCACAATAGTTAAATACCTTAGTAAGCATATTCCCACCATTGGCCTCGAGCCAGACCAGGTATGATAACTCTGCCAAACTCCTGGGAGCAACAATCATATCTTATTTCCTACCCGTGGAAATGAAAAGGTGACGTTTACCAATAACTTATATTAGGGGCATTATTGTTGATACCAGCCGCACACACAGGGCAGTAAAGTCAACGGCTAGCAAAAGGAATAAGTGTATCAGGAACTGATAACTTTAATGAATAAAGTTAGCAAATATCTAATACTAGATAGCACATTTTAAAGTTGTATTTTAATATACTGCACAATTCAATGAGCCATTAGAAATTTGTTAATTTTTTTTGTTGTTAATGGGGTTTAAATAAAGCCATTTTCAACACATTTCATTTAAAATGAAATGCCCCTCCCCTCTCCTCCAGGAATGGAATTCTAACGTGACAGGTGTCCGACTGAGCTTACCAGGGTGTCAATGAACAAAATTAGCTTTCAAAAATGTCCTCCAAATGATGAAAAATTGGTCAGGTTGTATCTGCAATTTTACCTATATTGTTGCCATAGCAACCATAAGTTTTGTCTGACTGAAAAAAATAAAAATGCATAAAAACTGCATATCTCCTTATGCCCTCTATAAACATGCAAACCTGAATTGGACAATTTTTTGTAATCTTTCTGAACGGATGGCAGTTGTACAGAGGGACGGTTTACCGAATAGTCTCTTCTGGTAGGGAACAGCTACTACATTAAGACTTGATACTATGGAATCCTTAAAAGTATATCTATCAGTGACAGAAAGTTGGCTAGCTAGTCTCTGAATACACAAAACCAGTGGTTTGTGTACACAGTGAATTTGCTCATTACATTGTTGATTAAAATATAAAGTTTTAGTAACTTGTGTTAATGAAATATCAATAAATCCAGTTTACCGATTAGAACTTATGCTAGGTGTATAATGGAGTATCAAAAGTCAATGATTTATGCAAATACTGGTCGAACTCCAGCAGATACTATACAGCTACGGAATTTTAATGATGAGGTGTCTTAAACTGCAACAACGCTAAAAAACATTTCGCAAATAATGTATGTATATTTTTTATTGATTTTGCCATTTAATTTTTATTTTTTTTGCTTTAGTAGCACAGTCGGTAGAATGGATGCTAGATGCTAATGCTGCAGGAACGTGGGTTTGAATCCTGAAAGTGACAAAGGATATTTTCTAAATTGTCCGTTGTCAGGTGAATAAGACTTGTGTCACTCCTCTCCATTGAGGCATAAAAGTTAAAATAATACAAAAATAGAATTCAAATAAAATAATAATACCCCTTGTGTTCTGTGTATAGTTTTAGTGGAGACATTTTTATTTTTTTTAATTATTTTCATTATATAACTCTTTTACAGTATTCTCGGCCCAAGGGTTAGCCCATTTTTAACCAATCTAAATCTTGAACATGTAACCAAGGCGTGAAGTGTGTGGTCAAGTGGTAGACCATCGTACCCAGGGTCTGAGGGCCGGAGGTTTGCGGGTTCGATCCTCCACTACAACTATGTGTGGTGACCTCTAGCTGTGGTAAAAAATAATAGAAAGCTATTCCAACATCCCCCCCTATTCCCTTCAATTTGGCATTATACCGAAATGAAAACAAATGCACAGGACCCTGGTAGCTTTGTGAATATTTTTTAAATGAGTTACATTAAAGAATATTTTTATATTTTAATGGGGTTAAACAATGTAACTAAAAACACCATATAAACAGAGCTGTGCATATATATATATATATAATTTATTATATATATATATATCTATAAACATATATGAAAAGCATTCCAAAATCTGTATAGTTGCTACAAAACACAGTGAATTAAATTCTAACCCGGACCGATACAGCATAACAACGGGGCTATGAGGAGATCCCAGCATTCCTCACTGTCATTAATTCTCATCCCACAATACTTACCCTCAATTATCCAATAATCTATACTCCATCAGGGGCCCGCGTTTGTTTGTCCGTAGATAACGGAAGAGGCTCTGTATAAACCATGTCAGATCACATGTACGGATTAATACGGGTATAAACAAGGAGTTACGCTTTTTATCGGAGTTTTGAAGGATTTTCAGCTCAGAGAGAGCCGGGATTTTATGAAAACACGACTTTTTGAGATAAACAGTTCAATGGCGTAATTTGTTTGGCTTACTTGAATACTTGAGAAGTTCCAGGTTGCAGGCCTATGACATGTGAATGATTGCGAAAATAAATGTCAGTTTATAAGTCAAATTACCGCCGAGAAAGTGTAAAATTACCGTTTTTGTCACCCAAGGTGCAATGCAAAGATTCGTGAATAAACAAAGATGTAATATGGTTATTGCAAAAAATAATCGTCAATTGTCAGGCAAATGTGCAACTAGGTTGATTAAACTGTGTTTACTGTACAGTGTTTGTTATCAGTGACATCATAACCGATCTAACCCTATGTGTTCAGTGGTTGACATTTTTTTTTAAATCCTTTTTTTAAGTTACCCAAGTAAAAAGTTTTTCTCAGGTTGTTCTCCTTTTTATTATCATTCTAATAGCTTGAGATAATTTGTTAGCCCAATAAGTATTTAAAATAAAAGTGTAAGAAGATGCAAACCATGAGTAAAATTTTACCTTTTATCACACACAGCATTAGGCCATTATAAATTAATTGCTTGATTATCATCCCCACCCACTCCATAATTTTCATGCTGCACTGACCCTTTTTTTTAAAAAAAAAGAAAAGAAGACAATCCAACCCGCACTCCCCCTTTTTGTACAAAAAAATTAGATGATAATCTAGCAATTAATTCATAAAGGCCTTACGTTCACATATCAACAGCGAATGTTTTTACTTATTTCAAGTATGATTGTATTGTTGTTTAGAATATTTGAGTGAAAAAAAATAAGTAAAATACTTTGATATGAAGCTTATCAAAGGCAAGAAGTGCTTATGCAGTGGGGTGTTGTCCTTTTGTCATCCATTAACAGCACTTTCTCTGAAACCGCTAGGCCAGTTTAACTAAAACTTCACAGATTCTATGCAATAAAAAGTTTGGGTCATTAGGACAAGATGCATTCACCCAAAATAAAAAATATTACACTGATGACTGTAGTCTATCCCTTTACTTCATATAGACGCCTTTGGACACCTATAATATTGAAAGCATTAATTCACCACATATGAATCAGTCATGGATGAATTATGTTTATATTAACTGACAGAGTGGAAAACAGTGCAGGAAGTGTTCAGATTGCTCGTCACGAGCAATCTGAACTCTTCCTGCACTGTTTTCAAAGGCCTTCTGTGATTGGTGTGGGAAAACGCGTATCTATGGAGTAAAGGGTTATAGAAAAGAGAAATCGTTACAACCTTTTTCATACTGTGTTTTCCCCTCATGCCAATTCTGTTTTCATAAGGCCACCCAGGGGTCATGAGTTTGAATCCCCCGCCCGGCAACAGTCTCCGTGAATATTGATAAACGACATTGTGTCTCATTATCATTCATCTCTCACCACTGATTCAAGTGGGAAAGTTATCCGTTACTTTCGGAAATGGTGTGTGCTCGAGTATGGGTTAATCCCAGGAAACAGTGGTTAGGTTAACTGATCATCTGTTAGCCCTCGATGGCATACAAATGACGCTAAATATTCAAACAATCATAAGGCCACATTAAATTAATAGCTAGATTATCATCCCTGTCCGCCTCCTTAGTTTCATTCCACACCAACTCTTTTTATTTTCATAAAAAAAATATAAAAAAAATAATAAAATCCTCCCGCATGACCTCATTTTAACGAAAATTTTGATGACAATCAAACAATTAATATGTAATGGCCTAATCTTCACTCAAGATTATAATTGAAGAAAAAAAAGAGAGAGGTTTAAATTATACTGTGACAAGCCCGCTGTGCGTAAATTAGCATATTATTGTTATATATAATTTATAATGAAAACATGACCCTGACAGCTCCAAATCTTTTTTGCAGAAAGTAAACCATAAACATAAAAGAGTTTTTGTATACAGTCAATAATAATGGTGTACAATACATATTGCACACACACAAAAAACCCATATAAATCAGGGTAAAAATGGGACTCATTGCATAAATTATAGTTGTTTAACCGTATAAAAATTAATGCAGGGCATTAAATTGTTAGAGTTATTTATTTATTAATATTTTAGTACTATTGTGATGTATGCGTAAGTTTCTTTAATGCAGAGAAAATCAAAACTGATGCCTTCTTTGAGGTGCATTTATAATGCGCAATATGAATTATGAATGGACACATACTGTTTATCACGCAGTTCAATATTCTTTAATTTTTATAACTTTCATTGATGTACATTACCATTGATCAAAATTAATGCGCACAAAAACTGAAAGGCAGAAAAGTGCAATACTAACATAAATATTTATGTTTATTTATAGGTTATTTATTCCTGGTCATATTTTTTTTGTTTTTAAAGGGATTCTATACCGTAAATCTCCTATTATAAACCGCACTCAAGTATAATCCGCAGGTGATTTTGAAATCGAAACTGGTCGAAAAAAGCTTGTATACGTCTATAATCCGCAGGCATGAATCAGATGAATCACTTGTTTACTACATCCGCCATTTTGAAATCCGGATCAAAGTGAAAGATAATTTTTGATTGGCTAATTATTGAGTAACAAAATCTAGACTGGTATCAGGGTTTTTCAAAATTATAAAATCAGCTAAAACCATTTTTGTCCAGTATATAATGCCAATACTTACTCACTGACCCCATATTGCCAAAAAGATATTTATTTAAACATGCCAAAATAATATATTGGGCTTCGTGCCTAGGTAAGATTAAAATAGATTTCCCACTTAAATAAGTAACAAATTTTGTGACGTAATTAATGAGTCACATATCATCAACCCTGTGTGGTTCCAGGGAGCCATGAGTGATGGCAAGAATAGGATCACTGTGGCTTATGCATGTCGTAAGAAGCGACAAATTGAGTAGTACGACAGAATTTGCTAAAACTCTGCAGTTCTGCAGGCATCAAGGTTCATTCTGCAAATTCATTTGTTGATGAATTTTTTTAATCTGTATGTTAATTTGTTGTTTTTGTACATGTAAAGTGAACCTGGTATCTTCCTTCCTGTTGGCGTCGAATAACTTATAATGTGTTGGTACGCTGTAAAATCCCATACATTCATTAATGAGTCACGTAATTTCATTTTGATAACAAATTTATCCATTACACAGGTTACATGAAGTAAAAATTATTTCATCTTAGAAAGAGTAAGAATGACATTGTGAAGGTCGTCAAACAGTATTTAAGTACTGTCTATTTTTAGAATGGGGATTTCATTTCAAGTTCACCACTCCAATTAACATTTTGATTTTGTCACGCTTTGGTGGATTTGACATACTTAACTATTTAGTTTATATTGATTAATGATTAGTGATTATTGATTAATGATTATTGATTATTGATTATTGATTAATGATTAGTGATTATTGTTTAATGATAACCAGATGCTTTGTATCCATTTTGGTAATTTTTTTATTTTTAAGACATTTATAGCGGTTTATCCTGATACCCTCTCTTTAATAAAATGTAAAATATTTTGATTTTCTGTAATAGAAACCAGTTATACCTATATAATAAATTTGTTTTTTGTATACTTACTGCTCCATGATGATAAATACAGTTAAATACGCAAAAGATCATACAGGCCATTTAATATAAAGATCTGTCACTTGCTCATGATATCACCAAGTATTCACAAAATATCTGAAAACATGCCAGCAAACATTTTCTTCAAAAGATGGAGAGAAGAAAACTTTGCCAAAACATGTGAGGTTTTCATGAAAGGAATTAATTTTTCCTTCAATATGTTTTTTATCTGCTATATTTGCAATATCCTAAGTCTACAATATTCTATATTTGTGTATAAACATCTGATTGAAATAGCTAAAAAAAAATTTTGAATGGATGTTTAACTCCATTTTCAACACATTTCAGGTTATATTATATGGCATAAATCCAGTTTTACTGGTGGAGGAAGACCTCAGACTGAGTCAGACTGAGTAGAACCACCGTCATTCCGCAAGTAACTGGCAAACTTTCTCACACAATTTAGTTTTTGGAGTGAATAGGACTCGAACCTATGACCTAAGTGGTGAGAGGTAAGTGATCTGGAGATGGTGCCTTAGGCCATGAAATGCCCTCTGACACCATTTAGGGTTATTGCAATGTAGAAAAAACTAATTAAACTGATTGTGATTTTAACAGAATAATTAATTAAAAATTCAAAAACTACAAAAGTCCATTGTTTTGTAAGGTAACCTTTTATGAGGTCATCTCTCTCTATTACTACAGTTCACTGTACTCAGCAATTTCTCATGTTTCTCAAGTTGCATTTACCACTTATAAGTGTATACAATTAATAATCCAATGTCAGATCTTCTTTGACAAATGCACGACAGATTGTAAAACAAATAATTTCAATACCCACAACCTACCAATTACATTACCCAACCAGTATAATATATAACGTCAAAGATCAAAGTCTGAAAATGATTAAAACCTAGTTTCTTTCAATAATTGCCCTTTTATTCAGCCTGCACAATAGTCAGGTATACTCGAGATCAAAGCCAGTACATGAGCGAGACTGCGACATTTGTTTTCGGGGGTAGTCATTTGTACTCATTTGTATGACTAATACCTCACCACTGTTGCACTTAATCAAGAAATAGCTCCCGCGGCTAATCAGCGTACAACGCAAAATCAACATACTACATCTTGTATTGTGTTTACCATTGCTTACAAAGTTAAATACTGCGATGAAAAATGACCGACAAGAACTATGGTCTCAAGTGGCTGGCCATTTTTCCTTCAGGAGCCAATGATATTACTTATCAGTAAGTATTTTACGACCTTCAACATTCCTTCTAAGTCTGCCAAAAGGGTTGTTGGTGTTTCTTTGCGACCTCCAATCGAGCGGAATTGTTGAAAAAAAGAAAGTTTTCAAATTGGCAACACTGATATCTTGAGAACTTTAGGCCATTCTTAAAAAAAAAAAGAAATTATATACTGCGTGGCCGACCCAGTATTTTTTTATGGGTTAACAGGCAATAAGCTAATTTTTTTTAAAGATTTAAATTTTTATTGCCATTTTCGTACAAAAATGGACATAATTGATGGAGGGAAATTAAAATGCTCTATTAAAGAGTTTGAGTTGCCATGGTTTTAGTGGGTAGGTTATTAAGGAACATGGCAAATGAACATTTTTTTAAGAACGGCCTAGCTAATTATTTTTCTTCAGAATTTAATTTTCATTGTCATTTGGAATAAAATTGGTCATAATTAATGGGGAGGAAAATGCTTTCAAAGTCAATAAAAAAGTTTAGTAGCTGTTGTTTGAGTAGGTAGGTAGGAGCACAGTAAATAAACATTTTTTTAGTACGTCTAGCTAAAAAAAAATTCTTCATATCTTAATTTTCATTGTTATTTTGAATAAAAAATGGACATAATTAATGGGGGGAAAAATGCTTTCAAAATCAATAAAAAAGTAAAGTAGCTGTAGTTTGAGTAGGTAGGTAGGAGCATGGCAATAAACAATTTTTTAAGTACAGCCTAGCTAATTAAATCATTTCAGATTTTAATTTTCATCATCATTTAGAAGAAAAATGGACATAATTAATAGGGGACAAAAATGCTTTCAAAGTCGATAAAAAAGTATAAAAAAAAGAGTATATAAGCTGTAGTTTGAGTGGGCAGGTAAGAACACGGCAAATAAACATTTTTTTAAGTACGGCCTTAAGCATTGTGAAAAGATCTAAGATTTACAGACTATAATACTTGACAGAAATTCAAGGAAATCCAACCACTACAAGTGGGCTTCAATGAAAATAAGGCAATAATAATCAATTCACAAAACAAAAGTAAAATATCTTGTGATTTTGTATCCGGTATGCGTCATCTTGAAAACCTAAAAAAATTATGTGTAAGGCCCAAACGTGGCCACCAAAAGTGACAGATTCTGCAGCATGTAGACAACGTCCTGACAACATTTTTATTATTGCTTATCAGAACACAGCACAATGAATCTTTTATGTCATTTATATAACTTAGTTAACACACAACATATATCTATACAACCTGTAATGGATTTGATTTGAACATTACTAGTACCTTGAGAAATAAAAAGAAGAAAAAAAAAACCTGGCAAAAACAAAAAAGCTTACCTACCTACTGTTTTTTTTCAGGGGCTAACCAGAAACAAACTTATCTTTTTTTTGGCCAAGAGAGTTTCTACCACACTATACAACTATGTAGCTATAACATGCATTTCTTTTGTTTGAATATTGTGCATAATTTAAATGCCATCTAGGGCTAAAGAGGGCTAACAGACGATCCGTTAACCAGTACTCAAGCACACCCATATCCACGAGTTACTGATAACTTTTCCACCTGAATCAGCAGTGAGAGACAAATGACAATGATGGCGTACAGCAATCATCATAGACACTGTGGCTGGACAGGGATTCAAACTCATGACCCCAGGTTTGATAGTCTGACACGCTACCAACAGGGCAAACCGGACCAAGTTTCTCTGTCTTAACTTCAGTTTCTATTGTTTATAACAATCTGGTATAAATATTTAAACATAACTTTAATGCATTTTTAATTAAGAAACAAAGGTAATGCCGCATTATGACCGGACCTTAATACAAAAATATAAAAATAATCATCTTAAAAAACCTACTGGGTAATGACCTTTCAATGAGGACTAGAATTAAGACATAACATAGTGCACACTCACCTTCAAAAGTACATGACAACTTTCCCACTTGAATCAACGGTGAGAGACAAATGATAATGAGATGCAATGTTGTTTATATATTAACCATCAGACAGAAGCCAGACTGGGATTCAAACTCACATCCCTTGATTGATAGACAGACTATTCAAGTTACCAACTGAGCTAATGGACTATAATATTGAAATTATCACAAAATCAATATTAAAAGAATTATATTATAATATTTTTTAAAATGGTAAAAGGTTTTAAAAATAAAAATGCTAAATAAATATTAACTACAACCGTTCGCCCTTTAACTGCCTGTATTACTGGGTGCACTGGAGAGCCCGTAATTGACAACTGGAATGCATAAATACAGCCCTAACTTGACAATGCAAACAAATGAAACAATGCACATGATAAAGAAAGGCTGTAGATTATATTTACTCAAATCATGAAAATACATAAATGTATCAATATGCGAGGATCAGCACTCGTCTCCGCGAGGAGATCCCCAATTAGGAAATTGATAAATAGACAAAATGTATGTAATTATACGCCAACAATGGTGCAAAGAAAACAATTACACGGGTATGGAGTAGTCGCAAACAAAACTGTCCAAATCTGATACGGCGATATGTTATGTATAGTATGAATACAAGTCGCTATTCACCGGTAGAAAATCGTCTATACTACAGAACATTACCGAAGTACAATGCGAGAACGTCCATCAATGCTCATACTCCATTGTAGTGAGCTGTCTGTGTGTAATATACACGGGTTGTCATACAATACGACACTACAAAAAGTCACAACTGGATATTGCTACACTTGTTAAATATTAAATTATTAAATGTCATAATGTTATTAAATAATTAATCCAAGTGCTTGCAAACCATATTCAATGACAGGGGATTGTGTGTGTGTCTGTACGGGGCAAGATCTCAATTAAAACTGGAATTATTTTTTTTTTTGATGAAATAGAATTAATGCAGGTGCATGCAAACTATCATCAATGACAGGGGATTGTGTGTGCATCTGCACGGGGCAAGATCTCATTCAAAACTGGAAAAAAAAAATTTTGTACGAGGATCTCATTTAATGGAATAAAATTTTTGATTAAATAGAAATCAATCCAAGTGCATGCAAACTTTCCTCAATGGCAGGTCTATATGCCATGTGAATTCTGTTATAATTCAAGGGTGTCTACAGTCCTCTGCGTCACATGCAATTACCTTATTAAATATGATTGTCTGTCGAAGCCCATTCAAGCAAACATGCATATTAAAATGCACATTCATTTGATGCAATATAAACATGTGAAAGCGCAATAATTTATTTAAGGTTTAGATTGCATTTAATTGCAAAACTTAAGTAGGCGTTGGGAGTAACACTTGTAATTCATTTCAATTTGGACCCATGTCAGCAAAAAGTTAATTGCTATAAATAATATTCCTTCTACACTAAATAAAATGACAAATCTACTATTATAAATTAAGCAAGGAATATCAACCACGAGATAATGACAAATCTACTTATATAAATTAAGCTAGAAATATCATTGACGAAATGACGACAAATCTATGATTATAAATTAAGCTAGAAATATCACCCACGAAATGACAACAAATCTACGATTAAGCAAGAAATATCATCCACGAAATGACAACAAATCTACGATTATAAATGAAACAAGAAATATCACCCACAAAATGACAACAAATCTATGATTATAAATGAAACAAGAAATATCACCCACAAAATGACAACAAATCTATGATTATAAATTAAGCAAGAAATATCATCCACAAAATGACAACAAATCTATGATTATAAATTAAGCAAGAAATATCACCCACAAGATGACAACAAACCTACGATAATAAATTAAGCAAGAATATCAACCACTAGATGACGACAATCTACTAATATTAATGACAACAAATGTACGATTATAAATTAAGCCAGAAATATCATCCACGAAATGACAACAAATCTACTAATATTAATGACAACAAATGTACGATTCATCCACGAAATGACAACAAATCTACTAATATTAATGACAACAAATGTACGATTATAAATTAAGCCGGAAATATCATCCACGAAATGACAACAAATCTACTAATATTAATGACAACAAATGTACGATTATAAATTAAGCCGAAATATCATCCACGAAATGACAACAAATCTACTAATATTAATGACAACAAATGTACGATTATAAATGAAGCCGGAAATATCATCCACGAAATGACAACAAATCTACTAATATTAATGACAACAAATGTACGATTATAAATTAAGCCGAAATATCATCCACGAAATGACAACAAATCTACTAATATTAATGACAACAAATGTACGATTATAAATGAAGCCGGAAATATCATCCACGAAATGACAACAAATCTACTAATATTAATGACAACAAATGTACGATTATAAATGAAGACGGAAATATCATCCACGAAATGACAACAAATCTACTAATATTAATGACAACAAATGTACGATTATAAATTAAGCCAGAAATATCATCCACGAAATGACAACAAATCTACTAATATTAATGACAACAAATGTACGATTATAAATTAAGCCAGAAATATCATCCACGAAATGACAACAAATCTACGATTATAAATGAAGCAAGAAATATCACCCATAAAATGACAGTAATACCAGACATTGTGTAACATAAAGTGTCTAAAATGCTGATTTTTTTTTTTATTGATTTTTTTTTTGAATGGGGTTTAAGACATTTTCAACACATTTCAGGTTATATATATGGCAAATCCAGTTTTACTGGTGGAGGAAGACCTCAGACTGAGTCAGGTTATATATGCCATATTCAGTTTTACTGGTGGAGGAAGACCTCAGACTGAGTCAGGTTATATATGCCATATCCAGTTTTACTGGTGGAGGAAGACCTCAGACTGAGTCAGGTTATATATGCCATATCCAGTTTTACTGGTGGAGGGAGATCTCATACTGAGTCAGACTGAGTAGAACCACCGTCCTTCTGCAAGTAACTGGAAACTTTCTCATATAAAGATTTTGGAGCGAGCGGGACTCAAACCTACGACCTTAAGTAAGTGATCTTGAGACGGCATCTTAGACTAATCGGCTATGGAGGACACTAAAATGCTGATATGAATTAACACACAAAACCAACCATGCCAATCTTTATACTAAATCAAACTTCCGTCTTTTTAACACTGTAAATAAAACCTTGTAACTCTCATCAAAAACTTAATATCAAATCTAACAAGTACATGCAAAAATTCTCTGTCTATGACAATCTCTATATTAAAATCACCTTTTTCCTGTCCCTGGTCAGAAGTGTAAAAATTTATATTGAGGATACCAAATATCTTTATCTTCATCTTTGTTAGGTCTCCATTATTATCTTTTTACCGACGTGGACAAAATTTGAGCTTTAAGCTATAATAGATTAATTGTTAGATCATCATCCCCACCAGGCCCCTAATTTTCATGCCACCCTAACCCTTTTTATTTTCATAAAAAAAAAAAAAAAAAATTTTTTTTTGTTTAAACAGCAAAAATTAAAAAAAACAACAATAAAATCCTGTTCCTCTCCCATTTAAGAAAAATCTGGATGATAATCTAGCAATTAATTTATAATGGCCTA
This sequence comes from Panopea generosa, assembly GCA_029582155.1. NCBI lineage: Eukaryota > Metazoa > Mollusca > Bivalvia > Adapedonta > Hiatellidae > Panopea > Panopea generosa. The sequence goes on along the minus strand of CM055905.1, from coordinate 63,392,025 downwards.
ACCTGTATTTTTTTTAAAGCTGTTGAGCTGCACACGAAATTTTGATTGCAAATAAAGACCTTTTCAGGATCTATACGCCGAAAACCAATTTGATTTCGGATGCACAAATGGACAGACGGATAGTGGTAATATTTAATGCACCTTCGCCATTCTTCGAATAGCAGCTCGCTTAATTGTCATGAAGTTAAATGTCGGCCAATTGTTTTTATCTTCAAATTAGTTCTTCTCTTCTTCTTTGTTGTTTCTCCCTAAATATTTTAACACGGTCACTTTACAGATTATGGACCACACACTCCAGGGATCAAGGACACCACTTTCCAAGGATCGCTTAGGACACCACATTCCAGGGATCAAGAACTACACTTCCCGGGGATCAAGGAAGCTGCATTCATTTTGCCAATGCATCTTTCCCTGGAAGGGTTCCAGGGAAAGATGCATGGGTAAAATGAATGCATTTTTAAGGAAAAATCAATTACTTGCTCAGGCCACCCTTAAAAAATTGCTTGTTTGCCACTTCCTTTTTAGACCATATATGGGTGTGTAGGTATGTAGACAAATTTTTTTTTTTATTTTGTAATCGGTCAGGGAATCTTTTAAAGGGCATGGAATGACTGAGAATATTTTGAATGAACACAAAAATTATTTTTTAAAATATATATATATTTTTTTTTTGGACCCCGCCCCACCTCCAAATGGTTTTGGGTCAGCCTGAAGCGGCAAACTAACAATATTTTAATTTAAGGCTCATATAATATTAATAGTAACATGTATAAATATGCTAACTACGGCTGTATCACAAACCTGGGTCTATGTGTCGTATGTCCTTTTTAAATCGTCTCCCACGCCCTGCCGACTCGCTGTCAGAGTATGAACAATCAGACGTCCGGCCATCTATCTCAGGGTTATCCGAAATCATATCGAGAAAATTTGACTTTGCGCCCGCTCCAGGTGGTGCTGTCTTCAGTCTCGCTGAACCCGGGACCGTCACACTGACATGAGTCAATCTTGAGTTGGGGTCATGCCCCCTGCGCCCGTCCCTATTAAAATTAGTGTCTTGTGTGAGATTATTATTTAGAAAATTAATTTCCGTTTCACGAATATCACGCGAGTCGGTCAATGTGGATTGCTCATTTGATACAATTTCACGATGATTTCTCTCCCTGTATACATGATTCTGGTCTATATTGTTTTCTCGCACTCCAACATGATCTGAAAATTCTACGCGTCTGCCAGAAGTTACATGTTTGCTATTTGACCCTCTGTGGCGGTCGCTGCTGTAGTTCTTTGTTTGGAGGTGTAAGGCCGGGGCTTTTTGCTTGCTCCCGTCGCTGACATGATTTTCTTGAATTTTGGATGATGGCTTTCTCCGTCTGTCTTTGTCGTCGGTTTCTTCTACATATTTGCCATCTGAAACGATATATTACAAAAATAATAAAAAATTAATATTAAGTTTTTGGCTGTTGCTTATACTTATCACGGAGGAGAAAATTAGTTACTCTCTTCTTTTTTGTTGTTTCAATGACACCACTTTCCAAGAGTCAAGGACACCATGGGATCAAGGACATCATGGGACCAAGGACACCACTTTCCAAGAGTCAAAGACACCATGGGACTAAGGACACCACTTTCCAAGAGTCAATGACACCACGGGATCAAGGACACCACTCTCCAGGGATCAAGGACACCATGGGACCAAAGACATCACTTTCCAGGGATCAACGACACCATGAGACCAAGGACACCGCTTTCCACGAGTCAAGGACACCATGGGATCAAGGACACCACTTTCCAAGAATAAATGACACCATGGGACCAAGGACACCTCTTTCCAGAGATCAAGGACACCATGGGACCAAAGACACTGCTTTCCAAGAGTCAATGACATCATAGGACCAAGGACACCACTTTCCAAGAGTCAAGGACACCATGGGACAAAGGACACCGCTTTCCAAGAGTCAAGGACACCATGGGATCAAGGACAACACTTTCCAAGAATCAAGGACACCATGGGATCAAGGGCACCACTTTCCAGAGATTGAAAACACCATTTTTCAGGGAACAAGATTGACACTTTCCATAGATCAGGAACCATACATTCTAGAGATCAGGGACCTCAATTACCAGAGATCGGGAATCATACATCTAGAAATCAGGGACCACACTTTCCAGGGATCAGGGACACCAATTTCCAGGGATAAGGGACCACATTTTCCAAGGATCAAGGACCATATATTCTAGGGATCAGGGACCACACTTTCTAGGATCAGGGACCACACTTTCTAGAGATCAGGAACCATACATTTTAGGGATCAGGGACCACACTTTAAAGGGATCAGGTACCACATTTTCCAGAGATCAGGGACCACATATTCCAAGGATCAAGGACCATACATTCTAGGGATCAGGGACCACATTTTCTAGAGATCAGGAACCATACATTTTAGGGATCAGGTACCACACTTTCCAGGGATCAGGGACCACACTTTCCAGAGATCAGGGACCACACTTTCCAGGGATCAGAGTCCACACTTTCCAGAGATCAGAGACCACACTTTCGAGGGATCAGGGACCACACTTTCGAGGGATCAGGGACCACACTTTCCAGGGATTAGGGTCCACACTTTCCAGGGATCAGGGTCCACACTTTCCAGGGATCAGACACTATACATTCTTGGGATCAGGGAAAACACTTTCCAGATATCAGGGACCACACTTACCAGGGATCAGGGACCACACTTTCCAGGGATCAAGGACCATCTGGGGACACAATGGTAACATTTTTGTTAATATTTTATTAATGTTTACAAAATAATTTATGATGATTACTTAACACATTAGGATAGTAAAATAAAAAAAAATATCTTTATTTTTGATTTTTATATAATAACAAAACTATATGAAACAACAGCAAACAAGAAAAATAGATTTATTGTTCTTTTTCTGTTCAAACCATTGAACATGCACGCTTTATTTCTATATCAAAGAACAATTTCTGATTGAACCTGAGGATAAAAACCAAGTCATTCCAAATACCACAAAACAATACAAAACTTGTTTCAGTTTTTACAATTTTTTTTTACCACGGCAAAATTGCAATAAAAAAAAAATAAGTTTAAAATTATTTAATCATGTTTGAATCAATGATCACGACATTAACTGCATCTAGCGCAGTTTCTACAAAGGTCAACTTCACAGTTTGCAAGTTAATTGTTAAAACCCAGCCAATCAAATCTTTCTTCTCGAGATGTTAATCTTATAGAACACAAATAGCTCAATTCTGTTCAGAATCGCTGTATAAAATATTTCTTATTTAACATTTGAACAATTTATGAGTCAAATTACCCAATAATGTCCACATGCTGTTCGTATATAATATTATTATTAACGTTTGGAAGCATTCCAAAAAAAATATTTTTTTTCTATTTATTTTTTTGACAAAACAATAGAGAAAGGGCAATGTAGAAATAAAGCTCTACTTGTTTCAAAATATGTAATTTAAAAAACGAAATAAAAAAATATATATCAAATCTGGCTGTCAATCAGCATTAAAGTACATGTAAGCTTACATGGCCTCCTTTGTTTGCCACTTCCAAGCTATACCCTTTAGGGCTGGGTGGGGGAGGTCTGAAAGGGGGGGGTTAACCCTTTACTTCATATAAACATCTTTGGACACCTTTAATATAGACGCCTTTGGACACCTTTAATAAAGATGCCTTTTGACACCTCTAATATAGAAAGCTTTTGAATTATTGGGTGAATTATGTTTATATTAACTGACAAAGTGGAAAACAGTGCAGGAAGTGTTTAGATTGCTCGTCATGACCAATCTGAACTCTTCGTGCACTGTTTTCAAAGACCTTCTCTGATTGGTGCGGGAAAACGAGTATCTATGGAGTAAAGGGTTAAGGGGGTGGGGGACTGAGGGGTGGGGGATGCAGACTATGAATCTGCAGAAAAGCAAATGCAATGATTGAGAACATTTTGAATTAACTATTTTTTTTTATTATTTTTCAAAATAACATCTATTCTGACCAACTGGTTGTTGTGGGTTGGCTGGAAGCAGCAAACAAACAAAAACACTATTTCTATTTTGGCCCAATCAGATACTTGACACAGAAAAAAAATAACATTGCTCGATTTATCATAAGACTTTATTTACATTTTCCCTAAGAGTGTTATATTTTAAGTTTTACAGTTGGTAGCTTGGTTATTGGTTTGTTTATGAGGAAGGGTTTGAAAAGATGTACAATTGTTAGACAACATACAATTGTTGTTTCATGAAAGAATGGAATTGTTTAGTGTTCTCTGACTCAGAATAGATTTACTTTCAACAAACAATCTGTATAGTATATGTAGGGTGTGATGTATTTTGTATTCATTGATTTGCTGGTTTGTTTGAATACCTAGCAAAATTTTATGCCATCGAGTGCTAACAGACAATCAGTTCACCTAACCACTCTTTCCTTTGCTCCTGAAAGGTTAATCAGTTCTCAAGCATGTCATCCATCTGTACTAAGTAACTGACCACTTTCCAACTAGAATCAGTGGTGAGAGACAAATAAAAAAAATGAGATGCAATGTTGTATATCAATCATTACAAAATCTGTGGCAACACAGCAATTTGATCTCAAGAACCCTGGATAGACAGACACACTACCCAATAAGTTAACGGGGCCTAATAAGCTATTTCTTAACATACTTCTAGTTGATAATGAATACAGTTTTAAAACCATATTCAAAAAACTGATATAAGTTGAAATTTGACAGAATAACAGATCATTTTTATAATTTGTATATTCAATTGAAGCAATTCCCAAACAAATGTTTGTTTGCCTTGTTCCTGCATGTCCACGCAAATTGCAGCTAACCAAACTTTTTTTTATTAACTTTCAAAGTGTTGACTCCAAAACCCCCAGCCCCACTCCCCCTCCATAATTTCTGACCATTTTTAACACTAAAATATCAAAATGTGGCAAAAAAAAATTATTTCAATAATCTATCTTATCCCATGAATAATAATTTATTCTATTCCCTTATGTCATCTTCAAAATCAGATGAAATTTTATCATTCGTTAAATATTTGTATCAGACCACGGTGTGGTCTAGTGGTAGAGCATCCGCCTCGCATGTGGAAGGTTGTGTGTTCAATCCCCAGCCGAGTCATACCAAAGACTTTAAAAATGGTACTAGAAGCTTCCTTGCTTGATGCTTAGCATTTAGAGGAAAGTTCTAGGTCTGGTCAGCCTGGTGTCAGTATAATGTGACTGGCTGGGGTAACATACTATGTGTCTGCGGCATGATACTCCAGTGCGACAGCGCTTAGAATACTGTCTCAAGCAGACACCCTCGTGATATGATTGAAAAATTGTTGAAAACGACGCTAAACACCATACAACAACATATGTGTATCATGCAATGAACACTAGAAGAGAAGTTAATAGTCTATAGTTACTTTAATAATATCCATTGTAATGCTACAACTACATTTATTATATGTAATTTGTCACTCTATTGTAAAATTGTATTGTTTGTATGTTTGTATTTTGGGCCAGAGGCCTATATTACCAAATAAAATATTATTATTATATTATTACTGGGTTTGGACACAGCACAAATATTTCATAAGGATGGCCTCTTTACCTATTATTTTTTCTTCAGATTTGCCGGTATTTCAGTCTTAAATACATTTTTAAAATTTGTGAACACACGTCTGTATAACATTTTCCAACTGAAAAATGTCAACAATTCCTCTGGTTAGATGTAATGAGCATTTGAACAATATCAATTTGTAAACAAACCACCTGTATTTGTAACAATCTGCAAACTTCAAAAGAAAAAATCCATATACGACTTTTAGCGATATGATAAAATTACAATTTGTATTAGAAGTCAGAGTGTGAGCAAATTAGCGAGAAACTTAGGTAGTTCACTGTGGGTTAATTTACTTGAGGCTATCGTTAAAAAAAAAAATGTTTTCAGTAAAAAAGAAATGCTTGCGAAGACAATGAGTAATTAAAAAGTTTAGGCCATCATAAATTAATTGCTAGATTATCATCCAAATTTTTCTGAAAAACAGGTAACTGATCATTTCGAAAATTCCCTTAGAGTCCTTTGCAGTCAGATCACTTACATCATTTGGAAGACCTCTGAGAAGATAATGAAAATGAAGATGATTAATGCAAATCAGTGTAAAGCTTTTAATTTCATATTTAATTTGACCCTGAAACACCAACAATCAGTATAAAGCTGTTAATTTCATATATAACTTGACCCCTGACTCCACCAAAAACACTGTGACACTACAGGACAGAATTAATTTTGTACACATCTAATGCATACAACTTTCACTACCAAAACGTAAAATCGAAATCGCAAAATTTTAATAACGACAATTGCAAAAAAGTTCAGAAGTTCAGAAAATCTAATTTTAAAGTAATTTCTTCTAATATAAAGTTGCTGTGACTTATTTATTCCCTTAAAATTCTAATAAAACATTTCTTATGCTTAATACCCCATACAAATGTTGCAAATAAACAGCGAATTCAAAGTACATTACTATTGTCTCTGAATGTTTATTTGACATTAGTAAACACTTACCATGAATCTCATTTTGTGAGCAAAAATCGTAAAATCCGAAGTAAACAATCCAAAGTTTTACACTGAACTCTAAACTATGAGATATGACACATACGGGACATAGGTATATAATGTAGGTAAGTAACAGGACACCCCACTATAAGACCAAAGGTCAACACAAAATGTATGAAAATCAATGATCTTGAAATGTTTTTGTAAATATGTACGCTAGGTGGGCAGGCGCAGTAGAGTCGTATCTCTGTGTGGGATATTTATGTTACAAACAAATTATAGATCAATTTTTGTTTTTTGAATTTTGCTAGATTGCTCGATTTACCAATAAAGGTTTGAAGTAAGTCAGTGGTTCAATTGTTTTTTTTTGTTTTTTTTAAATAGAATTTCTCTTTGTATATAAAAAAGAAAAATTATTCTCAAATTAACTTTGAAATAGTTGTTTTAAAATCTGGACTTTTTGAAAAATCATTGATTTTAAGTAGTTCTCAAATCTGTCGTGACTTGACTAAAACAGTTCAGTTATGCAAGCAAAAAAAGACACTAAGCGTTAGGTAGTGAAAGTGGATAGTGTTGGTTGCTCATGCAAAATGATGTATTCCTCCGCCAATAAATCAGGATATATGCTATATATATATAAAACCTGAAATAAGTTAATTGATTTAAAGAATATTTAGTGTCATTTTTATGCCATTGAGGGCTAACAGATGACCAGTTAACTTAACCATTATGTCCTGGGATCCTGGAAGGTTAACCAGTACTTGAGCTCACCTCATCTACGCAAGTAACAGATAACTTTCCCACTTGAATCAGCGGTGAGAGCTGAATGATGATAAAATTATGCAAGTCGTATATCAACCATCAGAGTTTGTGGCCAGCGAGGATTCAAACTCACGACCCCTGGATTGATAGTCAGATGCGCTAATGATTTAGCTTAGTAAGGCCTGGCTGAAATAAATTTAACTCCATTAAAAAAAATTAATAAAATAACGGTGTTAACATTCCAAGACTTTTTTTCAATCTGTATAATATTCATTTATTTTTTTTTGTGCACAAAGAAAGTGAGCATAAAATCTGCGATCCTAGGAAATAAAAATTAATAACCTTTTTTTTATAGGTGTGCATTAAAATCCCTACTTCATTCACACATTCATTCCATTATATTTTCGTAAATTCAAAAATCTTATTCAGACAAGACACCAAAGATTGTCGGAAGTTTTATTTCTTCCACTCTGAACGTTGCGCAGTTTCCTTTGTGCACTAAGATATGCAGCATATCAGGTATATTCATGCACTCCTGACATGCAAGTCAAACTATAAGCACACCTACGATCACCAAATATTTCCAAATTGAAAACAGATCATAGGCAACATTTACCTCTGACAAATGGGAAATTGATTTTTTGAAGATTATAACGCACCTCTGTGAGAGTGATTGTGACATTAACACCTCTCTACAGTTTTTATTACTTTCGCAGTCTCTTGACACTATTGATAATTTTTTACTTTGCTGAAGAAACTAAGTTTAGGCCATTATAAATAAATTGCTAGATTATCATCCAAATTTTTCTTAAAAACGGGGAGGGCAGGAGGATTTTATTTTTTATATTTAAATTATTTTTTTTTAATAAAAAAAATAATAAAACAAAAAAATAATCTAGAAATTAATTTATTATGGGCTTTTTGTACAGGAAAATAATTTTATATATTGTTTAAAGTAAATCTTTAAAGCCACGCAAGTTCCAATAAATCAGATAAATTATCTTTTTTTACAATAATTATGTGAGTGTTAAAATCAGGTCACCCTTAAAATTGTATGTTTGCCACTTCAGACCTATACCATTTTAATGGTGGGCATAGGTAGGTAGGTGGGTGTTTTTGTTTAAAATAAGTTTAGGGCATAATGTCATAATAAAGACCGAGAATAATTTGAATAAACATCAAAAAAAAAAAATTAATAAAAAATTTGTTTTAAACTTTTTATTATTATCCATAAATCATAACCATCAATATTTTCTAAATCAATATAATAATCTAAGTCAGCTTTTTTTCTAAATGTGCACATAGCTGCCTCTTAGATATATAATATTTGCACATCCGAAATGCTCTTTATTTTATGACTTCCCTGCATAAATCATTTTAAAAACTGTTTGTATTACACTACTACCAAGTTTATCCCAGTATTCGATCAGTCAATGAACTTTATTTAATGGACACTTCACAAAACGTCATGTTGTAATTATAAATAAAAAGTTTGTCTGCCGGTGTCGTATAGTATTATGACCCCCGCGGTAAAATGACCCGCGGGTCATTTTACCGCTATTGTAAAATGACCCGCCCCATAGTAAAATGACCCCCCCCCCTATTTCTTTCATCTTATACAATAATTCAGTGCACAATAAACTGTTTGGAAACAGAATATAGTGTGACCAGTTAATTATGATGAACTTCAACAATTTAGTATGTGTGTGTGTTGGGGCGGGGGAGGGGGTCACTTTACCATGGCTATAGTAAAATGACCCCCCTATTTATTTCATCTTATACACATTCATTGTACTTTTTATAATCATCAAGTCAATAATAATCTGTATTGATTTAAAATTTAGTCTAATCGGTGAATAATATTAATAAAAAAAAAAGAAAATTGAGAGGGGGGTCACTTTACCATGGCCATAGTAAAATGACCCCCTCCCCCCCCCCTCCTATTTTTTTCATTTGACACAATTTCGTTGTATATTTTTATACATGTATTCACTTAGTAAATAATAAACTGTATTGATTTAAAATTCAGTCTTGTCAGTGAATAAAAATAATTATTAAAAAGAAATTTGGGAGGGATGGGGGTCATTTTACCATGGCCATAGTAAAATGACCCCCCTCCCTATTGTTTTCATCTTCTACAATTTTAATGTATTTTTTATACTAACTAAGTGACTAATTAACTGTATTGATTTACAATTCAGTCTTATCTGTGAATAATAATAATAATAATAAAAAAGAAAATTGGGAGGGGATGGGGGGGTCACTTTACCATGGCCATAGTAAAATGACCCCTCTATTTTTTCATCTTTTTTTTCATCTTATACAATTTCATTGTATTTTTTATAATTACTCAGTAAATAATAAACTGTATTGATTTAAAATTAGTCTTATCAGTGAATAATAATAATAATAATAAAAGAAAATTGGGAGGGGTAGGAGGGGGTCACCTTACCATGGCCATAGTAAAATGACCCCCCTATTTTTTCATCTGATACAATTTCATTGTATTTTTTATATTTACCAAGTAAATAATAAACTGTATTGATTTACAATTCAGTCTTATCAGTGATTAATAATAAAAATAAGAAAGAAAATTGGGAGGTGTTTTACCATGGCCATAGTAAAATGACCCCCCCCCCCCCACCTAATTTTTTCATCTTATACAATTTCATTGTATTTTTTATATTTATTCAATAAATAATAAACTGTATTGATTTAAAATCAGTCTTATCAGTGAATAATAATAATAATAATTTAAAGAAAAAAGAAATTGGGAGGGGGGTCACATTACCATGGCCATAGTAAAATGACTCTCCTATTTAGTTCATCTTACACAATTTCATTGCACTTTTTATAATTATATTTTTTATAAGTAGAGAGAGAGAGAGACAGTTTGAAGGCGCCCATGCGCATACTAGTGTGTGTGTTGTTGTTTGTTTGTTTTATTCTTCAGAAATTACTAAGAATGATTTCTAAGAACTTGAAAAGATTTAAATGGAATACAGCATAACCAATTAATTATAGTGTACTCCCAATTGATTATGTTACAAGACACAAATTAAGAGGGAATTGCAGGTCACATTAAGTTAACATGACCATTGTGAAATGCCTCCCTATATTTATTTTGTTAATTTAATGTTTTATTTTATTATTTATTTAGTCAGTCTGGGTAATTGTAAATTGGTCACTATAGGACAACTAAATAAAACATATAAAGAACCACTAGTCTCTGGAGTCGGAGTCTGGGGTATAGTGCTTGACATGTACCTGTATATTTGTCACATTATAAAGCACAACTAAATAAACAAGGTACAAGTATGAGGTGTGAAATTTCAATGTATTGCCAGGAACTTAAAGGTGTTTGACACCTGAAAGGTGTCGGATCTAAAGGTACATGTACTATGTATATATACTCCAATTTTTATTAACTTTAGCATATACTTTCTTCTATTATTAAGTGCTTCACATCATATATATTAGTTGTTTTTAGTAATAAATTATAGTTCAATAGTGCCAATTCAATATGACAGTTTATAATTTTGCTTGACTTTATAACTTATAATAACAGTTTCCTTCAAACATCAATTATGGAAAACAGTGAATATCAAGATATTTTTAATTTGTTATGTGTTTAGCCAGTGGTTTTAATAATTATTAAGAAATATGTAGATTTGCTATGTCTGTCCGTCTGTCCATCTGTCAACATTTAGGCTAGTTTCAACAATATTTCAGCAAACAAAAGGGGTAACAACTTGAGACTTTGCATAAAGGTTACAAGTAACAATTTCTAATGATGTCTGTGGTAACTTTGACCTTGACCTTTGGTTTTATCAAGGTCAAATTGAAAACATGGCTTGAAGGAATCCGATAAAGGGTCATCCAAGGAAAATTTCTACAACATTACATGAAAATCGGCAGACCTGATAGAGTTGGGGAAAAAAGGAAATTTGAACTGATGCAGGCAACATAGAAATACCAGGATGAGAAAAGATAGGAAATGAAATAGGTGAAAAACAATTTGGGAAAAATTAAGATTAAACAAGATTTGTTTGTTAAACACTGATGTCAACATCAAGGTCATGCATTAAATTTACTTAGTAAATATAAAAAATACAATGAAATTGTATAAGATGAAAAAAATAGGGGGGTCATTTTACTATGGCCATGGTAAAGTGACCCCCCACGCCCCTCAATTTTTTTTTAGTATTATTATTATTCACCTATAAGACTGAATAATAATTCAACAAAGTTTATTATTGACTTCGTAAATATAAAAAAAAACAATGAAATTATTTAAGATGATAAAAAATAGGGGGGTCATTTTACTATGGCCATGGTAAAGTGACCCCCCTCCCAATTTTCTTTCTTATTTTTATTATTATTCACTGAAAAGACTAAATTTTAAATCAAAACAGTTTATTATTGACTTAGTAATATAAAAAAAATACAATGAACATGTATGAAAAGAAAAAAATAAGGGGGGTCATTTTACTATGGCCATGGTAAAGTGACCCCCCCTTCTCTCAAAATTTTCTTCATTATCATTATTATTATTCACGTAAAGGACTGAATTGTAAATCAATACAGTTTATTATTTACTTAGTAAATATAAAAAATACAATGAAATTGTATCAGATGAAAAAAAAATAGGGGGGTCATTTTACTATGGCCATGGTAAAATGACCCCCCACCCCTCCCAATTTTTTTTATTATTATTATTAATAATCATTGATAAGATTAAAGTTTAAATCAATACAGGTTATTATGTACTTAGTAAATATAAAAAAATACAATGAACTTGTATAAAATGAAAAAAATATGGGGTCATTTTACTATGGCCATGGTAAAGTGACCCCCACCCCTCCCAATTTATTATTTACTTAATAAATATAAAAAAATGCATTAAAATTTTATAAGATGAAAACAATAGGGAGGGCGGTCATTTTACAATGGCCATGGTAAAATGACCCCCCATCCCTCCCAATTTTCTTTATTATTATTATTATTATTATTAATCACTGATAAGAATGCATTTTGAATCAATACAGTTTATTATTTACTTAGTAAATATAAAAAATATAATGAACTTGTATTAAATGAATTTACTATGGCCATGGTAAAGTGACCCCCTACCCCCTCCCAATTTTCTTTTTTTTATTATAATTATTCACTGATAAGACTGAATTTTAAATTAATAAAACTTATTATTTACTTAGTTAATATAAAAAATATAATGAACTTATTTAAGATGAAAAAAAATAGGGGGGTCATGTTACTATGGCCATGGTAAAGTGACCCCCTACCCCCTCCCAATTTTCTTTTTTTTATTATAATTATTCACCGATAAGACTGAATTTTAAATTAATAAAACTTATTATTTACTTAGTTAATATAAAAAATATAATGAACTTATTTAAGATGAAAAAAAAATAGGGGGGTCATGTTACTATGGCCATGGTAAAGTGACCCCCCCCTTCAAAATTTTCTTTTTTTATTATTATTATTAATCATAGATAGGACTGAATTTTAAATTAATACAGTTTATTGTTTTTCTTAGTAAATTTAAAAAATACAATGAAATTGTATAAGATAAAAAAAATAGGGGGGTCATTTTACTTTGGCCATGGTAAAGTGACCCCCCACCCCATCCCAATTTTCTTTTTTTTGTAATTATTATTATTCACCTACAAGACTGAATTTTAAATCAATACAGTTTATTATATACTTAGTAAATACATGTATAAAAAAATACAATGAAATTGTAGAAGATGAAAAAAAGTATTGGGATCATTTTACTATGGCCATGGTAATTGCAACGGTAAAGTGACTCCCCCCACTTCCTTTTTTTAGTATAATATATTTTTATGATTAGAATCAATTTTAAATCAATACAGTTTATTATTGACTTTCATTATGAATAGTACAATGACAGGGTATTAAATTAAAAAAATAGGGGAGTCATTTTACAATGCCCATGGTAATGTGACCCGCCTTGACACCCTCAATCATCTTTTTTATATTTGATCATAATTCATTGGTAAGACTAATTTTTTTTTTTTTATATCATCTGTTATGCTGTTATAATTGAAAACAAAACAATAAAAAAGGATTCCGATGAAAATTTTAAGGGGGGGTCATTTTACAATGGGGGGGGTCATTTTACTATAGCGGTAAAATGACCCCCGGGTCACTTTACTATATAGTAAAATGACCCCCGGGTCATTCTACAGGGGGGTCAAAATAATATATGACACCGGCCCAAAACCATCAACCCGCACCCCCCAATTGGTCACTGTATGTCGGTTCTCTGTTGATTTATCATCAACATCCTTTTGGGGTGGTAAAAAGATTCTCCGTTTGATTGCCAAAAAAATAACCCAAAATAATCAACAATAATTGTTTTACCCAAAATTAAATTATTTTTTTATGAAATTCGACCGACGTTGACACATTTCACAATTATAAAGGAAATATTAATTAAATACATAGACACCTTCACACATTAGGCCATAATAAATTAATTGCTAGATTATTATCCCCGCCTGCCCCCTAATTTTCATACCGCCCCGACCGTTTTTAATTCCATAAAAAAAAATAATATATATAAAAAAAAACATAAAAAAATTTAAAAAAGAAAATAAAAAATAAAAACCTCCCGCTCTCCCCGTTTTTAAGAAAAATTTGGATGATAATCTAGCAATTAATTTATAATGGCCTTATTGATGGGAAACCTTTTTTTTTAACATTGGACAGACAAATGCACGAATGAATGGACAGATGGAGCGAGGTAACATTCAATGCCGTTTCACCATGAGCATACAAAAACACTATGTGAGAGGGGTTTTTGATAGAAGGGTTGTCAGTGGGTGGGGTGTGCTTTACTTGAGTGAGATATAACTATAGAAGCCAGTTAATTTTTTAGTTTAAGAAACACTAGCAATCACAGACTTCCTTTATTAGACATTACTTAGACATTAAATCATAACTGTTATCCAACGTGGTTCAGGCAATTAGTCACAATAGTGGTGTGAGACCGACACTTTTGGGCGCAAAACGCTTCACAACAGGGCTTCTGTATACACAGGGAGACACTTAATGTTCGTTATGAAACCTTTATGGCACGGAATTGATGACATCAAATGCACTTGATTTCAACCATCAATTTCAGATGATCTTTTTATGTTGCGACATTCGACATTTGCAAATTAAATGCAAATAAGATCAATCATTTCGGAAGATATTTTTGTCATCGTGTTATTGAAATAATGATTGCGGTTACCTCAAGAATAACTGTTCATGACACACGAATGACAAAATAGATTCTATAATTATTGTTTGTAAATAAATAAGTACATTAGGCCATTATAAATTAATTGCTAGATTTTCATCAAAATTTTTCTTATAAACTGGGAGGGCGGGAGGATTTTATATTTTATTTTTATTTTTAAAAGTTTTGATGTTATTTTACGAAAATAAAAGGACTCATGAAAATGAGGAGTTTTTCATGTATTTCCCTGTATTTTCATGTCATTTCCGTGTTTGTCAAGTCAACCAACATCTTGGGGAAAAAGTACAGCCGGGTGTGCCCGACTCCAACTCTGGGTGTTTTGGACCTACTCCATAAATAATGAGTGTTGAATCGAAAATACTGACAGCAACATAATTTGCCCAAAAGAGCTGAATCTGGCAATATTTTATTTAACAAACTATAGATATGTTGATCTTTAATCTTGTTATCACTCTTTACACATCTATACAGTCAAACCTGTGTAAGTGGCCACCTCTATTAAGCAGCGGCCTGTCTTAAGCAGCCACATTTGCTATTTCCCATTTCTATGCTTTCAGAGCAAATTTTTAAACCTGTATTAAGCAACAACCTGTCTTAAAAGGTCACTTTTGCTTCATCCCTTGACTGGCTGCTTAAGACAGGTTTGACTGTATAAATTTTTTAATTTTGGTTTTATTGGTCACTTACCTAAGCGGCTAACTTTCCTTGCAGCATTTGTTTTTGACCTCAAGTATGCTGACCTTCCATAGTTGTCTACCACAGCCTGTAATTATTATATAGGAATTGATCATAATCATAATTAGTATTTATTTAATTTTTAAATTTTTGGAATGGTGTTTCTGCGCCATTCTCAACACATTTCAGGTTATATAATGACATATCCAGTTTTACTGGAGGAGATTTGTTGTTATTGTAGGTGTTTGCGTCGTTTTCAAAAATTGTTCAGTTATTTCACGAAGGTGTCTACTTGAGAGTATTCTAAGCACTGCCACACTGGAGTATCATGCCACAGACACATGGTAGGATAACCCACCCAGTCACATTATAATGACACAGAGCCAACCAGACCTAAAGCTATCTTCTAAATGGTGAGCACCAAGCGAGGAAGCTTTCAGTATCATTTTTTTGTAATTGATATGGCTGAGCTGGGGATCGAACCCACAATCTCCTGCATGCAAGGCAGATGCTCTACCCACCAGACAACCACCGTAGTATATTGGTGGAGAAAGAAATCAAAATGAATTTAAGTGGAACCATTGTCCTTCTGCAAGTTACTGGCAAACTTTTTCACAAAGTTTTTTGAGCCAGCAGTGATCTTGAGATGGCACCGTAGCCCCTTGGCCACTGTGGACCCTATTTCACAACTACAG
The DNA here is from genome assembly GCA_029582155.1 of Panopea generosa. Taxonomy (NCBI): domain Eukaryota; kingdom Metazoa; phylum Mollusca; class Bivalvia; order Adapedonta; family Hiatellidae; genus Panopea; species Panopea generosa. The sequence continues at coordinate 63,376,017 of CM055905.1, read as the reverse complement.
CTGTCCCAGCAATGAGAGGTAAGTGATCTTGAGATGGCATCTTAGCCCCTTGGCCACTGTGGACCCTATTTCACAACTAGAGCTATCCCAGCAATGAGAGGTAAGTGATCTTGTGATGGCACCTCAGCCCCTTGGCCACTGTGGACCCTATTTCACAACTAGAGCTGTCCCAGCAATGAGAGGTAAGTGATCTTGAGATCCTGGCACCTTAGAGCCCATTCGGCCACTGTGTTATTTCACAACTACAGTCCCGGGACAAGCTAGCTCATTTGTCATGCATAAATCATTAAACAAGAATCTTTTAAGCCCACTATCTAATTTTCCTCATATACCTCCTAATAAACATATCCATCATTTTTTTATGGAAAATAAAATTACTCTTAGCCCTCTTGAAAACTGATGTTTAATCAAAAATAATACACAAAGATTTCAAGTCCTGCTTAAACATTTTTAAGTTCAGTTTATTGCCTCATTACAACCTGCAGGTTTTTGGCATTAACAATTTATACAAAATTTACTTGCGTCATTTTAAAAATGCCCCTTGGAGCAGGGGAGGGGGGAAATATGGCATTGTAATTGTTTCCGTTGCTGGTTTATGTAACTTTTCAAAAGTCACTATGACCGAAGGAGGGCAAGAGTAAGTCCCCTTACCTTTACTCATCCTGGCGGGCTATACCTTCATTGAATATTCATTCAATTTTTGTTTTATAATCATGCAGCCATTAAAACAACCCAAATATAGCAACTACGGAATTTGTGTCCCCCATACCAACACACGTACAGCCTCCATGTAGTTTTTATTTTATTATGTTTGCCTAACAATTACGTTTTCCTGTTTCGTCACAGTTGTGTGGGCAAGCATGCTTGACACGCAGGTATCCTCAAATACCCAGAAACTGTTTCAAACTATAATTGATTTTGTAACGAAGGAACAAAATTAAATCGTTAATTATTAACAAGTTCTAATTAGTCCTATGGAAGTGAAAATGTGTTCTGGTAAATGCTCATTAAATTTGACATTTGATTTTTAGGCCATAATGCATTACAAATTAATTGCTAGATTATCATCCAAATAATTCTTAAAAAGGGGGAGGTGGGGGGAATTTTATTATCTATTTTCATTTTTAAAATTGATGGGTTTTTTTTATGAAAAAAAAAGGGTATGGGGGGGCATGAAAATTAGGGGGCAGGTGGGGATGATAATCTAGCAATTCATTTATTGTGGCCTTAACATGGTTGATCTGTCAAGCAAATTTTTTAGTTATATAAATTTGCGAGGTAAATATTTTATATAAATGACATGATGATGGATAAGGGAGAAATCTGTAATTACAAAACTAATGTACTGATCGAAGGCTGATTTTCAATTAATATTCATAGCTTTAATTGATTGATATTATTGTAGTATTTTATGCAACATATTAAATCTGCATAATAATACAATGTTCACAATAAATTTTTGATTGGTTTGTTGCATTAAATATAAAAAACATGTAAAATTGAAATACGGGGGAAATATGTCGCCAACACGTGTGATAATCTAGACATTTACTTTACAGTTGCAGAAAGATTATTTAATATTTTTAATGGGATTTACTTAATGCAATTTTCAAAAACAAAAAGGTTAAACTATTGGGGCATATCGAGTTGTACTGATAAAGGATTGACTGGATTTAGCGTCAATTTAATGCCATCGAGGGCTAACAGATGATCAAGTTAGCCTAACCACTGTTTCCTGGGATCCTGGAAGGTTAACCAGTACTCGAGCACACCCCTTCTCTGCAAGAAACTGATAACTTTCCCACTTGAATCAGAGGTGAGAGACAAATGATAATGTTAATGTTGTTTATCAAACATTAAGGAGATTAGGGCCATGGGATTCGAACACACGACCCCTGGGTTGACAGTCAGACGCGCTAACAACTGAGCTAATCGAGCTAGGCTACTGGTTAACCCTTTACTCCATAGATACGTGTTTTCCCGCACAAATCTCAGAAGACCTTTGAAAACAGTGCAGGAAGAGTTCAGATTGCTCGTAACGAGCAATCTGAACACTTCCTGCACTGTTTTCCACTCTGTCAGTTAATATAAACATAATTCACCCAATAATTCAAAAGCCTTTTTATATTAGAGGTGTCCAAAGGCGGCTATATTACAGGTGTCCAAAGGCGTCTATATTAGGTGTCTAAAGGAGTCTATATGAAATAAAGGGTTAAAAGGAAGACCCCAGAATGAATCTGAGTTCTGAACCATCATCCCTTTGTAATCAAACAGTATCTACAGTTTCTCACATACATTAAGTTTTTAAACTAATCTCGGCATCCAAATTAAATATGTTACCATTTTTATGAATCAAATGGAAATCAAAATGAGGTCACGTAACTCTGCTCGCCAAAATGACCAGTTGAAAGCGCGAGGGGTAAATAAAAACTTAAAAACTTGACTTGACACGTTACATCTTGTTTTAATACATCATACATAATGCATTACAAATTTAAATTAAATATTTAAACTTAACTGTAAAACTCATCATAGGCCATAATAAATTAATTACTAGATTATCATCCCCGCCTGCCCCCTAACTTTCATGCTGCCCCGACCCTTTTTATTTTCATAAAAAAAAATCCCTATTCAAACATAATTTTGGAAGTTTTAAATTAATGTTTAAAGGAAGCTTCTAGAACCATTTCTCAAATTTTCGGAAATTAACCTGGCCTAGTGGCCGCAAACACACTACCTTCCACATGTAGGGTGGACACTCTACCACTAGACCACCACTGCGGTTAAGTATTTAGTATAAGAAGTTTTAACAAGGAAAACACATTGTGTGGACAATTCGCATGATCAAAGTAATTAACAACGTATTGGCCGATAATTACAACTGCTGCTTTATCAAATCATTTCATCTCGACATAAAACCGTTTTATCACATAATTTACAGTGCATGAGTATAATTAACCCATGACATATTTTTTTTATTAGCCTAGTGTAATATCACATCGCTCGGTATTTTCCGTATAATTCGGCTCTTATATGTAATTTGCAGAAGTACTTTACGTCTTGCTAGAGTAAATGCGTGACACCGATTTGAGACATTATTATGAGTTGTTCAGGATTGGAAAATTCCACTCATCCATTCATCATGACAAGTGAACATTTGGTCAGGACGAGTAATATTTAAGAAACTGACCTTAATATTTCTTTCAATAAAAAAATGTTAGAAAGGGAGGACGAGTAGCTTTTATAAGACATTTCAAGCCCTGATGTTACGTCATTCGATGACCCTTTAATTTCCTCCGTGGCAGAGTGATCTGAGGCGCCATCTCAAGGTCATTTACCTGTCACTGTTGAGGTTTCAGATTTGAGTCCCACGCACTCCAAAAACTTTACGTGAGAAAATTTGTCAGTTACTAATGTGGAAGGACAGTGGTTCTACTTAGATTCATTCTTGGGTCTTCCTCGACCACTAAAACTTAATACACTTTACATAACATGAAATGTGTTGAAAACATGAATGAATCTGGGTAGAAAACTGGCCTTCCGCAAGTAACTGGCAAACTCTCACATGAAGTTTTGGAGCGAATGAAACTTGAACCTAGGACCTTTACAGTGAGAGGTAAGTGATTTTGAGACGACGTCTTAGACCACTCGGCCATGTAACCCCTTTTTCTTCTTTTTACTTGATCCAAACTGCGACAAATTTTCAAACAGGTGATCAACAAATCCTTTCATTCCATTTCAATTCAAACATGGTAATTAGCAACTTTTTCAATACAATCGCATAAACAGGCAATAAGAAGCTGATAAATCTTACAAATAATTTTCATAAAACAAGACACTTAGGCCTAAATTAAAAATGTGTTTGTTTGCGCTTCAGGCTGACCAAAAACAATCCTGCCTGTCACGAAATTTTTTTGGGTCTCCAAAAAAATATATTATTTTTTGAAAACAAAGAAAGAAATGGTGTTCATTTAAAATATTCTCGGTCATTACAGTCATGTCCTTAAAAAGATTCTCTGATTGATTGCAAAAAAATAAAAAAAAAAATTTACCTTACTACCTACCTAGCCACCCCTAAATGGTATGAGTTGGAAGTGGCAAACAAGCAATTCAATAAGGGTGTCCCTTACCGGTATTCAGGCAAGACTTTATTCAAGTGGCTAAATTTTTAAGCCACACAACAGATTTTAGCCACATGAAAGCATCTTTTAAGTGCCTATAAACAACCGCATATTTTTTATTCAACTGTTTTTCATTCAACCTTTGCACTCAAGACAGTTAAATACCTATCCGTGTGTGCAGATGGACAGACAAGGGAGGGTTAACTATATAATATATAATAAGTGAAACAGGAATGAAACCAATTTGAACAAGAGTTGTCAGAAGACAACAAAGCTCACCTATGGGATAAAACTCACCATCCATGCAAAGATTGAGATTGGAGGCAAACACCAAAACTTAAACGCAACAAAACGCAAAATTTAACCTTGATGTCTACAGATGCCAGGGTCATGGCAATAGCTCTCCTGGACATTCATCCCGGCGGGTTAAAAAGTATAAATCATCATTCTGTAAACAATAGCTATGGGGCGAGGCATAACATTTTTAATATAAAAATCTATTTTGCCCTTTCATGAAATACAATCCCCATTTATCAGTTGTAGATTTACTACGATTGCACACCTTTCCGATTTTAATTTGACATTATCGGCTAGGAAACGTAATCGTACTAACAGGTTGATTGATTGAATTTTTACCTTAGCAGGATGTCGATCATAATTGGATAATGACTGCAGGTATCATCCCCGGCTATCTCTCTCTACTATATAACCAGTTAAAAATCAAAATGTGCGACATCGCAAGACCTGGTTACATGGTCAGATATTAGTTGACTGAATAATAAGCTAGCGCCATTTTCATGCCATCAAGGGCTAGAGGATGATCTATAGAGCCAAGCATCCGGATTAATAAGCCTACTGACTCAGCTCCTTGTAATAACACAATACCCGGGTTTGTGGTGTGCAACCCGATCAATAAACTGACCCAGATTTCATTAGTAAAAAATTATTGCTTCATTTCAAAGTTTAACAAGCATCCGATATATACCTGTACCTGGAACCAGAGCATGTGTAGGAACCAGAGCAGAACCAGAGCATGTGTAGGAACAAGAGCATATGTAGGAACCAGAGCAGAACTAGAGCATGTGTAGGAACCAGAGCAGAACCAGAGCATGTGTAGGAACAAGAGCATATGTAGGAACCAGAGCAGAACTAGAGCATGTGTAGGAACTAAAACATAACCAGAGCATGTGTAAAACAGAGCAGGTGTAGGAACCAGAGCAGAACCAGAGCATGTGTAGGAACCAGAGCAGAACCAGAGCATGTGTAGGAACCAGAGCATGTGTATAAACCAGAGCAGAACTAGAGCATGTGTAGGAACTAGAGCATGTGTAGGAACGAGAGCATGTGTAGGAACGAGAGCATGTGTAGGAACCAGAGCATGTCAAGGAACCATATGAAGGAACCAGAGCATTGTAAGAACCAGAGTATGTGTAGGAACTAGAGCATGTGAAATGCTGTTCTGACATTCCATAGTAAAATGTTTGTTCCGTGATGTATTCACTTGTAGTATTTTTTCGTCATAGTATTCTGTTTTATCACTCCCCTGGAGATAGTTAAAATATTTAACAGCAGCTAGAGACAAAATCTATAAACAAGTAATTAAGTCACTCTCAGTAATAGTTCTTCAAAGATAAATGTCAACACCCTCATCATTTTTATAATTCATAATTTCATATCACAGGAGATTCATAGCTAAGGCCAAGCTTAAAATTGCTTGTTTGCCATTTCTGATCCATACCATTGAGGACAGTAGGCAGGATTTTTTTTTATATAATTAATCAGAGAATATTTTAAGGACAAACAGTTCATAATGACTGAGAGTATGTTGACAGAACACACCTACTCCTTAAAAAAAAATTTTTTAAGAAAATATTTTTTTTAGGGGGAGCCCATAAAAAATTTCTTCGGTAGGATTGTTGTTGATTGGCAAACAAACAATATTTTAATTAAGATCACATATGGCAACAAGTCTGACAATATTTTAATTAAGATCACATATGGCAACAAGTCTGACAATAGTTTAATTAAGATCACATATGGCAACAAGTCTGACAATAGTTTAATTAAGATCACATATGGCAACAAGTCTGACAATAGTTTAATTAAGATCACATATGGCAACAAGTCTGACAATATTTTAATTAAGATCGCATATGGCAACAAGTCTGACAATAGTTTAATTAAGATCACATATGGCAACAAGTCTGACAATAGTTTAATTAAGATCACATATGGCAACAAGTCTGACAATATTTTAATTAAGATCACATATGGCAACAAGTCTGACAATTTGGGTACATTCTGCTGGGAACCCAATACTTCAGTACATACATCTTCGCAAGTTACTGATAGTTTTCCCACTTGAATCAGTGGTGAGAGACGAACGGCAATGAGAGGTAATGTTTTACATCAAACACCACAAAGAAAGTGGCCAGGCAGGGATATAACCTTGTGACCCCTGATTTGATAGATGAACTACCGACTGAGCTAACCATACCCGGCCTAGAATAATAAATAGTAATTAAGGACTTGCTATCTTTATTTTTGCCAGATTATGATGACTGTATTATAGTCATTTTCAACAAAAAATGGATTCATGAAAAAAAGCTTTCTTACGAAATCAATAAGGCCATAATAAATAAAATGGGTAGATTATCATCCATGCATGTCCTCCCACTAATTTTCATGCTGCCCCGACCTTTTTTATTTTGATAACAGAAAAATATTTTTTTCCTCATTAAAAGCAACATTTTAAAAAAATAATAATAAAATCCTCCTCCACCCATGCACCTCTCCCTTTTTAAGAAAAATTTGGATGATAATCTAGCAATTAATTCATAATGTCCTAAAAAAAACAGCTTAAGTAGCTGTATTTTGAGTTGATTAGGATAAACATTTTTTTAACTGCAGCCCAAAGTGTCATTCCCATGTCACAGCGCTAAGTAATTTTTGTAATTTACACGACGTGACATGTGACAATTAGGGCCGTCTCTGCCACAAGGAGCAATGATCAGCTTTACATGTTGCCCAACATCCTAATCAGCGCCAGAAGAAATCAATTTTTGTCTCATCTTCTGAGTGGGTGACATGACTTACAAATGTAATCATACATGGAATGGCTATCAAGATCGGAGATCACAAACATCGTACGGCCTTTTGATGTTGTTTTATACATGGTAATGATGATGATATATTTACTGACTGCTTCTGGTCATGCCAACTTACATGTTGTTTGGTTTAATGATTGACATGAATATTAGAGTGTCTTAGTAAATGGCAGCCCTGTTTTAAGGACTTTTGCACGCCAGGCCCGGTAGCTCAGTCAGTAGCACGTCGGACTACTAATCTAGGGATCGTGAGTTTGAATCCCCTTCTGCTCACAGCCTCTGTGATAAGTGATATATGGCATTCTCAATGTCATTCATCTCTCACCGCTGATTCAAGTCGGAAAGTTCTTACATGAAGTAACTTCTGAAGATTAATTTTTTTTAAATTAGCACAATTTTTAACACATTTCAGGTGATATATGGCATATCCAGTTTACTTGTGGAGGAAGACCTCAGACTCGGTCGAACCACCATCCTTCCGCAAGTAACTGGCACCGAGTACTCGGGTTAACCTTCCAGGATCCCAGGAAAGAGTGGTTAGGTTAACTGATTGTCAGTTAGACCTCGATGGCATAAAAATGATGCTAAATATTCAAACAAAATCATTCTGTCCAGTTTTTAAATAAATGATCTAATATAAGTCTGATAATCAATACACAACTCACAAGTCTATGAACAATCTATACAATAATTGTTAAGTTATTTGTCTTCTACATTAACCATAAGGCCATTATAAATTAACTGGGGGGTGCACGGGGGATTAAAGAATTTACCTACCTAACCATGAGTCAGAAGAGGCAAACAGGCAATTTTTTAAGGGTGGCCTAATTCATGATATACTTACATTTTCATCATTGAGATTTTAATTGTGGTGATACCTTCAAAGTTCTGCACGCTATTTTCATTTTCTATTTATTCTGTTTTTCTGCAATATTTATGCTACACACAATGTCATATATTTTTAGTTGGTCTAACATTTCTGATGACAGTCGGATTTTTTTTACTGTTTTGGGGACCAAAGTTCCAATTCCCCTCCCCAAAACGTTCATTTTTTCACCCTAATTTAAGGAAAGATTTCACTAAAAAAAAACAAAGTTTCTAATTCTTGCTGTTTTTTAATGGGTTTTTAAATGGCGGTCAAACTATTTTAAAACATGAAGAAGAAGGGTGCTGACCTGTAAACTGTTTTAAACAAACTAACAAACATACGAGTTTCTTTGTTTTGTTTCATAATTCCCCTACTGAAGGTTACCGCCCCCATTCTAACTAAAACTGAAAACACAGGATGAATATGCATTAAGTCCTAACTTGCATTTTCACACTTGTGTTTTCACTGCAAAGTCAGAGTTTTCAATGACCCTCAATTATGCGTTTTTGTCACATCATTTAATCAAATGACCCTTAAAATTCTCCAATCTCCCTATTGGGAGGTGGGTGGGTGGGACAAATTACCCCCCTTTTCAAAGTATGAGGAAAAACCCTCTATAAAGTGTTAAATTCTTGATTAATTTTGTCATTTATTGCTTAAACACTAGATTTGCATTTTCAGTATTACATTTTTCTGGTATTAAATAATTCCTGCAAATAAACATTCACAACTTAAAACACTTCCTTAGATTCCACCGATAAACAATCGAACATAAATATATAAACATATATATGTCTTTAACATAGCTTAGTTCCAATTATATATTATTATGACATTAAAATATTATGTTTTTAAATTCACTAAAATACACGATTCCAAATCGTATGAATTTCCGTTCTCAAATTTAATAACTGAATAAGTCGATACAAAAAAACAAGGTCAAGAAATTGTACAAACATTGCGGGCCAATAATTGAACAATCACCTTGAGTGACAAATACAGCGCTAGAAGAATGCCATGTAAAAACAGGTCGGTTATTAAACTAGTTTATAACTCGTGGTAAGGAACTATAGCTAAATATATATATATTATTGGGAATAAGGCCATTATAAATCAATTGCTAGATTATCATCCAAATTTTTCTTAAAAAGGACAGGTTGGGAGGATTTAAAAAAACATTTTTTTAAAACTTTTTTTATTATTTTTTTTTATATGAAAATAAAAAGGGCATGAAAATTAGGGAGCGGGCAGGGATGATAAGCAATTGATTATGGACCAAGTTAAAATCCAAGTTAAAATGAGCAGAGGTAAGCAGACTGATTTTAAACAATGATCTTATATTAAAAAGGGAAGATCATAAATAATAATTAAATTTGGCCTCACAAAGACTCAAACAACAATCCAGATTATTAAAGTGGGCAGCTGTAGTTTAGTGGATAAAACAGCCCACACCAACTCCTGCATAACCTGATAGCTCTAAAAAAAAAACACACTCAGTACTGGTTCTATATAGCGAAGAGACAGACTCAAGAATGGTTGATATGTCAGTGCTGAGCTTTCTTTGCAATCACGCGAAAATAAATTAGTATCAATTAGTCAAGATTATTTGTTTTTTAATTAAAAACAACTCGAAGTATGAAAGGACAAAACAAATAAAAGCATGTTCACTGAACATGCAAATAAATGAAGTAGAGCGATATATGTAGCTTGTAAGCGGAAATATGTCAGAATTTTTCAAAATTTTAAAATTGGCTTAACACATTTTTCCCCTAATATACCCTGCCTATAAGATTAACTGACTTCGAATTGCCAAAAATATATCTATTTTAACATGCCAAAATAATATATTGAAAAAAGGCTTTCCTAATTTGGGCTACGTGCCTGGATTAGACTAAAATAGATTTCTCGCTTAAAATGGCAACATATTTTGTGACGTATTAAATGATTCATTGAGGTGATTTCATTTTGATTTCAATTTGATCCATTTATATAAAGGTTTACACATAGTAAAAAATGTTTCATCTTATAAAGATGGGAAGGTCGTCAAACAGTGTTCAAGTGCTGTCTTTTTTCAGATAGTGATTTCATCTCAAGTTTATCACTCCAATTTACATATCAATTTTGTCATATTTTGGTAGATATGACATACTGAATAATTCTGTTTATATTTATTAATGACAGTGAGATGCTTCTAATTCATTTCAATAATTATTTTATGTTCCAAAAAATTCATAGCGTTTAATCCTGATACACTCCCTTTAAAACCAACCGTTTGATCAGGTGGCCAATAACATATTCACAAAGCTAATATTAGTCATTTTTTATTACGCATGACAATGATCTTGTGCAAACTCCTGGAGGACATAGATTTGTAACCCAGGCTATAAACGAGCGCAAGATTCCTCATTTAAATATTTGATCACCAAAAGATGCATAAATGGCAGACTTGAAACAACATAAAGTTGAATTGAACTGGGCCTGTCTATCCATGACAAATAAAACAGAGGAGATAAACATGATAACGTCCTATCATTAAAGAGAATAAAAACTGACTCCTGTGTTTCAACAATAAAACTATGTCCCAATGGTCGTCTGGCAATTTATTTCTAGTTACATGTATGATAATCTAATCATAACCATAATCATTGAAGCAATTTTTAACCTTATTAAAACAGAGCAAAAATTCAGCCACTTTCCAATTAAAAACCTAATAGAAGCAAAACAATCTCAAAATGGATTTTTTAAATTCCCAACATATTTTTTTTAAGGATTTCTTTTGTTTGAGTGGATTTATTTTTTTATCGCACCGTTGGGTTGGGGAAATGGGATGGGAGTGGGGGCAATTGCTCAATTTTATTGATTATTTACAAAGAAAATTTTAATTTTATTTTTGTCAAATTCAAACAAACAATTTACGAAGAAAACAATTCAGCGTCATTTTATGCCACTACAGACTAAAGACCATTATAGTTAACCTAACCACTCTTTTGTGGGATCCTGGAAGGTTTAACAAGTGTTTGAGTGCATCCATCATCGCAAGTAACTGATAACTTTCCAACTTAAATCAGCAGTGAGAGACATATGATAAAGAGATGCAATGGCGTATAGACACAACATGTCGGAGTGTGGATTTGAACTTATGGACCCCTGTATTGATAGTCAAGCATTCTACCAACTGAGCTAACCGGGCCTGTATACGACGAATATCATTATTTCATGACTGTCACTTAAGCTTTCAAAATAGAATACGGTCATAATGTTTCAGAATTGTCAAATAGACCATTCTAAGGCCATCATAAATTAATTTGTAGATTTCCCAAATTTGTTTCAAAATAATGGCATAGGATTACAATTCTCTTTTTTATTTTTCAGATATTAAAATGGAAGTGCTGTATAAGGCATAGAACAAAAGAAAATCATTGAAAATTCAAACGGTTACCAAATCACTGCGTTTACGGTTTTGGCAAATAGTGTTTTGCATCATTCACATTTTTTTTGACAGTACAATATGTTCGGGCAGATAAAAAACAGGGGCAGGAGGGATGTAAATCTAGAATTAAATTATTAAGGCCTAATGTTGGGTGGAGAACTTTTATCTGCCTTTCAATGATTTGATACAATGGCTGGTCAGACTATAAGCAAAGTGACTTTTGTCTGTCCTTAAACCACAACAATAACATTTGATAATACGGCTTGTGTCCATTTTCCGACATTCATACACACCTCCCATTGACAGTACAAAACCAATAGTGACCAGAGTTAAAAGACTACGGCCACATAGAGTCAACTTACACCATTAACAAGTGTGACCATAGAAGTCAAGAAGCCCTCAATAAACAGCGGAGCACATAGTACAATAGGTGTCTCTTTTTTTCTTTCCCATGAATATAAATATTATGTTTATTATGTGAAAAATGTAGTAAAGAAACAAGTTGTTAAGAACAGGTTCTGTACAAGCTCTGACAGGCCTGCACAATCCAAGACCAACAAGAAAGGTGCCATGAGTGTTGAAGATTGATCAATTGATTTAATATTTAGCGTCACTTTTGTGCCACCGAGGGCTAACAGACGATCAGTTAACCTTACCATCCTTTCCTGGGATCCTTGAAGGTTTACTAGTACTTGAGCCATTTATTTCTGTAAATAACTGATAACTTTCCCACTTGAATCAGCAGTGAGAGATGAATAATAACAGATGATCAGTTAACCTAACAACTGTTCCCTTGGATCCTGAAAGGTTAACCAGTACTCGAGCACACCCCATCTCCGCAAGTAACTGATAACGGATCGCTGAGACTGTTGCCGTGGCAGAGATTTGAACTCAAGATCCCTGGATTGATAGTCAGATGATCGGGCCCGGCCAATTGCGAAGAAAGCTCAAAGCTAAAAACGAAATGCTTTCAAGTCCCCTTAACTTCCTGGATAAAACCAGCAATGAGTGATGTTTTTTGAGAGGCATTGGGTCGAGCTGGGGACCGAACCTGCAACATCAGGGCTGAGCAGCCAACACTCTATCCACTACACTACAAAAGCAATGCCGTTTGAATAATAGGTCTAAACTAGACATAGAGGACTAAGCATTACTACAGAGAATATAATATGCACAACTGGACTTCATACTGATGTTTGCTACCAAGTTTAGCCAAAATCAGTTGAGAAGTATAGAAGCAATAGTGTTGACAAGATTTATAATTAAAATTATCAAAGGGCAATAACTCTGCCAAAAATACACATTGATGGCATGCTCGCAAGTTTGACCAAAATTAATTGAGAAATAGGATTGATAAGAATTATGATTTAAATTGTAAAAGGGCAATAACTCTGCCAAAAATTTACATTAATGGTAAATTAATGCACAACTGGACTTCATACTGATACCTGCATTCAAGTTTGGCCAAAATCAGTTGAGAAGTATAGGAAAACAATGACACGATTTACAATTAAAAATATCAAAAGCCAGTAACCTGCCAAAAACTGATATCGAAAGTATAAACAACTTGTTCAAACCGATACCTGCAAGTTTGGCCAAAATCAGTTGAGAAGTAGCGTTGACAATATTCAATGAATGATATTATTAAAGGGTAATAACTCTGCCAAAAATCAACAGCAATGACATGCACAACTGGCCTTAATGCAATAAAAATGGTTTGAACAGATAGCCATTCGTGATTATCATCATGTCAGTTTAGATTAATTAGGAGTAATTAATGCACAAATAAAAGGTTAAAAAACATAACTTTGTGATTTAATTAACTTTAGAATTGTTCAATTAATTCATTAAAAATTTTTAAAACAATTTTTTCATAAATCTGGTTGAAAATAGCAATTATAGATTTGGGAGCCATAGAAAAAATATGTTATAATGAGTTTCGTGTTGTATCCAACCTCGCTATATCGAGACTGCAGTTAATATATATTATTCTTATCTCTTTTGTAATTAGATTTGCTTGTTTTCACAATCTTGCAGTCCCTCCCACGAACACTTCAACTGAAACTATGATGTTTCTGAACAGATATAAAACAGTTTTATATAGTCTTCTCACATTCCTGATAAGAATATCTATATTTTTGTAGGGGTTTACTCTAGAGACATGATCAAATGCGTTAACTCATAATAATAATTTAATGTCTTAAAAGTGAACTTTGTAGAAAATGTTATTATATATTAAGTCAAAATAATAATTCAATGTGTTTGATATGCAAGAAAAAGAATCATTCACAGCTTTTTCGATTCGGATAGAAAATTCCGTACCCTGGGAGAACTTTTCGCAGAAAGTCAGCTGAGCTTCGTTCCCACTAAAAACAGTTTATCCCTCCGTACGGAATTAAGATCTAATCCTCAGACCCATGTAAGATTCTTATAATCTACAACCTAAAGTAACTAACTGTTCTGTGATGAAAAGAAAACAAATTTCTAATAAAGCTAACAAACCTGGTTAATTTTAACCTTTTACTTCATATAGACACCTTTGGACACCTCTTATATTGAAAGCATTAATTCACTACGTATCAGCAATGGGTGAATTATGTTTATATTAACTGACAGAGTGGAAAACAGTGCAGGAAGTGTTCAGATTGCTCGTTACGAGCAATTTGAACTCTTCCTACACTGTTTTCAAAGGCCTTCTGTGATTGGTGCGGGAAAATGCGTATCTATGGAGTAAAGGGTTAAGTACAAAATAACAGTCTGCGAAAAACGGATATAGTCCGAGACCCTGGCTATAACAGTTTTGATCAGACTACAAAACTTTTCCAAACATAGTAATTATAAAGGCTGATCAGACTTTTATAGTAAGAGACCATACTTTTTTTTTTTTAAGAAAAATGAAAAGGGTCGGGGCAGCACGAAAATTAGGGGTAATTTAAATGTAATTTAGCTGTTAAATAAGTAAGAATCATTTAGTTTTTCCCAGTTTTATGGACCGTATACATGCAATTCAGACTATATAATACACTATCTTTCGAAAATTTATAGTCCAAAGGACTATAGTGTTCAGTGCTCCAGATAAGCATTTCTTCTAATGAGTATTTTACCCCTCAAATTAGCATGCAATGCTTATTTTCAAAAATGTTAAGGGTAAAAATGAATATTTTTATCAAACTGCCATTTAACCCTTTACACCATAGATACGCGTTTTCCCGCACCAATCACAGAAGGCCTATGAAATCAGTGCAGGAAGAGTTCAGATTGCTCATAACTTATCAACACTGAAATTGAGAATAACCAATGCTTATTTTACCACTAAATTTAGATTTCAATGCTTTATTCAGAAATTTCAATGCTTTATTCAGAAATTTCAATGCTTAACCCCCCCCCCCCCCCCCCCGCCCATACTAGTACTTATCTGGAGCACTGAGTCTTTAAATGTTTTTTTACACTGACTAAAATAATACAAAATGTGAGTCCTAACTTATCACATACCCAGACAAAGTGTTCAGTACCTCAGACCAAATAACCCGAAATTAAATCCGATTTAAGATTACGAAACGTACAACAAAAACTCAAAATGAAAACTATTCACTTTTTTTCCAACACTCAGTTATATAATGCGTTCCTATAAGTCCACCACACTCGCGCAAGTTTTCGAAATGAACAACCACAGCATGGCATACAGAGATATCAACCAAATTAAAAATAATGTTGGAATGGATCAATACTGTTACTGGAATATACAGGCAATAGTCAGATATATAAATTCCAAATATTTCGTATATAAAAAAAATATATTGGCTTTAAATTCTTTACAGATCAAATCCTTTAATAGCGCTGTACGGATTCTATAGGCGATTATCAATAGATTTAATGTGCAGAGTGTATTAATTCTGACTTCTACTAAATGCAGACTGTTTATATCATTTCGGCAGTTGTCCAATACTGGTGAGATATTGAAATGAAGATTAAAGCTGGTAAAAGATGGTTGAGATATGAGCCATGAAGTCACAGGTAATATTTATATATATATAAACTACAATGCGAGTTTAATTATTCTGGGTTTTTTACGATGTTTACCTCTGGTTAATTTTCTCTGATTAAAAATGTCACACAATGGGAAATTTTTTAGTAAGTCCATTACGTCTCTTTCAAAGGAAAGTAAAAAAATGTTGTTTGACTGTGGTGTAAAAAACCGTAAACTTGAGGCTGAAAGTATCCTAAATCAATCAACAGCTACCGAGGAGGCCACTCGCACTGACAATGACACTGTCCCAAGCTGCTGAAATATAATCCAACACTGAAGAACAGCACGTTAAATTGAACTCTCTCCTCCTGTTGTAACAGATTCTAACATTCTAACATTCAATGTGAACCAGAAATTTCAAATTTTGATGACAGGAAACAATGTCTCCTTCAGTATGAAAACAGGTATGCATGGCTTTACTTCAGCGGAAAAAGGAAAAGTTATATTTGTAAATATTGCGAGCTTTTCGGAGAAGGTTTATCTACTGAAACAGCCTTTGTTTCAACTGGTGCAGTGCTTGGAAGTCATCCATCTCATAGACTGGAATTACTTAGTTGAAAATACTATTCAAATTCATACACAGTCCATCTTTCAATAAAATTCCTTTTTCCCAAAATGGGCAATTATCGTGTGTGAATTTCCCCATTTGAAAGGCCAAGGCCTCTTCCAAATTTTCTGATAAAAAGCCCTTAATTTCGTTATAAGTTATAGCACTGTAGAATGGTTATAAATTCTCTTTACTGTATACAGTCAAACCTGTTTTAGCGGTCACCTCTATTAAGCAGCCACTTGTCTTAAGCAGCCATATTTGCTATTTCCATTTTTCTATGTTTTAAGACCAAATTTACCTGTATAAAGCAACAACCTGTCATAAAAGGCCAATTTTGTCCCTTCCCTTGACTGGCTGTAGGTTTGACTATATATATATATATATATATATATATATATATACCTTGATGGATTCTGTCACAGATATAACAACTATGCTGAATTACCCAAAGTTTTACAGACCAAGAGCTTGTAACTTATCGAAAACTGGGGCCGGGTTCTGAAGTCTCGGGTAATGGGGTTTAAATGAGTTTAAAGCCATTTTCAATACACAACAGGTTATATATAGCATATCAAGAGGGAGAAGACCTCAGAATGAATCTGAGTAGAACGACCAACCTTCCGCAAGTAGCTGGCAAACTTTCTCACATAGGAAAATTCATTGAAGCAAGCAGAGCTTGAATCTACAACCTTAGCAGTGAGAGGTAAGTGATGTTGAATGAATGAATGAATGAATGAATGAATAGGGTTTTACGGCATACCAACACATTATAGGTTATTCGACGCCATTAGGAAGGAAGATTCCAGGTTCACTCTACATGTACAAAAACAACAAATTAACATACAGATTAAAAAAAAAAATCATCAACAAATGAATATACAGAATGAACCTAGAACCTTGATACCTGCAGAACTGCAGAGTTTTAGCAAATTCTATCGAATTACTCAATTTGTCGCTTCTTACGACATGCATAAGCCAAAGTGATCCTATTCTTGCCATCACTCATGGCTCCCTGGAACCACACATGGGTTGATAATTTAACCACAATAGTGAACATGACAAAAAATTATAAAATGAACATGACACCCATTCAGAGGATTCCTACCCCTCTGCAGAGATTGACAGTGATTCTATTCTTAGCCGGAATCACACGGCCCTAGTGATGTTGAAATGGCGCTTAAGTCCACTTGGCTACAAAGGACCCTTAGAGTAGTTTAATTTTTATGTCATCGATCTCAAACAGATAATCATATCCTGGAAGGTTAACCAGTACTCGAGCACACCCATTTTCTGCAAGTAACTGATAACTTTCCCACTTGAATTAGCGGTGAGAGACAAATGATATTGAGACACTATGTTGTATATCAATCATCACAGAGACTGTGGACCCACAGATTGATAGTCAGGCGCTACCGACTGAGCCAACCGGTCCTGGCAAACTGTGAAGTAAAGTAAAATGATGTTTTGTTTGACACACTCAAATAGGATTCGATTATTCCAAACAGAACTTATTCACTTCTCAACCTATGCATGCTTATATTCTTTCAACCTAATTATACGCAAAATCAACACATTGGTCAAGTGTCCACTACTAAACAAACAGTTACATACAAACTTGAGTCAACAGTTATTATACTCCTAAACCTGTGGGGCTTTTTATAAAGAAGTTCACCCAGTTTTAATGTTTTACAATATACAACTCTTAAAATATCCTGGTATTATATATATGTAGCAAGGGACAGAAGGAGGGAAGAAATAGGGTTAATGCCATTAGTCAAATGTTAAATATATATATACAGTCAAACCTGTCTTAAGCAGCCAGTCAAAGGAAGGAGCAAATATGGCCTTTTAAGACAGGTTGTTGCTTAATACAGGTTAATTTGTTCTTAGAGAATAGAAATGGGAAATAGCATATATGGCTGCTTAAGACAAGTGGCTGCTTAATAGAGGTGACCACTTACACAGGTTTTGGTGGATTATTATTTACTATATGTGGCTATCCAGATAGGGCCTGTGCTGGGAACTAAGAGCATTCTGCACTTTTCATGTTGATTCAATATTTTTGTTTTAAGGTCAGCTGTCATGATGCATGCATGGCCTATTAGCATGTTCTATGGAATAATTCATTCATTTTTTGTGTCGGTAATGTTGTTAAAACTGTCTAGTATGGCATGTAAAATCAATTAACGTATTGATATCCATGTAATTATAAAGAAAATTAGATATTAAGATATCAATAGCAACTACTATTTTTACTATTTTATCTTCCTTACATGACACGTCTTACCCAACTTGCATATGATCTGACTAGTTCAATGTCACAAACACATGAATGTGCTATGATCTGACTAGTTCAATGTCACAAACACGTGAATGTGCTATGATCTGACTAGTTCAATGTCACAAACACATGAATGTGCTATGATCTGACTAGCTCAATGTCACAGACACATGAATGTGCTATAATCTGACTAGTTCAATGTCACAAACACATGAATGTGCTATGATCTGACTAGCTCAATGTCACAAACACATGAATGTGCTATAATCTGACTAGCTCAATGGCACAGACATATGAATGTGATATGATCTGACTAGCTCAATGTCACAGACATATGAATGTGCTATGGACTGACTTGCTCAATGGCACAGACACATGAATGTGCTATAATCAGACTGACTTAAGGCAACAGACATGAGAATGTGCTGTGATCTGACTAGCTCAAGATCACAGACATATGAATGTGCTATGATCTGAGTAGTTCAATGTCACAAACACATGAATGTGCTATGATCTGACTAGCTCAATGTCACGAACACATGAATGTGCTATGATCTTACTAACTCAATGTCACAGACACATGAATGTGCTATGATCTGACTGACTTAAGGCAACAGACATGAGAATGTGCTGTGATCTGACTAGCTCAATGTCACAGACATGGGAATGTGCCATGATCTGATAACTCAAGGCCACAAACATGGGAATGTGCTATGATCTGACTGACTTAAGGCCACAAACATGGGAATGTGCTGAGATCTGACTAGATCAATGTCACAAACACATGAATGTGCTATGATCTGACTGACTTAAGGCCACAAACATGGGAATGTGCTGTGATCTAACTAGCTCAATGTCACAAACATGGGAATGTGCTATGATCTGACATACTCAATGCCACAAAAATGGGAATGTGCTATGATATGACAAGCTCAAGGTCACAAACATGGAAATGTGCTATGATCTGACAAGCTCAAGATCACAAACATGGGAATGTACTATGATCTGACATACTCAATGCCACAAATATGGGAATGTGCTATGATATGACAAGCTCAAGGTCACAAACATGGAAATGTGCAATATCACATAGGCTAAAGGTCACGAAAATATGAACATGCAATAACATCAATGGTGAAATGTAATATGCATGTATAAGAGTATGAAATGATTAATGCCTTAAAGGCCATACAACTATTCTGTACACAACTTTAATTACCCATTTTCATACCAAACGAGCCAATGAAAATTGGGAATAGGCCCACGCCTTCGAGATTTGGAAAATTTAACAGTGTGATTCAGAGGAAATTGGGAATTTTTTTAAGGCTTGAAAAACGGGAAAATAAAGTCTAACCAATAAATATCAGATATTACTATAATTCTTCATATCCAGTTGTGTTTTATATCCCTACTGTAAGAAAAAAGAAAAAATATTTTTCATTTTGGGAAACAGTTTTTTGCCTCAATTGCGAAAAATAAACAACATAATTTCTTAATTGGGAAGCCACCGAATTTCGGCTTCGGTTTAATAAGGTATAAAGACCCTGAATGACGTTACAAAAAAATGTCATTGGAAAACATACCCCTGAAGCAAACTCCTCAGGTACGCTATATGTGTCATTATGGTCCCTATTCCATGGGAGCGCACCATAGTCTGTGATACTTGTCTCCCCTGTTTGGTTCAATTGTCCTGCCACTGGGCGGCGCTCTACTTCATCCAGACGTTGTTCTACCTTGCGCAGCTGAAATTCAAACAAAAAATCTATCTCACAAACTTCATCAGGACACTGCAAGTATGTATTTTTAACACATTATATCGGATTCTTTCTAAGACAAACCAAATATTCAACAATATGCAACTAATAACTCAAACTGAAGTCACGCAACCAGGGCCCTCATTTGGGTGTTTTGGGAATTTGGTTGCATTCCCTTTATTTTATTGAAAATTCCTCCCTAAAAAAATAAAAAAAATTGTTTAAAATTGTTGAAGTACTTCTGATATACTGCAGCTAAAATAACAATAAATTACGTGAAATTTTACTTCAAACCTCCATACCGAGTATCTTTAATTAAAAATCATTTTTCATGATCAAAAAATTTTAAATCAACTAAGATCAGATAAAACTTACATTTTATGTACAAGAATTCAGTTGCTTGTAAATTATGAACGATTATTTACCAAATAATTAATCCTTCATGGGCTATTTTATCAACATTTAGTCAGGATGGAGATGCAAGTTTCCTACCCTTCTATATGCAAGTCCTTACTTAAAGAGGAAGAATTATAGTCAACTGATAGAATCAGTCTGTAGGGCGCCTGACTTTTAATTCAGGGGTCATTAGTTTGAATCCCCACCTGGGCGATGTATCTGTGATGTTTGATATACAACATTGGGTCTCATTGTCATTCATCTCTAACCGCAGATTTAAGTGGGAAAGTTATCAGCAACTTGCAGAGATGGGGTGTGCTAGAGTACTGGCTAACCTTTCAGGATCGCAGAAAGGAAAGAGTGGTTAGGTTAAATGATCGTCTTTCAGCCCACAATGGTATAAAAATTACGCTAAATATTCAATCAATGATATGGTCAATGGGTGATTATAATTTATTAACTCCTCTCGAGTCTTCTGAGAATAGAAATGTAACGAAACATACTATAAAAAAATTAATAAAACAAATCACTAATTTTTAATGCAATTACTAGTATAAAGAAAGATAAGGTTTTAACAATATCATTTCAAATCCCATGCTCTTTGTCAACTCTTGAATAGTATCAAATTTATCACCTTTGTGATCTAATTGTTTGTGATACCTTAATTGGCACCAAACCCATGTTTAATTGATGATTGATAATTTTATGATTATATCAGTATTTATAAAATAAATATCCGTTGTAAAACCTTGATAAAATATATGACTGATTTATAAATGGAAAGACGTACATGTATGCAAAAATGTTATGGTTTATAGTTTATATATATATAATATTTTATACACACACAGAACAGCGGACACAGAATACCATTCAGGGTTGCATTTCACAAAAAAATCAGTCGTAAATGTAAAGTAAGAAACTTTCATACTATTTTTCATGGTCATCCACATGAATCTAAGATTGTATTTTCAGAAAACATTTTATGAAATATTCAACCTGAGGTTGGGTAAAGAAAATCTTCTCTTTTTTTGAGAATTTTTCTTGCATTTAGGGGATAAATAAATGGGGGGGGGGGGATTGTAAGTATGTTTAAATGTTTAAAACAGGTTACAGGTAACATCCCTGTTAATCATTTTTTTTAATTCGAAAATATGAACCATCCACTAGATGTGTTGGGGAAAAAAGAGAGTTGAAATTTCCAAAACACCTCATCAGTAATTTATACAAAAAAAACAACAAAACAATATGCTAATCAAACCAGCACAAAGAACTATCATGTCTTAATGTTAAGTGCTAAGCAGGGAAGCTTCTAGTACCATTTTTCAAGTCTATGGTATGACCTAAATGGGGATCGAACCTACAACCTTCCGCATGTGAGGCAGACACTTTACCACTAGACCACTGCTGTGGTTCATTAATAGATAAATGCTTACCTCTGATTTAGCTTTGCCAACTGTATCCCAGGCTCGTGTAATTCCTGAAAGAATAGCAACATAATTGTTGTAAACTTATTTATTTGACATCGATTGTGAAACAAGTTCTAATCACTTAAGACAAATCACGTTCACTTGAAGTCTTCCTGAGTAGAAACATTACAATTAAGCATACTCCAAAATGTCTTGCTCCAGAGCGCCATACATAGCCATGGGAGAGGATCGAACCCAGGCCACCCCAATCTTGAACCTGTGGCTCTGCCACTGGACTACCCATGTGCATCACATACATAAATGTATAAACATCTTAACTGTTTTTCTTACAACATTCCGCTGGGCCCAATTAGCTCAGTCAGTTACCCATCTGACTATCAATCCAGGGGTCTTGAGTTCAAATCCCCGTCTGCCAACATCTCCGTGATGACTGATAAACGACATTGTGTCTCATTATCATCATTATCATTCGTCTCTCACCGCTGATTCAAGTGGGGAAGTTATCAGTTACTTGCGGAGATGGGGTGTGCTCAAGTACTGGTTAATCTTTCAGGATCCCACAAAACAGTGGTTAGGTTAACTGATTATCTATTAGCTCTCGATGGCATAAAAATGATGCTAAATATTCAATCAATCAATCAATCAATCTTACCACATTCCAAATAATAATCTTTTCCGACAAGTATTCAAAATGATTACCTTTAATATAATACAGATTAAATACTTTTAGAGCCACAGCATTTGTGGGGATTGGTTCTCATCACTGAGGTTCAGCCTCAGTTCTTAGTTAAATCAGCTTTTCTAAAGATATCAAGTCTTTCCACAAATAACTGGCAAACTTTCTCACATCAGTTTTTTTGGAAGGAGCGGAACTCATACCTATGACCTTAGCAGTGAGGTCAGTGATCTTGTGAAGGTGCCTTAGACCACTCGGTCATGGAGGACCCTTCAACCTCAGTTTATTAAACTGGTATAAACTAATAATAACTTTAAAGTAATTTGTGAGCCGTAAATCTCACCTTCTTTTTTTCAAGAATGTAATTATAAAAAGCTGCCCCCCAATTATAATTACTATTAATATTTAGCAAGCCCACAGAGGTCAAATCATTTCAATTTTCTCAAATAAACTGTACCATAAAAACTTGGGAAGACATATAAATTCCTACTTCTTAATGTTTAAATGTTTTGAATACAAAAATGTTTTTGTAAAAATTAAATAGAGATCAATAAGATTTATTTACCAATTGATTAATTCTGCCAAAAAAAATCAATAAACATTTTCAATTTCACCAAACTTTCTTTCAAAAGGTGCAATACCCGCACAGCGAATGGGCTTTCTTGTAGACGAGTTGAATAACATTTAGGCTATATATAAAACTGCATTTAAATTTTAAAATGCTTTACATATAATTAGGCATTTCAATAAAGGCGAACATATAAATATATCACTTGAAAAGCCAATATAAAACCTACTTTTATATTCAAAACAAGAAATATTCTTCGGCACACTGTCAAAATTTAATGTGTTATACAGATAATTTTGAATTCAGGGGGGATTTTTGGGATACAATTAAAAGTTTCAGTCAGAAGTTTTCCATATCAAATGTACTGTATAATAATAACAATATGGCCATAATAAATTAATTGCTAGATTATCATCACTGCCAGCCCACTAATTTCCATAACAAAAAAAAAATAAATAAATAAAAATATTAAATCCTCCCCATCCCTCTTTCTACGTAACATTACAATGGCCCTGTCTTATCAGGTTAGCTCTGAGTTGACAGTGCATCTGACTACCAACCCAGGGGTCGTGAGTTGAATCCCCGCCTGGCAACAGTCTCCATGATGACTGATATATGACACCGCGTCTCGTCCATCTCTTACCACTGACTTCAGTGGAAAAGTTATCAGTTACTTGTGGAGATGAGCATTCTTGAGTACTGGTTAACCTTTCAGGATCTCACAAAAGAGTGGTTAGGTGTACTGACTACCTGTTAGCCCTAGAGGGCATAAAATTGACACTAAACAAACAAACAAATTCTGCACCATCATAATACGATTTCCGATACTATCTAGAAAGTAAAATTTCACTTATTTTAAAATTAACTGCAACTGTGACTATATAAATATACTGGGCTATTGATCAATGCATCTGAAGGGTCTATACAAGGGACATTGTTTGAGTATGCAATCAATGTTCAATTAATGAAAATACAAATGAAAAGCCAGGGGTAATAAACGAGCAGTATAAAACGATATCAAGACCATTTGGCAAAGTCTTGTCATTGACGTTAACGTCAGAGCGGCAAGATATCTCCAGCATTGAAGTCGAACAGAATAACATTCTGCAACTCTGCCAAAACTATCCAGTCAAGGCTCTCTTCAACACACTGGCCATTTGCCAAGCCTCTGAGTGGTATGAATTGATCAATGTGTGATCAAAATCACACAGGTGCTTTTAATAAGCGTTTGATCTCTGAGGACATAAAATATAAATCGGTTTAATGAATGTGCATCTTTGTACTTAATTTTCAATAAGATATAACATACATATCATATACTAACATTAATAAACAAAATTCAATACAATGTAAACATCTAAATATGTTTCCCTTAGAGCTGCGTTTTTTCAAACAAGTCACATTTAAAACGGTACTTGGCAGGCAACTGATTTTAAGAATGAAGCAAGGCCACCATTAAAATTGTCTTGTTTGTCATTTCTAACCAATGCCACGTTTTCTATAATTCTTAATGATTTTTTTAATGGAGTTAATTGCAACTTTACCTGTTTAAAACAATGAAGAACAAGGCTGTAAACTGTTTTAAACTTACATACAGTCAAACCTGTTGAAGCAGTCACCTCTATTAAGCAGCCACTTGTCCTAAGCAGCCATATTTACTATTTCCCATTTCTCTTCTTTCAGTACAAATTAACCTGTCTTAAAAACCACTTTTGGTCCTTCCCTTGACTGGCTGCTTAAGACAAGTTTGACAGTATTGATATTTTTATTGTTTTGTTTTTTTCCCCATTTTCGTCATTTATAACAACATAATTTATGACATGTTAACATACGACTTGTAGCTTGCTTTGAACAACCTACCTACCTATCACATTCTTTTCAGGGGCCAACCAGAAAACATGGTTGTTGTATGGTGTTTAACATTGCTTTCAACAATTTTTCAATCATATCATGAGTGTCTACATGAGACAGTATTTCGAGTGCTTCTACACTGGAATATCATGCCGCAGACACATGGTATGATATCAAACCCACTCACATTATACTGACATCGGGCTGACCAGACCTAGAACTATCATCTAAAAGCTGAGCGCCAAGACAGGAAGCGTCTAGTATCATCACCCAGCATCTCCCACATGTGAGGCAGATGCTCTACCCCATGACTACCGCTGTGCTATAACCATCCAGATAATAATAATACAGTCAACTTTTTTTGTTTCCTATGACAAGTTGTGAATTTCTTTTTTCTTTTTTTATTTCTATGGTTCAAAAAATTTAGAAAAAAAAATCAACAACAAAAAATCGATTAAAATTTTGACTCAGTGATTTAAATATTGACTCAAAACAAAACTATTTTTTCAATTGAACTAAATTTGAACGCACATTTTTTTGGCCTTAGTTTATTTGTATTTGAAAGCACTGTTGGGTCATAGGTTAAAAGGGGTCATGTTCATTTCCTAGCCGTGTTCTTTTCTCATTATGTCGTAAAATGATTTTACGCTTATTTTTTTTATGTTGGTCGATAAAAGTTTTTAGTTTATATGTTTATTTATGGTGTTTGATCTGGGCATGCCTATTATATTGTTTATTATATATATTCCCTGTAAAAATCAATGCATCATTGCATGTCTGTATTGTTAATGTACTAGATGGGTATAAAGTTTGTCTGATTCAGGTCACAATTTCTGCTTCCAGTTGTTCTGATGATTGTGTTTACAAAATCTAATAGATTTACCACCTTACATTTGCACCCATGTGTTACAGGACGAGAAAAATATGCAGCCGGTCTGAGACTGGAACCTGGGACCCTTCGCTAACAAGACCAATGCTCTACCATCTGAGCTAACCGAACTGCTTACATAAATTCCTCCCCTAGTAGGTTACGTGCACACTGTGACACATGCAGGGCTGTCATTAGAACCTGGGGGTCGGGGTGCAAATGTAACGTGGTAAATCTATTAGATTTTGGGGGTCGGGGTTTAACTGAGCAGCATTCTGTCAATGGCATAAAAGTGATGCTAAATACTTAATAAAATATCTTTTAAAAATATTAGTATAAACTCAACAACTATTGATTGATTGACTGAATATTTAGCATCATATTTATGCCATCAAGGGCTAACAGATGATTAATTAACCCAACCACTGTTTCCTGGTATTCTTGCTTGCTAACTAGTACTCGAGCACACACCATCTCCGCAAGTAACTCATAACTTTCCCACTTGAATCAGCGGTGAGATACGAACGATAATGAGAAGCAATGTTGTATATCAACAATCACAGAGATTGTGGACAGGCGGGGATTCGAACTCATGACCTCTTGATTGATAGTCAGACATGCTAACGACTGAGCTAATCGGGCACAGCTATAAATTAAACAAAAAAACTACCTGGTGTGTTGTCATATCCAGCTGCAGTGGTTCCCTGAACCACGGGGTCGGTGACTTTACGACCTCTAAGCATCGTCTGCTCTTGCCAGCATGATCTTATACTGAAACAACAACAATATAAACAGATCTGTAATGTCAGAGCTAATAATTACTTATCCAAGTTTTCTATATAAAAAACTTATGAGCAGCAGTAGTTAAATTTGATATTCCTGCTTCAATACGAAATATCGCCCCATTGATGCAAAAAGGTATATTCACTTGGTACTTTATTGATCGAATGGGACTAATCCTCTATTTGTCAGTAAAATGAATGAAAATTTGACAATTCTACATTTTTTTAAGATCATAAGGATAGCCTCGTTTTTCCATGTGAGCAGGGTCAGGGAAAGTATTAAAATATGTTTAAACAAACACAATGAATAAATATCAATTTATTGTACATGTATAGTATACATACATTAAAATGTAGATTTCTTCATACTCTTCTTGAATTTTTTTAATTCGTCATTGAAAGCAACGTTATTTTGATATATTTGTATAACAAGATCATAAAATGATTGATAGATCTATGCTAACATATTTATAGCATCTTGAACTAGTGGATTACTTAAATTATAAATAAATGTATTAGATATGTAATGTATAAAACCAAGGATTTGTATAGAAGGATAGGAAACTTGCATCTCCTGACTAAATGTTGATGAAACAGCACAGGAGGATTCATAATTTGCAAATTGACCAATCATACTTCACAGGCAACTGATTTCTTGTACATAAACTGTAAGTTGTATGCAATCTTAGGTGTTTAAACATGTTTCACTCACGCAAAATGCTATTTCATTAAAGATATTAAGGTTTGAAGGAAAATTAATCGTTATTTTAGCTGCAGTATACACATATTGTAATCACAAGTACTATGACAAATTTAAACACAAATTTCTGGGAGTGGTATTGTTTTGACGGCAATTTCATTCTGCAGTTTAAGAATTTTAATTTGTGTTCCTGAGATGAATTCAAGTGAAGATAAATTCATTATTGATAATTAAAAACGAGATATTGTGAGATTTTGAGTGAATATGCGAGCGTTCACAAAAACTTTGTCAGTTGCCTTTCCTTCTCTATATAATTCCTTGATAAAACTATAAGAATCTCACACTCATTATCAGGTGATATATTACATAATTCTGTCTATCTACTGTAACTGCATTCGAGGATTGTGTACAGGCACAAAGTGCACAGGTTAAAGGGCATTTGAGTGTACGCCAGACTGCGTCCTTCGCAATGGCATTGGCAAAGAAGGCGCAATCACTGAGTAACACAGAAGTACAGTTGCTCTTTTATGTGCACTGGGTATCACTCTCCTTGTGCATGGGACCCGCTGCTTTAATCCCCATCGAAGGATTTGCATGCTTTCACATTTTTTAAAAAAAATACTGAACGATACCCCATCAGGAGTCATTCTGGGTCTTAGAGCATGTTACCCCACCGCAACTTCATGTAATTTATTATAATCATGATAATTATACTTGGCAACGGTTATAAATTATCATCCAGTCCGTCATATAACGTAAATTTGTCAACATGTTTAACACATTCATTCATAAACAAGCACTTTTAATAGATCTATGTACTTAATGGCTTTCTGTAAATTCATGTTCAATAATATGTCATAACCTATGTCCATATATATATATTTATGAGCATGTTGAAACTTGATCTCATGATCTTAACATGAACAAATTATTGAAATAATGATAATTGCATACATTAATTGTTAGTTAAAAAGTCATCTCTTAAAAATAAAAGTGTAGTCAAGTGTTGGCTGAAGTTTCTGAGCATGTTTACAATCTCAATATTTTATTTTCGTAAACATTGGGTTACGATAAACTGCTTTCGTTGAGCAAAATGTGCTAGTTTGTTTTCGATTTCTTTCCCCTAGAGATAAATGCCTACAACAACTGTATAACAGTCAAATGTAAAAAAAAATTGTGATTCTATTTTCGTCGTTACATAAGCATTCAAAATCCAACCACAAATGTCTTTGAATTATGTAATAAATATGGAAAAAGAAACCAATCGGCGGGAAAAAGTTTGCAACCACCTGTCAAATCGTTTGCCGTGCTCTATTCGTGACATGCTTCAAAATATTGATTTACCAAGCTGTTGCTTTCAGGAGCTGTTATTACTGATGCTATTTACGACGGTTTAAATCAGCATTTTTATGGCAGAAAGTCAAAATACAAATGTAAATAGAAGAACTTACCAATAAATTCCATGGTAGCCGCCATTTTGAAGCTTTGAGCGGAGAATTATGGGAAGTTGGTTACCAATCCAAGGGAAAAAACTAAAAAAACTAGACGAAATAATATTGTATGAGTTATCTTTCCTATAACATTTACATTTATTAACGTCATTTGAAATCAAGCTATAAGTCATCTATACTTGTAAAATTTGCCAAGTCATCCATCTCTGGGCCAATTACTGCTAAGATCAATAAAACTTCCATCATCATTTTTTTTCCAAATGATTTAAAATAGCGCAATCGATTTGTTGGTTTATTCGAATATTTAGCGTCATTTTTATGTCATCGAACGCTAACAGACGTTCAGTTAATCACTCGTACATGGTATCCTGGAATGTTAACCAATAATGAGACGCAATGTCTATATCAATCACCGCGGAGATTGTGGCCGGGCGGGGATTCGAACTCACGACACCTGGAATGGTAGTCAGAAGCGTTACTGGCTGAGGTTACTGTGCCAGACTCAATAATATCAAGAAAACTGTTATGCTTTTAATAACTTTTTTTTCAGTATCAGTATTTTGTTGTACGACAAAATTAACTCAAAATGCAATAGAAAATGTGTATACATATACAGATAAAATAAAACTTCTTTCTCTTTATTTTATGACGCAGTTTCCATTCCTCGATCATGTTGATATCGACATCAGTAACTAACAAAATTGATGGAGGACAAGGCACTAACTGACGGCAGGACAGTGTACTAGCACAATTAGTGACAGGACAAGACACGAAAACAATTAGTTGCTGGACAAGGCACTAATCGACTTTTGTTTGATAATGATTGATTGATTGTTTGATTGATTGATTGAATATTTAGTGTAATTTTTATGCCACCGAGGGCTAACGGACGATCAATTAACTTAAACAATGTTTGCTGGGATCCTGAAAAGTTAGCCAGGACTCGAGCACACCTCATCTCCGTAAGTAACTGATAACTTCTCCACTTGAATTAGCGATGAGAGACAAATTATAATGACACATAATGTCGTATATCAATCATCACGAAAACTGTTGCCGGGCGCGGATTCGAACTCACGACCCCTAGATTGATAGTCAGACGCGTAATTGACTGCGCTTAGAGTTTGACTCATGGGACTAGGGTTCGTTTCCAGCTGATGCAACCAAATCCCCTCACATTTGTGTTATACTAGATACCTGTTCCATTTATGTTGATTATTTAGCTTCGGCATACGTTCCATTCTAGTGAAATAATAGTTAATAACAAATTCGTTTTTTATTTATGTATTTATAATCATATCCATGTAGGTTTAAGACATTTTTGCATTCGTTTAACTTTGTGTCATTCTTGTGTATATCTATTGTGTTCTATATCATATTATGCACAATGCTTAATTGTCATTCATTATATACATTCACAACCCAGCAGGTTTACACAACGGCACGTTATTTAACACCAGGCATTCGCCCCTTTAGTGTATTGAATAACAGCAATGCACACGCACAAATAGTGAATTGAGTCTGGGTGAATTGGTCTATCATTCACCTAAGTAAGGTTAGGCTGAATAACCAAAGCTTGGCCTTAGATTTGACAGGGTTTTCCCCGAATAATTATACCAAGGTACATGTATATATTGCTGTCTCTGTCAAAGCTGCCGTGGACGAGAGCAATATTGTGAAAATGATATTAAAACAAAAAAATGAGAAACTGTCTCACCATAAGGATTCTGTAATAAAATCCCAGATTTCTATTAGTTGTCTCTGTGGTATATAGTTACTCTATATAAAGTTCTACACGTTGTATATAGTTAAGTTATATAAAGTTCTACCTATTGTATATAGCTAGTTTACCTGTGGTATATAGTTAGTCTATATATAGTTCTACCTGTGATATAATTCTAGTCTTGATGTATTTATACCAATATATATCTAGTCAATATAAAGTTCTACCTGTTCTATATAGTTAAGTTATATAAAGTTCTATCTGTGGTATATAGCGAATCTACCTGTGGTATATAGTTAGTCTATATATAGTTCTACCTGTGATATAATTCTAGTCTATATGTATTTATAACTGTGGTATATAGCTAGTCTATATAAAGTTCTACCTGGTGTATTTATTTAGTCTATGCTCTGTCATATCTTATACTTGTATCTCTGCTCTGTCATGGCATATACTTGAACCTATGCTCTCTCATGTAATATACTTGTATCTATGCTCTCTCATGTAATATACTTGTATCTATGCTATGTCATGACATATACTTGTATCTATGCTCTGTCAATTAATATACTTGTACCTATGCTATGTCATTAAATACACTTGTATCTATGCTCTCTCATGTAATATACTTGTATATATGCTCTGTCATGACAAATACTTGTATCCATGCTCTGTCAATTAATATACTTGTATCTATGCTATGTCATGACATACACTTGTATCTATGCACTGTCATGACAAATACTTGTATCTATGCTATGTCATGACATATACTTTTATATATGCTCTGTCATGACAAATATTTGTATCTATGCTCTGTCATGGCACATACTTGTACCTATGCTCTGTCATGACAAATACTTGTATCTATGCTCTGTCATTACATATACTTGTACCTATTCTCTCTCATGTAATATACTTGTATCTATTCTCAATCATATCATATACTTGTATCTATGCTCTGTCATGTAATATACTTGTATCTATGCTATGTCATGACATATACTTGTATCTATGCTCTCTCATGTAATATACTTGTATATATGCTCTGTCATGACAAATACTTGTATCTATGCTATGTCATGACATATACTTGTATCTATGCTCTGCAATGACACATCATTGTATCTAGGTTCTGTCATGATAAATACTTGTACCTATGCTCTCTCATGTAATGTACTTGTATCTATGCTCTGTTATAACATATACTTGTACCTATGCTCTCTAGTGTACTATACGCGTATCTATGCTCTGTCGTATCATATACTTGTATCTATGCTCTGTCATGACACATTCTTGTATCAATGCTCTTTCATGACACATACTTGTATCTATGCTATATCATGACACATACTTGTATCTATGCTCTGTCATGACACGTCCTGTATCTATGCTCTGTCATGACAAGTACTTGTACCTATGCTCTCTCATGTTATATATTTGTATCTATGCTCTGTAATATCATATACGTGTTTCTATGCTCTGTCATAACACATACTTGTACCTATGCTCTGTCATGACACATACTTGTGCCTATGTTCTGTCATATCATATACGTGTATCTATGCTTTGCCATGACACATTCTTGTATCTATGATCTGTCATGACACATACTTGTATCTATGCTCTATCATATCATATAATTGTACCTATGCTCTCTCATGAAATATACTTGTATCTATGCTCTGACATGACAAATACTTGAATCATATTTTTGTCATGACACATACTTGTATCTATGCTTTACCATGACACATATTTGTATACATGCTCTGTCATTACAAATTCTTGTATATATTTTCTGCCATGACACATACTTGTATATATGCTCTGTCATGACATATACTTGTAAATATGCTCGGTCATGACAAATACTTGTATCTATGCTCTATCATGAGAAATATTTGTATCTATGCTCTGTCATGCCGTATACTTGTAC
Source organism: Panopea generosa (assembly GCA_029582155.1). NCBI lineage: Eukaryota > Metazoa > Mollusca > Bivalvia > Adapedonta > Hiatellidae > Panopea > Panopea generosa. The sequence continues at coordinate 63,343,495 of CM055905.1, read as the reverse complement.
TTATGCTCTGTCATGACACATACTTGTACCTATGTTCTGTCATATCATATACTTGTATCTATGCTCTGTCATGACACATATTTGTATCTATGCTCTGTCATGACACATACTTGTATCTATGCTCTGTCATGTAATATACTTGTATCTATCCTCTCTCATGACATATACTTGTATCTATGCTCTATTAGATCATATAATTGTACCTATGCTCTCTAATGTAATATACTTGTATCTATTCTCTGTCATGACACATACTTGTATCTTAGCTCTGTCATGACACATACTTGTATCTATGCTCTACTATGACACATACTTGTATATATGCTCTGTCATGACCAATACTTGTATATATTATCTATCATGACAAATAATTGTATTTATACTCTGCCATGACACATACTTGTATCTATGCTCTGTCATGACACATACTTGTATCTATGCTCTGCCAAGACACGTACTTGTATCTATGCTCTCTAATGACATATACTTGTATATATGCTCGGTCATGACAAATACTTGTATGTTTGCTCTGTCATGACATATATTTGTATCTATGTTCTGTCATGGCATATACCTGTATTATATGCTCTGTCATGACATATACTTGTTCCTATACTCTGTCATGACACATACTTGTACCTTTGTTCTGTCATATCATATACGTGTATCTATGCTCTGTAATGACACATACTTGTATATATGATCTGTCATGACACATAATTGTATCTATGCTCTGTCATGACACATACTTGTATCTATGCTCTGCCATGACACGTACTTGTATTTATGCTCTCTTATGACATATACTTGTATATATGCTCGGTCATGACAAATACTTGTATGTTTGCTCTTTCATGACAATTATTTGTATCTATGCTCTGTCATGACATATACTTGTTCCTAAACTCTGTCATGACATATACTTGTATGTATCCTCTGTCATGGCAAATAATTATATTTAATGGACTGCACGTTTGGCCAATATAATCGGACTAAAAGTCACATTGTCAAAATTTTTTTTATACTTTGATTACGCTGTCACTGAACACCAACATATTTCATATACTTTTTTATAACTATTGTAACACACTGTTGTGTTGATTCCATATTGTTAACAAACACAATTTATGTTTGGAATGTTTTAATTACTTCTTTGTGCATTCTAAATAGTTTAGATATTTGATTTTAAACTCAAAATTATATCGTTTATGATATAAACATTGGACATTATAAAATCTGTATTCATTGATTGATAAAATAAACATTTGAAAGTATATTTCATTTGAAGCCTAAATAAGATAGTAACTTTACAGCGCTCTGTAACGTCGTGTCATATTCGCAGAATGCATTTGTTATCGTACCAATATCATGGACATGTATCTGAGATGTCCAGTGACGTAAAGTATGTTAATTGTATTCAATTTCATTTACATGTTCTTATTCTGAACTGTTCGATATAGTCCGTGTTAGTCCGTGTAAAAAAGTAGTTTCTTTTGTTTTACTTTTATCGTCACACTATTAACGTTTCCAATGTCTATCTTAACAAGGTGAACACTTTTATATAATTTTTAAATTCCGAGGTAACAATCAGTCTGGAGTTGATGACGTCATAGGTGAGTGACTTTGGCATGCGTATCCCATCTGTCTCTGTCAGCAGAACATTTATCTTCCTACCCTGCATATCGACCTGTATTATGTTGTTGGAATGGTATCCACATACCAGTAAGTTGTCATTCTCCAGGACACATGCTCCCCAGGGAGACTCGAGTTGTGGGTCAGTGAATGTGTGTTGTACATGTCCCTGTCTTGTCATGGTAATCACTCCTTTTGTCTCATCTATCACGTGTACTTTGGTTCCGTCATTGCTCAGAATTATTCCTCTTGGGTTACCGAATATTCTCTGCCCTGTTGGATCATTACTGATGGTTCTCAAGTGGCTGCCGGTCATGTTGTATACTCCTACTTGTGGTGGGGTGTCACTTGTGACAAACAACTCTCCATTACTGGCGGCCAGGTTTATAGGTTTCTCCTTCACCTGGAATGACCTGGAGACTGACAGTCTACCGGATGTAGATACAAACTGTATCTTCTCGTCGTCAATCAGTGCTACTGCTACTTCTGTTGGACTTGTTCTACACATGCCACATGGGGAAGCAGATACTGTACACTTGTCCACAAAATTGTAGCTTGTATCCAGCCTTGTTAAAGTCTTATTTCCGTGGTTTGTTATCATTAATGATCCGTCATCGAGCAGACATGAACCCATCATATAACACCGGAACTCATTACTGACAGTGATATCCCTGTGTAATGCCGCGGAGCTGATTGGTTTAATGTTTCTAGGCTTAGGATAAGGTTGAGGGGTTATATATACGTTGTCAAGTGTTGTCAACTTTACCTCTCCAATATTCTTCAACTGAACAAAATAATCAGTGATATCCGAGTTGAAAGAAAAATTCATTGTTTCATTCATTGGAGTTTGTTTAAGCTGTTCCAGTAACTTGGTTCCTTCACGATTGTTTTGTTTTCCCTTTCTTACGTTTAGAAACAAGTTCACTTCGTTATCTCCCTCAAGGTTGTCAAAGTGTTTTATGGTTATGTCCAGAGTTGCTTTTGTATCTCGCAGTGTTTGAACGTCTGTGTTTACTTTACTTTCCAATCTGTTGTGCACAGTGTCTACTTCTTCTTTAGCTTTCTTCACCATTTTGTCTAGGTGCTTGACTATCATCTCACGACCGGCGTCTATGTCCGTCAGACATTTGTCTTTATCTTTTCTGATTTTCTTCAAATTTTCTTCTTTGCTTTTCAGTATCTGGGAAAGCTCTACCTGGCCATGTTCCAACCCGTCTTTAACGTCCTTGAATTCGGTGCTGGTTTTAATACCCTTGGCAACATTAGGGAGGTAGTCAACCCCTTGACACGGCCTGGAATATACATATTTTGGGAGTGTTTGAATTATAATTCATTCCATTTTAAAATCAATATTTGTTAATGATTCAGTCATCCGGCTTACAAATATTATATCAAACCATAAACACGCGGTTTGGAATGTAACTATGTATTACATACAAATATATTCATGTACAAAATTAAATATGTGAATCATCAAGTTTTACATGATGAAGTTCAAATTTCACTTCACACCAGTAAACACATTAAAGATAGCTATATTTCATCTGCATGTCTTATTCGCTCTTTTCTCCATATCTTACTTTTATAACGACCATAACTATCGAGATATTCAGTTTATGCATATTTATTTTAGCTCGACTCACTCGTCTATGAATGTGCCTTATGTATTTTATAGCTAGTTTACAAACAACCAATCATGTGGTTGGTATTTCTATAATAGTCCTTCCTATATGCCCCAATAGATAGTATATGAATGGTCTACATGTAGTTTATATCTAGTCTATAAATAATCCTACCTATGATTCATAGCTAGACTATGAATGCTCTCGATATAGTGTATAACTAGTCTATAAATGGTATATATGTGATTAATAGTAAGTATAAAAATGGCCCAATACCGTGTATCTTATGGCTGGTCTATAAATGGTCTATATGTAGTATATATCTGGTCTATAAATGGTATATATGTAGTATATATCTAGTCTTTAAATGGTACATATGGAGTATTTATCTAGTCTATCAATGGTATATGTATAGTATAAAACTTTATACATTGTCTATATGTAGTCTATATGTAGTCTATAACTGTTCTATAAATGGTTTCTATACAGTATATAACTGATCTATAAATGGTATATATGTAGTCTATTATCTAGTCTACGAATGGTATTTCGTGTGGCAAAAACTGGTCTATAAAATTAATGGTCTATAATGTAGTCCTTTAACTAGTCTATAAACGACCTATAATGTAGTCTATTACATGTAACTTGTATATAAATGTTTTTCGTGTTGTAATAACTTGTCAATAAATAGTCTATATGTATTCTATAACTGATCTATAAATGGTATATAATGCAGTCTATTTTTTCTTCGACTGTTCTTCCTGTGTATCCTGTTTCCAATTTGTATAACTGAATGCATATCTAATTTATGAACTTTCCTATATATGGTCAACAGCTAATCTATAAATAGTCTATGAATTCATGTGGTCCACTGTATAAATGTTCCTACCGTGATCCATAGCCAATATGTAATGGGTCCTATCAGTGGCTTATAACTAGTATATACATTGTCCTACATGTGGTCAAGAGCTAGTCTATGAATGGTCCTACCATAGGCCCATAACTAGTATATACATTGTCCATTGTGTGGTCAATAGCTAGTATGTATTTGGTCTTACCTGTGGCCTATAACTAGTATATACATTGTCCATTGTGTGGTCAATAGCTAGTATGTAATTGGTCCTACCTGTGGCCTATAACTAGTATATACATTGTCAATTGTGTGGCCAATAGCTAGTATGTAATTGGTCTTACCTGTGGCCTATAACTAGTATATACATTGTCCATTGTGTGGTAAATAGCTAGTCTGTAATTGGTCCTATTTGTGGCCTACAACTAGTATATACATTGTCCATTGTGTAGTCAATAGCTAGTATGTAATTGGTCTTACATGTGGCCTATCAGTAGTATATACATTGTCTATTGTGTGGTCACAGCTGGTCTATAATTGGACCTACATGTGACCTGTAACTAGTATATAAATTATCCATTGTGTGGTCAACAGCTAATATATTATTGTTCATACCTGTGGCTTATAAGTAGTAATTATATTGTCCATTGTGTGGTCAATAGCCAATCTGTAATTGGTCCTACATGCTGCCTATAACTAATATATGCACTGTCCATTGTGTGGTCAATAGCTAGTATGTAATGTGTCATACCCGTGGCATATAACTAGTATATACATTGGCCATTGTGTGGTCAATAGCTTGTCTATAAATGGTCCTACAGGTAGCCTATATCTAGTATATACATTGTACATTGTGTTGTCTATAGCTAGTATTTAATTGGTCTTACTTGTTGTCTATATCTAGTATATACATTGTCCATTGTGTGGTCAATAGCTAGTATGTAATTGGTCTGACCTTTGGCCTATAACTATTATATACATTGTCCATTGTGTGGTCAATAGCTAGTATCTAATTGGACTTACCTGTGACCTATAACTAGTATATACATTGCCCATTGTCTGGTCAATAGCTAGTCTATAAATGGTCCTACCTGTGGCCTATAACTAGTTTATACATTGTCCATTGTGTGGTCAATAGCTAGTATATAAATGGTCCCGCCTGTGGTCTATAACTAGAATATAATTTGCCTATTGTATGGTCAGTAGCTACTCTATAAATGGTCTCAACCGCGCCTATAACTAGGTTATACATTGCCCATTGTGTGGTAAATAGCTAGTTTATAAATGGTTCTACCTGTGGCCTATAACTAATATGTACATTGTCCATTGTGTTGTCAATAGTTAGTCTATAAATGGTCCTTCATGTCGCCAATAACTAGCTGTTGCCTATTACTAGTATATACATTGCCCATATGGTGGTCAATAGCAAGTATTTAATTGGTCATACCTTTGGCCTCTAACTAGTGTATACATTGTCCATTGTGTGGTCAATAGCTAGTATTTAACTGGTCTTACCTGTGGCCTATAACTTGTATATATATTGTCCATTGTGTGGTCAATAGCTAGAATGTAATTGGTCTTACCTGTGACCTATAACTAGTATATACATTGTCCATTGTGTGGTTAATAGCTAGAGTGTAATTGGTCGTACCAATGGCCTATTACTAATATTTACATTTGCCATTGTGTTGTCAATAGCTAGTTTATAATTGGTTCTCCTGTTTATACATCTACCGATATATCTTATTTGCCGTAGTTAAATAAACATTTATGTTAACTAAAGCTATACATGCGTTCAGTCTATAAATAGTCATAAATGCGTACAATTGAGTCTTTAGTCTATAAACTATCCTACTTACCTGTGTTCAATTGCTATACAGGCTCCGCAGCAGACGACATCGTGAGTGCCGCAGTACATATCCAGCACTTTACCAGGGTGGGTGCTGCATACGTCGGTGGGCAGGTAAGTTGGTGTCTGCATTCGACAGGATACCATGCCGGCTTTATCAACTATTTTGTGTCCTTTCGTTATTCCAAGTTTATTATGAAACACAAGACATTTATCACAAAAGTTCTGCGCACAGTCGACACATCCGTAGAACGCCTCTTTATTGTGACCATCTTTGGCACAGGACGAACATGGAAAGTCAAACAAGATGTCGGATCCGCCCTCCACCGATCTTGAATAACCCGTCGCCATTTTCTTTAATAACTACACCTCTGATAAGTTTTAACTACGCTGTGGCGAGACACACATAACTGATATCGATTGTATACCGGCCTACCTTTAAATATTTCTACCTGGTACCCTAAACTTATCGTTATATTCTTCAATTAGAGGTTGAGCCGGTGTTCAGGGAAATACATTTGATGATGTTGATAGTTTGATAATCGACACTTGAAAAGTATGTTAAATCATCAACACGAATGTTATCATTCATTTATTATCTAAAGGTCGTCCAAGGTAACATAATGTAGGATAGTGTCGCTTAATACGTTTGTTTGTTTGAATATTAGCGTCATTTATTGATATAACAAATGGATAGCAAACGATCAAATTACCTAACCGCTCTTTCTTGAGATCCTTAACCATTACTCGAGAACACCCATGTCCACAAGTAACTACTACTTATCCACTTGAAACAGCGGCGAGAGACGAATTTAAATGAGAGGCAATATCGTATATCTGCCACTAAGGATATTGTGGCCGGGCGGGGATTCGAACCTAAGAATTAATAGTAAACTGACCACACCGGGCCCGGCGTCATAATACATCATGTGTATAGTCCCCCACACCACCGACCCACCATCTGATATCCAGATACAAGTGCATGTTGACCGTTTTAGCATGTTTTGATGGCTGTTTTATTTATATTTATTGTTTTTTTTTGCATTTGTAGTTGTCTGCACGTTGCGCGTACAAAATAAAATTTTGCATTATATGATTATGGCCATAGTTAAAATCATACTAGTTAAGTATCCTGATGAACTGTATTTGGACAGTTGTTTTAAGTCGCTGTGTTCCAGTCATCATAGTAAGAATCAGAGAACTTCAACTGTTGTTGAAAAAATCTTCTCTATGCATCGATACATAAATTAAACATGGTCTAAACATGCTTACAAACAATAACATGTGCACGAGAAGGGAAATCATCAAAATGTAAGTCAAACAATTCACTTTCTGTATGTAGTCTGTATGGTGTGTGCGTTTGCCCATTAATTTGAAAATTACATTATCACCTTACAAACTATTGTATTACATGTATTATTACATGAATATTTTTGTCATTTTGTGGTCGTATGGCAACATCATTGGATCATATCATTTTGTATTATTCTACATGATAGCGGGGGTGTGATAAACATCTGTTATATCGGCAGGGAAGGTTTATCTTGCAGCTACGCACACATTGATGACGTCGTTATTTTTGTAACGCACAAATTGATGACGTCGTTATTTTTGCATTGTATTAAACCCACGTTTAAACACGTTTCGACCGTTCATAAAATGTTAATTGGGTCAATAAATATCGAATAGTTTCCATAAAAAACTTACATAGTTTTTTTTTTCGAATTGCTATTGATCAAATATGGAACATGTTTAGGAGCACTTTCCGCAAATGTAAACACATGCGTTTGTTTGCTGGATAAAATCAGTTGTTTTTTAAACTAAAATAAATAAATCACACAAATGATGACATGATAAATAAAATACCATGTCAGTGCCTGCTTCGGTTCGAAAAAAACAACATTAGTCAAGGCTCGTGCTTAATTGTTTTCTTTACCTAACCTGATAAATGTTACACACTAACGTGGTATTCTATATGAACACGTAAAGCTAGATTGTTTTAGTCGGTCAATGGCGAATCATTCAGACCACCTCCCCGATTATCCTAATACCGAGCAATGACGGAATTCGCCGAGTATGTACGATTGACTGGCGAACATGCAAGTGTATTTTCGACTTGATACATAGTTATTGGCATTTTTCTGAGGGACGCTGCAAACGTCTGGACGATATAGATAACATTTTCGCTTAGGAATATCAGTCGAAATTTACAACACCCAGACAAAATACTTCATTTCAACAAAGATTGTACCCGATACATTTTCACTTAAAATAAAACTAGATTATTTTACAGTGTTTTGTGCAATATGGGAAACAACAATTAATGTCTCCTGCCTTTAATATATTTTCATGTTAACATTGCAATAATTGTGATATAAACCCAGCCGATAGTGCATGTAACTCTAATAATCTTTTATTGATCTTGACCGCTTTTTATGGCGACAAATTTCAACTAATGCACACTCAAATTTATACATGATGCCTTTCGGTATCTGATACACATAATGCAAACTGATGTATGGTTTTGTCTCCTGGGATATTATTTAATCCATTAAAACCTCTTAACAATATTGAAAAAAACTGTTCCCTTGCGTGCTGATCATGTATCCCAATAACTATGTCTGTGTATGAATTTTGAATTATTACCTATACCTGTTTAGCTTATTGTCAGACATTTCCTCACACTATATTATATGGCAACGTTGTTTTTATAAGTTTATGTATGTTCATGTATTATCAGAAATAAAAAAATAAAATGTTACTGTACAGATTGTTTGGCATTTTCTCCTCATCAACATACCTGTCCTTTAAATTTGGCGGAAAAAATATTTAAAATAATTTACATCGTGGTAACGTTCAGTGCTGCGATTAGCCAAAACTACCACTATATCTACCACGAATTTACCTAGACAGATGCGTTGGATGTAGCGCTAATCGGGCCTGGCTTGTTAGAAAAGCATTTACTAATGTCGTCATAACTGATATAATACATACTTGACTTATTTTAAAGAAGATTATGGTACAAAGACGGCGTTGGTATATGTTTCGTGAATTTTCATGCATTATTAAGGAAGTAATCTTGTTACCTGAAGCGGGTACTTTTCCTCCGATGTTTTGCACCACTCCATAGCATAAAGTCACGTGGGTTTTAGCATTAGTATTTTACGTGATATATAGTAATTACTGTTATCTAATAACTTGCTAGTAAACTTTAAATTTCGCTACATGTAAAACACATATATTTTACAAAATACATAGCTGGTCTATAGAAACATATAATAGAACCCCCTTTGTAAATTGCTGACCTCACAATTTAAGCAATTACACTTTAGAAACAAACCTGAAACTCATTTTAATGACATATTTACTAGGATTTATCCCAGTGCTTGAAAATATTATGTGGATTTTAAAGGTTGTTGTAACTCTAGTTTAAACATATTTTATTGTCAAATATGTACCAATATACAGTCAAACCTGTCTTAAGCAGCCAATCGAGGGATAGAGCAAAGGTGGCCTTTTAAGACAGGTTATTGTTTGATACAGGTTAATTTTCTCTGAAAGCATAGACATGGGAAATAGTAAATGTGGCTGCTTAAGACAAGTGGCTGTTTAATAGAGGTGGCCGCTTACACAGATTTGACTGAACACATAAACATAGTACACGTCTACAAGGAGCATATTGAAATGAATAAGGCAAACATGCCTTTCCCATTTTCTTTCATATTTTATATATGCTGCTTTCTTTCCTACTTTTTATGTTTCTTTTTCATTCTTTGCTTCTTATTTTTCTTTGCTACTTTCTTACTTACTTCAATCTTGTTATCTTTATTTCTTTCCATATTTCTTGCAATCTATTTTTCTTTCCATATATTCTTTTGTCTTGTTTCTTTTTAAACACAATTGGCAATGATTTTGTTAATAATCGGATCGAAACGAAACGATAGCTATCACATACACAACGAAACTGTCATTACTACAGTCAACCCTGCCTTAAGTAGCAGTTACTTGCGGAGAAAAGGTGTGCTCGAGTACTGGTTTAACTTTCAGGATCCGGTTGGGAAAGTGGTTAGGATAACTGATAGTCTGTTAGCCCTCGATGGCATAAATGACACAAATATTCAATTAATCAATTAACGGATGAACGGTTTAGTTGGAGAAATTGATTGGAAAAGATTTTGTATTAAAAAAATCCTATGAATTGATTAAAGACAGCGTGTCAATAAAAAAAAGTGCTTATGCTATAAATGTTTGAAACAATAACATTTAGTTTAAAATGAATATAAAACATATTATTTTCATTTTTAACTAAAATACGAAGGATTTCGAATTTCAAATCAATCAAAACGTGACAAGAATATATTTATCGGAGTGATAAAATCGAAATGGAATCCCGATTCTAAAAATAAATATCATGCGGGCACTGCTTCACGACCTTCACCTTGTAATATGGACTGTTTCTAAGATTAACCAGATTCAACAATATGAAACCAAAAGAAAGTCAGATTAAAGTCACGTGACTCATTTGACAGGTTCCAGAATGCATTGCGCTTTTCCTCATAGTAAAGCAGTTAATGAGGACAAAATTAATCACGTAACAGGTTATTATTTTTAACTCAACATTCTATTTCTAAATAGATAAAATAGCTTTACATACATATTCTAAAACTGTAATTTTAGCTTACGATACTTTGATGACGTGTCTTTGAATTTCACCAGACATTTCTTGATCCTTTCAGTACATAAGTTCCGTTTATACTAATTTTAGCTCGATTGCAATAAAAGTCCAGAGTTCATTTGAATCGTTTGCGCATGTGCTTCCTGGTTAGAACCAGTACTGAGTGTTGTTTTATTGAGAGCCATCAGGTCGAGCTGGGGATCGGGCGGCCAACACTCTATTCACTACACAACCGCTCTGCTTCAGTATATTATTTTCATTTTCTACTAATATTTGTCTTAAGATGGTTATCTTTGTCTTAAATACATTTGAAAGATATATTTTTATTTCCATTTAACAACTCTGTATGTACATGTATGTGTAATTGATCATGTATGGCATGTACATGCACGAATACTTTTTATCTATTACAATTAAACAACAGATACATGTGTATATTACAAAGAAAACATATTTCAATTCAAATATTTATGTAGCAGTTTACCATGCTTATTATCGAATGTTTGGACTAGCCGGACTGGTTAGCTCGGTAGCGCGTCTGAATACATGAGTTCGAATCCCTAACTCCCTATATATGTGATGATTGATGTACGGCATTACATCTCATTATCATTCGTCTCTCACCGACCGCTGATTCATGTGAGAAAAATATCAGTTATTTGCGGAGAGAGGGGTGTGCTTGAGTGCTGGTTAATCTTCCAGAATTCCAGGAAAGGATGGTTAGGTTAACTGACCGTCTTTCAGTCATCGACAGCACAAAAAAGACGTTAAATATTCAAACAAACTTTGTGGACTGACGATTGTATACAACAAACAAACAGACAACAAACACATATTTTATATGGGATAAAATAGCACTTGCGTGTTTATAGCCGACACAAATATTACACCAGTATACATTTACCGTATAATTATGTTATAAAGTTTATGTACGTGTTTAGTTGATATCCAAGCAATCACATTTACAGGAAGTTAGACATGTTGTGTATCTAACTAATCGTACATACTCGGCCAATACCACCAGCCTTCGGTATGCAATTAGACAATCGTATCGCTCGGCCATTTTCGCTTACGTTCGAAATAAGATTATTTCGAACATAGGCGGAAATGGTCGAGAGATATTCCGATTGTGCAATTAGGATGATCGGTAAGGTGTTCCGAAAGATGTATAACCTAACTTAACACAAGATACTTATCTCAAACAGGAAAAACACATTTTATGCAGCAGGTTTCAAAAAAAGTTTATGCAGCAGGAGTGTAAATATTATGTAGAAGATCTTACATTCGTGCTAATTTATTATTGAATTTATTAAACGAGTTAAATAAATTACGGAAGGTTTTGCCGAGCATCAAATCATTTTTTCCAACGAGTTTAATCAGTTGGCTAATAAATGAGCACGAATGTAAGATACTTTTTATCACATAACGTTCTCAGGAAAATGGTACATTTACCATTTATTTCTGAGATCACTTATATAAAGATCGAGAAAAAAATCTTGCATATTAGTTTTCATCAGTCACCTTCATTTTACCATGACAATTCGGAAAATAGCTCGGTATTTACAACAACAACAACAGCAACAATAACAGCTATACATTTATGTGGAGCGCGTGGCTCAGTGGTAGAGTAACGGCCCCATGATCGGAGGGTCAAGGGTCCGATCCTCTGCCACAGCCATGTGTGGTGTCCTTAAACATGTCACCTTTTACGAATATTTGCTTTGTTCTGGTTCTACCCAGGAAGACTTGGTGATTCGTATACCAAGTCTTAAAAGTTTGTTTCACAATCGAAGAAGAATAAATAAGTTTAAACTAACGGTAATAAAAACGTTGTTTTTTTATTCATCTCGGGTTACACAGACATGTTATGCACAAAATAAGACAATGATACATTCATCAATAAAAATATGTTTACACATACAGATCTAGTTACTTGAGGCATAGGACATGTATACATATATATACAACTATGAAATAAAGAAGTACAACTTGAGTGGGGACAGTCAAAACGTATCGAAAGTAGCTATACATGAATGTTTTGTGCCAGACAATTAAAGTTATGTAATTGACACTTTAATACAATATATTCGTATGCAATATAAACTTTGTTTTTAAAAAAAAGATAACCATTTCCGCAGGTAACTGGCTCCTGTTTTACTAATACATACTTAAATTCCTAAAACCTAAGAAAAGCAGACGGGTGATCATGATTTTAGACTGGTTACAGTAAAATTGTATATGGTATAATTGATATTGATTATATAATAATTAAATAACCAGTTTAAACTTAGTAACTTTCAGTATTTAAGTACAATGTTGGTTAAACAGAAGCCAGATAACTGTCCCACTTGAATCAAACAAATAAACAAATCCCACAGGAAACACAAATCTCAATGCATGGTCGTCTCAGCCTCTGATGATCTACGAAATACGCTTAAAATAACAAAATATCGACTTACAGATTCAGCTGGTACTGAAAAACGTTGACATGTACTTATTAAAATATACTTATAAGTATTTCAGTATCTTAGGTAGTATAAGACCATTTTCAGAGTTTTTCAGTTAATTTGCAATAATACAGGTAAACAGCGCAGTTCAAAGCACTGCCGATTGGGTCAGCTAAATAGCAATGCTGGTAAAGCCACAGGGACAGGTATAGAATTTCCCTGTTTTTGCATTGTGGTTTAATAGAACTGATTCGGGAGATATCAAATTCTGGGATAGACTACAGCATCTGTTCAACTAGCGGTTGTATTATACCAGTTCATGACTAACGTCATAAACTAGTAATAGTTGTCGGGTATTGTTTAAGAATTGATTAACTTCCATAATTTGTACAGTAATCGACTATAGAATATGAATTTACTCGTAAAAATAATAAAAGATAAAAAATTGTCAGAATTCTTTATTACTCTCTCTCTCTCTCTCTCTCTCTCTCTCTCTATCCATATCTATACATATTTAACCGCTACCATATCTGCAAGCTTCGTCAAAAGTGCTGTTATATCAACAACTTAAATATCATTAAATACTTGCAGAAAAAGGGTGAGCTCGATTATTGGTTAACCTTTTTAGGATGGTGAACTGATCGTCTGTAAGTCCTCATTAGTATAAAATGAAGCTAAATAGTCAGACAAACAAAATGAACAAACATGAAAAGTACAGTTTATATCTCACTGCATGGTCTGAGCCTCTGAGGGTGACGATTTCATGTCTGCAAGCTTGGTCACCAGTGCTGTTATATCAACATTTTTGCTTACCACAACAATATGTTGATTAACACCCTAGTTGTGATCTTTGGATCCTCTTTTCATATCAGAAACAGCTGTGAGACGTAATAGCCTTTTGACACTTTTTTATTTACAATTTTTTCGAGTCCAAGTTCCAAAAATGGACAGACGTACTGGTAGATATGCTGATCGACGAACTCGCTCACGATGTCCCACTGTTCCTCATTAGGCACACCGTCCAAGAGTTCGGGCTGTAAACCTAAATGAAAAATATATATTACTTAAATCCTGTTTGGGAACATATGGAAACATACCACTGTTTTTCAATACGACACCGTCCATGAGTTCTGGTTGTAAACCTGAAGACAAAAAAAAATGAGCAGATCTATATTCACTATACAGTAAAACACCCCTTAAACGACGACCTCTGTGACCAAAGAAACGTGGTCTTAATAGAGTGTGGTCTTATATTCGAGTTTCAGGATCATAGGCATTATTCTACACTATTCATGTATTTGTATCAATGCTGTATGTAGATTGATGTATATTATAGTCTGCCTGTGTGTACATAATAAAAAATACTGTTATAACCAAGATAATAATAGTTAAATATTACAAAAATATGAAAACAAAATATCGGGGGAACCAATGGATGCTTCCCAAACAAGTGCTTGAGTAAGTACAAGCTGCGTTGTTTGTAAAGGGAAGGAGGTGTGAATTGAAGATACTTTTTGAAATAGATTTTTGGTGCTTCAACACACTGAACTCTATACATGTTCGAAGTCTCATTGAATTTCCTACTGTACTCTTGAATACCAAAACAAGAATTTGGGAATGGACACAATGAAATGACCATAACTCTGTGAAAAATTATCCAAACAAAATACAAAGACATTGTACACATCTCACTTTGTAGTGACGCATCCTAGAGTGTTTGATATATTTCCAACTAGACGTTTTAGTGAACTAAATTTAGCACAGACAATGATTTAGTAATGGACGGAATCAAAGGACCATAACTCTGTAAAGATCATCGACACAATATGCGAATCCTAGCAAGATTTACCATACAGTTACAACCAGAAGTTGTAATGTAATGGCTCAGATAATAAAATATTTAGTAATGGATAGAATCAAAGGACCATAACTCTGTAAAGATCATCGACACAATATGCGCATCCTATCAAGATTTACCATACAATTACAACCAAAAGTTGTAATGCAATGGCTCAGACAATAAAATATTTAGTAATAGAACGAATAAGAGGACTATAATTCTGTGAAAAAAACATAAAGTATTACCATAATCTTCCGTTGGAACCGTCCTCATAACCACTCCAGTTAGAACTTTCCTCGTGAAGTACTTTTCTAATTGTTCCAATAATTTCCTCAAGTGACAGTGTCGCTCTTGGAGGCCATGTATCCTTTCCAGGCAGTGAAAATGAGGAAATTCGCTTTGTCGTCATTCTTGCTCATGGTTGCCGTCTCCGCAACGTGTCGAGGTAGTTGCATAATCCGTACAAGGATGTATGGTTCGCAAAGGCGTGGTTGCTGACAAGAACCGAGTACATGTGACAACCCAGGGATCGTGAGTTGAATCCCCACCCAGCAACAGTCTCCATGATGACTGATATATGACACTGTGTCTTGTCCATCTCTTACCGCTGATTCAAATGGGAAAGTTATCAGTTACTTGTGGAGATGGGCGTTCTCGATTACTGGTTTCCCTTTCAGGATCTCACAAAAGAGTGGTTGGGTGTTTTGATGGCCTGTTAGCCCTAGAGGGCATAAAATTGACACTTAACAAACAAACAAGCTAATTCTGCACAATAATATTACCATTTCCGATACTATCGTCGAAGGAAAAGTTTCATTTATTTTAAAATTAACCGCAACTGTGATTTTATAAATATACTGGGCTATTGATCAATGCATCGAGAAGGGTCTATACAAGGTACACTGTTTGAGTATGCAATCAATGTTCATTTAATTAAAATACAAATGAAAAGCCAGGGGTAATAAAAGAGCAGTATAAAACGATATCAAAACCATTTGGCAAAGTCTTGTCACCGACGTTAACGTCAGAGCAGCAAGATATCTTCAGCATTGAAGTCGAACAGAATGACATTCTGCAACTCTATCAAAACTATCCAGTTAAGGCTCTCTTCAACATACTGGCCATTTGCCAAGCCTCTGAATGGTATGAATTGATCAACGTGTAATCAAAATCACACAATTGCTTTTAATAAGCGCTTGATCTCTGAGGACATAAAATATAAATTGGATAAATGAATGTACATCTTTGTACTTAATTTTCAATAAGATATAACATACATATCATATAATAACTTTAATAAACAAAATTCAATACAATGTAAACATCTAAATGTTTCACTCAGAGTTGCGTTTTTTCAAATACGTCACATTTAAAACGACACTTGGCAGGCAACTGATTTTAAGAATGAATCAAGGTCACCATTTAAATTGTTTTGTTTGTCATTTCTGACCCATGCCATGTTTTCTATAATTTTTAATGATTTTTTAATGGAGTTAAATGCAACTTTAACTGTTTAAAACAATGAAGAACAAGGCTGTAAGCTTTTTTAAACTGACATACAGTCAAACCTGTGGAAACAGTCACCTCATTAAGCAGCCACTTGTCTTAAGCAGCCATATTTACAATTTCCCATTTCTATCCTTCCAGAACAAATCAACCTGTATTAAGCAACAACCTGTCTTATAAACCACTTTTGGTCCTTCCATTGACTGGCTGCTTAAGACAGGTTTGACAGTATTGATATTTTCATTGTTTTGTTTTTTCCCCATTTTCGTCATTTATAACGACATTATTCATGACATGTTAACATATGACTTGTAGCTTGCTTTGAACAACCTACCCACCTATCATATTCTTTTCAGGGGCCAACCAGAAAACATGGTTGTTGTATTGTGTTTAACATTGCTTTCAACAATTTTTCAATCATATCACAAGTGTCTACATGAGACAGTATTTCGAGTGCTTCTACACTGGAATATCATGCCGCAGACACATGGTATGATATCAAACCCAGTGACATTATACTGACATCTGGCTGACCAGGCCTAGAACTATCATCTAAAAGCTGAGCACCAAGACAGGAAGCCTCTAGTATCATAACCCAGCACCTCCCACATGTGAGGCAGATGCTCTACCCTATGACTACCGCTGTGCTATAACCATCCAGATAATAATAATACAGTCAACTTTTTTTGTTTCCTGTGACAAGTTGGGAATTTCTTTTTTCCTTTTTATTTCTATGGTTCAAAAAGTTTAGAAAAAAAAAATCAACAACAAAAAAATCGATTAAAACATTTTGACTCAGGGATTTAAATATTGACTCAAAACAAAACTATTTTTTCAATTGAACTAAATTTGAACGCACATTTTTTTGGCCTTAGTTTATTTGTATTTGAAAGCACTGTTGGGTCATAGGTTAAAAGAGGTCATGTTCATTTCCTATCTGTGTTCTTATCTCATTATGTCGTAAAATGATTTTACGCTTATTTTTTTATGTTGGTCGATAAAAGTTTTTAGTTTATATGTTTATTGGTGGTGTTTGATCTGGGCATGCCTATTATATTGTTTATTGATTTATTATATATATTCCCTGTAAAAACCAATGCATCATTGCATGTCTGTATTGTTAATATACTAGATGGGTATAAAGTTTGTCTGATTCAGGTCACAATTTCTGCTTCCAGTTGTTCTGATGATTGCGTTTACAAAATCTAATAGATTTACCACCTTACATTTGCACCCATGTGTTACAGGACGAGAAAAATATGCAGCCGGTCTGAGACTGGAACTTGGGACCCTTCGCTTACAAGACGAATGCTCTACCGTCTGAGCTAACCGAACTGCTTACATAAATTCCTCTCCTAGTAGGTCACGTGCACACTGTGACACATGCAGGGCTGTCATTAAAACCTGGGGGTCAGGGTGCAAATGTAAGGTGGTGAATCTATTAGATTTTGGGGGTCGGGGTTTAACTGAGCAGCATTCTGTTAGCCTTCAATGGCATAAAAATTATGCTAAATACTCAATAAAATTTCTTTTAAAAATATTAGTATAAACTAAACAACTATTGATTGATTGACTGAATATTTAGCATCATATTTATGCCATCGAGGGCCATCGAGATGATTAGTTAACCCAACCACTGTTTCCTGGTATTCTTGCAGGCTAACCAGTACTCGAGCACACCCCATCTCCGTAAGTAACTCATAACTTTCCCACTGGAATCAGCGGTGAGATACGAACGATAATGAGAAGCAATGTTGTATATCAACAATGTAAGAGATTGTGGACAGGCGGGGATTCGAACTCATGACCTCTTGATTGATAGTCAGACATGCTAACGACTGAACTAATTGGGCACAGTTATAAATTAAACGAAAAAACTACCTGGTGTGTTGTCATATCCAGCTGCAGTGGTTCCCTGAACCACGGGGTCGGTGACTTTACGACCTCTAAGCATCGTCTGCTCTTGCCAGCATGATCTTATACTGAAACAACAACAATATAAACAGATATGTAATGTCAGAGCTAATAATTACTTATCCAAGTTTTCTATATAAAAAACTTGTGAGTAAACTAATGAGCAGCAGTAGTTAAATTTGACATTTCTGCTTCAATATGAAATATCGCCCCATTGATGTTAAAATGTATATTCACTTGGTACTTTACTGATCGAATGGGACTTATCCTCTATTTGTCAGTAAAATGAATGAAAATTTCTACGTTTTTTTAAGATCATAAGGATAGCATTGTTTTTCTATGTGAGCAGGGTCAGGGAAAGTATTAAAATATGTTTAAACAAACACAATGAATAAATATCAATTATTGTACATGTATAGTATACATACATTAAAATGTAGATTTCTTCATACTCTTCTTGAATTTTTTTAATTCGTCATTGAAAGCAACGTTATTTTGATATATTTGTATGACATCATAAAATGACTGATAGATCTATGCTAACACGTTTATAGCATCTTGAACAAGTGGATTACTTAAATTATAAATAAATGTATTAGATATGTAATGTATAAAACCAAGGATTTGTATAGAAGGATAGGAAGCTTGCATCTCCTAACTAAATGTTGATGAAACAGCACACGAGGATTCATAATTTGCAAATTGACCAATCATACTTCACAGGCAACTGATTTCTTGTACATAAACTGTAAGTTGTATGCAATCTTAGGTGTTTAAACATGTTTCACTCACGCAAAATGCTATTTCATTAAAGATATTAAGGTTTGAAGGAAAATTAATCGTTATTTTAGCTGCAGTATACACATATTGTAATCACAAGTACTATGACAAATTTAAACACAAATTTCTGGGAGTGGTATTGTTTTGACGGCAATTTCATTCTGCAGTTTAAGAATTTTAATTTGTGTTCCTGAGATGAATTCAAGTGAAGATAAATTCATTATTGATAATTAAAAACGAGATATTGTGAGATTTTGAGTGAATATGCGAGCGTTCACAAAAACTTTGTCAGTTGCCTTTCCTTCTCTATATAATTCCTTGATAAAACTATAAGAATCTCACACTCATTATCAGGTGATATATTACATAATTCTGTCTATCTACTGTAACTGCATTCGAGGATTGTGTACAGGCACAAAGTGCACAAGTTAAAGGGCATTTGAGTGTACGCCAGACTGCGTCCTTCGCAATGGCATTGGTAAAGAAGGTGCAATCACTGAGTAACACAGAAGTTCAGTTGCTCTTTTATGTGCACTGGGTATCACTCTCCCTGTGCATGGGACCCGCTGCTTTAATCCCCATCGAAGGATTTGCATGCTTTCACTTTTTTAAAAAAAAATACTGGACGATACCCCATCAGGAGTCATTCTGGGTCTTAGAGCATGTTACCCCACCGCAACTTCATGTAATTTATTATAATCATGATAATTATACTTGGCACAGGTTATAAATTATCATCCAGTCCGTCATATAAAGTAAATTTGTCAACTTGTTTAACACATTCATTCATAAACAAGCACTTTTAATAGATCTATGTACTTAATGCCTATCTGTAAATTCATGTTCAATAATATGTCATAACCTATGTCCATATATATATATAAGCATGTTGAAACTTGATCTCATGATCTTAACCTGAACAAATTATTGAAATGATGATAATTGCATACATTAATTGTTAGTTAAAAAATCACCTCTTAAAAATAAAAGTGTAGTCAAGTGTTGGCTGAAGTTTCTGAGTATGTTTACAATCTGAATATTTTATTTTCGTAAACATTGTGTTACGATAAGCTGCTTTCGTTGAGGAAAATGTGCGAGTTGGTTTTCGATTTCTTTCCCCTAGTGATAAATGCCTACAACAACTGTATAACAGTCAATTGTAATATTTTTTGTGATTCTAGTTTCGTCGTTACATAAAGCATTCAAAATCCAATCACAAATGTCTTGGACTTATGTAATAAATATGGAAAAAGAAACCAATCGGCGGGAAAAAGTTTGCAACCACCTGTCAAATCGTTTGCCGTGCTCTACTCGTGACATGCTTCAAAATATTGACTTACCAAGCTGTTGCTTTTAGGAGCTGTTATTACTGATGCTATTTACAACGGTTTAAATCAGCATTTTTATGGCAGAAAGTCAAAATACAAATGTAAATAGAAGCACTTACCAATAAATTCCATGGTAGCCGCCATTTTGAAGCTTTGAGTGGAGAATTATGGGAAGTTGGTTACCAATCCAAGGGAAATAACTAAAAAAACTAGACGAAATAATAACGTATTAGTTATCTCTCCTATAGGTGTAACCTCACCATTGATTTTTGTTCTTTATTCTATAGTAAATAATAAAAGTTTGAAGCTTGTCTTTCATAGAGGGTCCCAAATGAAAGAAGTGAAACCTACATTTTACTGTTTGTCAACCTCTGCACTATCAAAATATGATGAGAAAAGTAGGGGTCATGTGTCATATAAGAGATTTTTTTTATGCTCAGTGTGTACACTGGTGACAAAGTGAAAGTAGACTGAATTCATACCCCAATTTCCAAGCATCTTTTTTTTTTCTAAATTCACATTTCAAACATGACAATGCTATCAAAATGTTCAAAATACATCAATAATGCCATTCAAATAAAAAAATGAGCATTAAGATAAGGAAAATGCATTTTCAAAGAAGAAGAATTGAGGATTATTTATAACCGCCATTATGCGAATAAAACACGGAAGCACTTCCTTTTTGCAATGGTGGCACTATGCCTATAACATTTACATTTATTAACGTCATTTGAAAAAATTAACTGAAATAAAACTATTAGTCATATAAATTTGTAAAATTTGCCAAGTCATCCATCTCTGGGCCAATTACTGCTAAGATCAATAAAACTTCCATCATCATTTTTTTTCCAAATGATTTAAAATAGCACAATCGATTTGTTGGTTTATTTGAATATTTAGCGTCATTTTTATGTCATCGAGTGCTAACAGACGTTCAGTTAAACACTCGTAAATGGTATCCTGGAATGTTAACCAGTAATGAGACGCAATGTTCTATATCAATCACCGCGGGCGGGGATTCGAACTCACGACCCATGGAATGGTAGTCAGAAGCGCTACTGGCTGAGGTACCGTGCCAGACTCAATACTATCAAGAAAACTGTTATACTTTTTGTACCTTTTTTTCAGTATCAGTATTTTGTTGTATGGCGTAGGTAACTCCAAAATGCAATAGAAAATGTGTATACATATGCAGATAAAATAAAACTTCTTTCACTATAATTTATGACGCAGTTTCCATTCCTCGATCATGTTGATATCGACATCAGCAACTAACAAAATTGATGAAGGACAAGGCACTAACTGACGGAAGGAAAGTGTACTAGCATAATTAGTGACAGGACAAGGCACGAATAGACTTTTTTTATAATGATTGATTGATTGATTGAATATTTAGCATAATTTTTATGCCATCGAGGGCTAACGGACGATCAATTAACCTAACCACTGTTTGCTGGGATCCTGAAAAGTTAACCAGTACTCGAGCACACCTCATCTCAGCAAGTAACTGATAACTTCTCAACTTGAATTAGCGGTGAGAGACAAATTATAATGACACATAATGTCGTATATCAATCATCACGAAGACTGTTGCCGGGTGCGGATTCGAACTCACGACCCCTAGATTGATAGTCAGACGCGTAACTGACTGCGCTAAGAATTTGATTCATGGGACAAGTGTTCGTTTCCAGCTGATGCAATCAAATCCCCTCACATTTGTGTTATACTATATACCTGGTCCATTTATGTTGATTATTTAGCTTCGGCATACGTTCCATTCTAGTGAGATAATAGTTAATAACAAAATCGTTATAAGTATTGAAATGTATTTAAAATCATATAGGTTTAAGACATTTATGCATTCGTTTAACTTTGTGTCATTCTTGTGTATATCTATTGTGTTCTATATCATAATATGCACAATGCTTAATTGTCATTCATTATATCCATTCACACCCAGCAGGTTTACACAACGGCACGTTATTTAACACCAGGCATTCGCCTCTTTAGTGTACCGAATAACAGCAATGCACACGCACAAATAGTGAATTAAGTCTGAGTGAATTGGTCTATCATTCACCTTAGTAAGGTAAGGGTGAATAACCAAAGCATGGCCTTAGATGTTACAGGGTTTTTCCCGAATAATTATACCGAAGTACATGTATATATTGTTGTCTCTGTCAAAGCTGCCCTGGACTAGAGCAATATGGAGAAAATGATATTAAAACAAAAAATGAGAAACTGTATCACCATAAGGATTCTGTAATAGAATCCCAGATTTGTATTAGTTGTCCATGTGGTATATAGTTATTCTATATAAAGTTCTACCTGTGGTATATATCTAGTATACCTGTGGTATATAGTTGGCCTATATATAGTTCTACCTGTGATATAATATTAGTCTATATGTATTTATAACTGTGGCATATAGCTAGTCTATATAAAGTTCTACCTGATGTATTTACTAGTCTATGCTCTGCCATGACACATAATTGTATCTATGCTATGCCATGTCTTATACTTGTACCTAAGCCCTCTTATGTAATATATTTGCATCTATGCTTTGCAATGACATATACTTGTATCTATACTATCTTATGTAATATACTTGTATCTATGCTATGTCATGACACATACTTGTATCTATGGTCTGTCATGACATATACTTGTATCTATACTCTACAGTGATATATACTTGTATGTATGCTTTGTCATGACATATACTTGAATCTATGTTGTGTCATATCATAAACTTGTATCTTTGCTCTATCATGACATATACTTGTATCTATGCTTTGTCATGGCATATATTTGTTCCAATGCTCTGTCATGTCTTATACTTGTATCAATGCTCTCTCATGTAATATACTTGCATCTATGCTCTGCAATGACATAAACTTGTATCTATGATCTGTCATGACATATACTTGTATCTATGCTCTGTCATATCATATACTTGTATATATGCTCTGTCAAATCATATACTTGTATCTATGCTCTGTCATGACATATACTTGTATATATGCTCTGTCATGTAATATACTTGTATCTATGCTCTCTCATGTAATATACTTGTATCTATGCTATGTCATATCATATACTTGTATCTATGCTCTCTCACGTAATATACATATATCTATGCCCTGTCATGACATATACTTGTAACTATGCTCTGTCATGACACATACTTGTATCTATACTCTGTCATTACACATACTTGTATCTATGTTCTATCATGACACATACTTGTACCTATGCTCTGCAATGACACATACTTGTATCAATGCTCTACAACGACACATACTTGTATCTAGGCTCTGTCATGACACATTCTTGTATCTATAATCTGTCATGACACATACTTGTTTACTATGCTCTATCATGTCATATACTTGTACCTAAGTTCTCTCGTGTAATATACTTGTATCTATGCTTTACAATGACATATACTGGTATCAATGCTCTGTCATGACAGATACTTGTACCTATGCTCTCTCATGTCATATACTTGTATCTATGCTATGTCACGACACATACTTGTATCTATGCTCTCTCACGTAATATACTTATATCTATGATCTGTCATGACATATACTTGTATCTATGCTCTGTCATGACAGATACTTGTACCTATGCTCTCTCATGTCATATACTTGTATCTATGCTATGTCACGACACATACTTGTATATATGATCTCTCATGTAATATACTTGTATCTTTGCTCTGTCATGACTGATACTTGTATCTATTCTCTCTCATGTAATATACTTGTATCTATACTCTGCATATCATACACTTGTACCTATGCTCTCTCATGTTATATACTTTTGCCTATACTATGTCATGGCATATATTTGTATCTATGGTCTGCAATGACACTTACTTGTACATATGCTCTCTCATGTAATATGCTTGAATCTATGATCTGCAAAGACACATATACATGTATCTATGTTCTGTCAAGACACATACTTGTATCTATGCTATATCATGACACATACACGTATCTATGCTCTGTCATGACACATACTTGTATCTATGCTCTGTCATGACACATACTTGTATCTATGCTCTGTCATGACACATACTTTTATCTATCCTCTGCAATAACACATACTTGTATCTATGCTCTGCAACAACACATACTTGTATCTATGCTGTGCAATAAAACATACTTGTATCTATGTTCTGTCATGACACATACTTGTATATATGCTCTGTCATGACACATACTTGTATCTATGCTCTGTCATGACACAAACTTGTATCTATGCTCTGTCGTGACACAAACTTGTATCTATGCTCTGCCGTGACACATACTTGTATCTATGCTCTGTCATGACATATACTTTTATGTATGCTCTGTCATGACGAATGATTGTATCTATGCTCTGTCATGACATATACTTGTATCTATGCTCTGTCATGACATATACTTGTATCTATGCTCTGTCATGGCACATACTTGTATCTATGCTCTGCAATGACATATACTTATATATATATATATATACTCTGTCATGACACATACTTACATATTCTTGTATCTATGCTCTGCAGTGACACATACTTGTGTATGTTCTCTGTCATGACACATACTTGTATATGTCATTTCAGAGCATAGATACAAGTATGTTTCATAGCAGAGCATAGATACAAGTATATATTCTCTGTAATGACAAATACTTGTACGTCTCACGCCACTATTACATTTCCCATAGGGCTCCATTGTAACATTTATGTCCAAAACAGAGTGAAAAATTAAATTCTGCAGCATGTGTCTGGGCTCAAATTCTTCATTGGTTCAAGATATGCAATTATAAAGAAAAAAAAGTATACCTTGACCAGGTTGTTTTTTTTTAAATTCAATGCTTTTGTGAGACCTATCAATTTCCAGAGTAACGATATGTCAACTATTCGCCCTAGATGCGGTTCGAACCAACAATTCTGAAATGACACAGAATTGTCCAGAAAGCTGGTATCAGCATCAAATTTTTTAGTGGTGATTTCTAAAATACTGACCATTTAACTCATGCTAGCAAAAAACAAAACACTGCAGTACAAAGCCCTGAAAAAAGAAGAAAAAGAGAACTAAAGTTTTATTTCTACCTCCTTCATCTGTAGGTCCGGAGTACTCAAGGGAGATAATAGTGGTGTGAGTCCTGAATATATGCTCTATCATGACATATACTTTTATCTCTGCTATATCATGACATATACTTGTATCTATTGTCTGTCATGGCATATACCTGTATCATTTGTTTTGTCATGACATATACTTGTTCCTTTGCTCTGTCATGACATATACTTGTATCTATGCTCTTTCATGGCAAATAATTATATCTAATGGACTGGACGTTTGGCCAATATAATCGGACTAAAAGTCACATTGTCATATTTTTTCTTTTTATACTTTGATAACGCTGTCACTGAACACCAACATATTTCATATACTTTTGTAACTATTGTAACACACTGTTGTGTTGATTCCATATTGTTAACAAACACAATTTATGTTTGGAATGTTTCAATTACTTTTTTGTGCATTCTATATAGTTTAGATATTTGATTTTAAACTCAAAATTATATCGTTTACGATATAAACATTGGACATTATAAAATCTATATTCCTTGATTGATAAAATAAACATTTGAAAGTATTTTTAAAGCGCTCTGTAACGTCGTGTCATATTTTCAGAATGCATTTGTGATCGTACCAATATAAATATACCATGGACATGTATCTGAGATGTCCAATGACATAAAGTATGTTAAATGTTTTCAATTTCATCTATATGTTCATATTCTGAACTGTTCGATATAGTCCGTGTTAAGCCGTGTAAAAAAGGAGTTTCTTTTGTTTTACTTTTATCGTCACACTATTAACGTTTTCAATGTCTATCTTTACAAGGTGAACACTTTTATTTTATTTGTCCTGTTCATGATAACAATCAGTCTGGAGTTAATGACGTCATACGTGAGTGACAGTGGCCAGTGTATCCCATCTGTCTCTGTCAGTAGAACATTTATCTTCCTCCCCTGGTTATCCACCTGTATTATGTTGTTGGAACTGTTCCCACATACCAGTAAGTTGTCATTCTCCAGGACACAGGCTCCACAGGGAGACTCGAGCTGCGGGTCAGTGAAGGTGTATTGTACTTGTCCCTTTCTTGTCATGGTAATCACTCCTTTTGTATTATCTGTCACGTGTACTTTGGTTCTATCATTGCTCAGAACTATTCCTCGTGGGGTATTGAATATTCTCTGTCCTTTTGGATCCTTACTGATGGTTCTCAAGCGGCTGCCGTTCATGTTGTATACTCCTACTTGTGGTGGATCGTCACCGGTGACAAACAACTGTCCATTACTGGCGGCCAGGTAGTTAGGTTTCTTCTTCACCTGGAATGACCTGGAGACTGACAGTCTGCCGGATGTAGATACAAACTGTATCTTCTTGTCTCTATACAGTGCTACTGCTACTTCTGTTGGACTTGTTCTACACACGCCCCATGGCCTACTAGATACTGTACACTTGTCCACAACCATGTAGCTTGTATCCAGCCTTGTTAAAGTCTTATTTGCGTGGTCTGTTATCATTAATGATCCGTCATCGAGCAGACATGAATCCATCATATCTAACTCGTTCTCATCACTGACAGTGATATCCCTGTGTAAAGCCGCGGAGCTGATTGGTTTAATGTTTCTAGTCTTAGGATAAGATTGAGGGGTTATATATACGTTGTCAAGTGTTGTCAACTTTACCTCTCCAATATTCCTCAATTGAACAAAATAATCTGTGATATCCGAGTTGAAAGAAAAGTTCATTGTTTCATTCATTAGAGTTTGTTTAAGCTGTTCCAGTAACTTGGTTCCTTCACGATTGTTTTGTTTTCCCTTTCTTACGTTTAGAAACAAGTTCACTTCGTTATCTCCCTCAAGGTTGTCGAAGTGTTTTATGCTGATGTCCAGAGTTGCATTTGTTTCTCGCAGTGTTTGAACGTCTGTGTTTACTTTACTTTCCAATCTGTTGTGAACAGTGTCTACTTCTTCTTTAGCTTTCTTCACCATTTTGTCTAGGAGATTGACTATCATCTCATGACAGGCGTCTATGTCCGTCAGACATTTGTCTTTATCTTTTCTGATTTTCTTCAAATCCTCTTCTTTGCTTTTCAGTATCTGGGAAAGCTCTACCTGGACATGTTCCAACCCGTCTTTAACGTCCTTGAATTCGGTGCTGGTTTTAATACCCTTGGCAACATTAGGGAGGTAGTCAACCCCTTGACACGGCCTGGAATATACATATTTTGGAAGTGTTTGAATTATAATTCATTCCATTTTCAAATCAATATTTGTTACTGATTCAGTCATCTGGCTTACAAATATTATATCAAACCATAAACACACGGTTTGGAATGTAACTATGTATTACATTCAATTATATTCATGTACAAAATTAAATACGTGAATCATCAAGTTTTACATGATGAAGTTCAAATTCCGCTTCAAACCAGTAAACACATTAAAGATAGCTATATTTCATCTGACCATGTCTTATTCGCTCTTTTCTCCATATCTTACTTTTAAAACGACCATAACTATCGAGATTATCAGTTTATGCATATTTATTTTAATTCGACTCACTTGTCTATGAATGTGCCTTATGCATTTTATAGCTAATCTACAAAAAACCAAACATGTGGTTTGTGTTTCTATTTATTTTGTCCTTCCTATATGCCCCAATAGATAGTATATGAGTGGTCTACATGTAGTTTATATCTAGTCTATAAATGATCCTACCTATGATTTATAGCTAGACTATGAATGGTACAAATGTAGTCTGAGATTGTTATATTCATAAATGGTATATACATGTATGTTGTATATAACTGATATAAAAGTGTAGTATTTAACTAGTTTATCAATTCATGAAATTTATAGCTGGTCTATTAAAGGTCTATATGTAGTATATACCTGGTTTAAAATGGTCTCTATGTAGAATATTACTAGTCTATAGTCTATAAATAGTCTATATGTAGTCTATAACTGTTATAAATGGTTTCTATACAGTATATAACTGATCTATCAATGGTCTATATGTACATGTAGTCTACAACTGATCTATAAATGATATATATGTAGTCTATTATCTAGTCTATAAATGGTCTTTGTTGTGGCAATAACGTGTCTATAAATGGTCTATAATGTAGGCTATTACATGTAACTTGTCTATAAATGTTTTTTCTTGTTGTAATAACTTGTCTATAAATAGTATATATGTATTATATAACTGATCCATAAATGGTATTTAAAGCAGTTTATATTTCTTCAATTGTTCCTGTGTATCCTGTATCCAGTTTGTATAACTGAATGCATATTTAATCAATGAACATTCCTATATGTGGTCTACAGCTAGTCTATAAATAGAATGGTCCTTCATGTGGTCCACAGTATAAATGGTCCTACCGTGATCCATAGACAATATATAATGGGTCCTACCTGTGGCCTATAACTAGTATATACATTGTCCTACATGTGGTCAAGAGCTAGTCTATGAATGGTCCTACCTGTGGCCCTTAACTAGTATATACATTGTCCATTAAGTGGTCAATAGCTAGTATGTAATTGGTCCTACCTGTGGCATATAACTAGTTCATGTATATACATTGCACATTGTGTTGTCAATAGCTAGTCTATAAATAGTCCTACCTGTCGCCAATAACTAGTATATACATTGTCCATTTTGTGGTCAATAGCTAGTATGTAATTGGTCTTACCTGTGACCTATAACTTGTATATACATTGCCCATTGGGTGGTCAATAGCTAGTATGTAATTGGTCCTTCCTGTAGCCTATAACTAGTATATACATTGTCCATTGAGTGGTCAATAGCTAGTCTGTAATTGGTCGTACCTGTGGCCTCTAACTAGTATATATATTGTCCATTGTGTCGTCAATAGCTAGTATTTAACTGGTCTTCCCTGTGGCCTATAACTTGTATATATATTGTCCATTGTGTCGTCAATAGCTAGAATGTAATTGGTCTTACCTGTGACCTATAACTAGTATATACATTGTCCATTGTGTGGTTAATAGCTAGAGTGTAATTTGTCGTACCAATGGCCAATAACTAGTATTTACATTTGCCATTGTGTTGTCAATAGCTAGTTTATAATTGGTTCTGGTGTTTATACATCTACCGGTATATCTTATTTGCCGTAGTTAAATAAACATTTATGTTAACTAAAGCTTTACATGCGTACAGTCTATAAATAGTCATAAATGCGTACAATAGAGTCTTTAGTCTATAAACTATCCTACTTACCTGTGTTCAATTGCTATACAGGCTCCACAGCAGACGACATCGTGAGTGCCGCAGTACATATCCATCACTTTACCTGGGTGGGTGCTGCATACGTCGGTGGGCAGGTAAGTTGGTGTCTGCATTCGACAGGATACCATGCCGGCTTTATCAACTATTTTGTGTCCTTTCGTTATTCCAAGTTTATTATGAAACACAAGACATGTATCACAAAAGTTAAGTGCACAGTCGACACATCCGTGGAACGCCTCTTTATTGTGACCATCTTTGGCACAGGACAAACATGGAAAGTCAAACAAAATGTCGGACCCCCCCTTCACCGATCTTGAATAACCCGTCGCCATTTTCTTTAATAACTACACCTCTGATAAGTTTTAACTACGCTGTGGCGAGACACACATAACTGATATCGATTGTATACCGGCCTACCTTTAAATATTTCTACCTGGTACCCTAAACTTATCGTTATATTCTCCAATTAGAGGTTGAGCCGGTGTCCAGAAAATACATTTGATGATGTCGATAGTTTGATAATCGACACTTGAAAAGTATCTACAGGTCGTCCAAGGTAACATAATGTAGGATAGTGTCGCTTAATACGTTTGTTTGTTTGAATATTAGCGTCATTTATTTATATCACAGAGGGATGGCAAACGATCAAATTACCTAACCACTCTTTCTTCAGATCCTTAACCATTACTCGAGAACACCCATGTCCACAAGTAACTATTACTTATCCACTTGAAACAGCGGCGAGAGACGAATTTAAATGAGAGGCAATGTCGTATATCTGCCACTACGGATATTGTGGCCGGGCGGGGATTCGAACTTAAGAATTGATAGTAGACTGACCACACCGGGCCCGGCGTCATAATACGTCATGTGTATAGTCCCCCACACCACCGACCCACCATCTGATATCCAGATACAAGTGCATGTTGACCGTTTTAGCATGTTTTGTAGGCTGTTTTATTTATTTTTATTTTTTTTGCATTTGTAGTTGTCTGCGTACAAATATATGATTATGGCCATAGTTAAAATCATACTAGTTTAGTATCCTGATGAACTGTATCTGGATAGTTGGTTTAAGTCATTGTGTTCCAGTCATCATAGTAAGAATCAGAGAAGTTCAACTGTAGTTTAAAAAATCTTCTCTATGCATCGATACATAAATTAAACATGGTCTAAACATGCTTACAAACAATAACATGTGCACGAGAAAGAAAATCATCAAAATGTAAGTCAAACACTTCACTTTCTGTATGTAGTGTGTATGGTGTGTGCTTTTGCCCATTAATTTGAAAAATATATTATCACCTTACAAACTACTGTATTACATGTATTATTACATTAATATTTTTGTCTTTTTGTGGTGGTATGGCAACATCATTTGATCATATCATTTTGTATTATTTTGTATTATTCTACATGATAGTGGGAGCAAGATAAACTTCTGTTATATCGGCAGGGAAGTTTTATCTTGCAGCAACGCACAAATTGATGACGTCGTTATTTTTGTAACGCACAAATTGATGACGTCGTTATTTTTGCATTGTATTAAATCCACGTTTCGAACGTTCATAAACTGTTAATTGTGTCAATAAATATCGATTAGTTCCATAAAAAAACTATATAGATTTTTTTTAATTGATATTGATCAAATATGGAACATTTTTAGGAGCATTTTCCGCAAATGTAAACACATGCGTTTGTTTGCTGGATAAAATCAGTTGTTTTTTAAACTAAAATAAATAAATCACACAAATGATGACATGATAAATAAAATACCATGTCAGTGCCTGTTTCGGCTCGAAAAAAAACCAACGTTAGTCAAGGCTCGTGATTAATTGTTTTTCTTTGCCTAACCTGATAAATGTTAGACACTAACGTGGTATTCTATATAAACACGTATAGCTAGATTGTTTTAGTCGGTCAATGGCGAATCATTCAGACCACCTCGCCGATTATCCTAATACCGAGGAATGACGGAATTGGCTGAGTATGTACGATTGACAGACGAACATGCAAGTATATTTTCGACTTGATTCAGCGGCGAGATAAGTAGTTATTGGCATTTTCCTATGGTGTACAATCAGGGTCAAAAGCACCGGTACCGGTATCGCTATTATATCGGTGCACCGATATATTTGTTTTAACGGTGTACCAATATATGTTATCGGTGCACCGTTAAAATATATTGGTGAACCGTTAAAAGTGGCGGTCCACCGTTATAATATATCGATGTACCGTTTTATATCGCTATATTTTATCGGTCCTCTGCTATATTTTAACGATGCACCGCTATATTTTTATTGATGTACCGCTATATTTTAACGGTGGACCGACGATTTATTACCGGTTCACCGTTACTTATTTATCGGTCCACCGGTATTTAATAGCGGTGCACCGTTAAATAAAATATATTGGTCCGCCGCTATCGTCACACCACCGAATCAAAGGCCTCGTTCCAAAATCATTACAGCGATCGGAGGAGGCTAACAAACAACAATTCACACGGTTGAAATTTAGGGTCACACTTTTTAAAAGAATGCTAGATTATTCAAATTAAAAAAAGATATTGAAACATTTACTGATCGTTCGGCGGTTCAAACTTACAAAACCATATATACATAATTATTTTCTAAATAAGCAAAACTAAACATAAATTTAGAGATTATACAGTTGGAAACCAGTTGGAAACGACAAGTTACCGAATGAAATTTGGCCGCATAGGGCATCAATCAATTAGTATAAACTTATTTATTTTACTTCGATTGTGAAACAAGTTATTACAATTTTGACAAATCACGCTCAAAGATTTATGGGTAAAACCAGTACTAAGCATATGCTGAAAATGTATCTTGATCTTGGTCCGATGCTCTACTGTGTATTCTTTTTAAAATATATATAACTTTACAAGTGCTATATTTACCAATTCTATTTATTCCTTCAAGTTTGTACGCCTTTAATTTGAAAATAAATCATTGTATTAACAAATATGATTATCCAATTGCAGATTCTAAAACCAACTTCTGACTTATTAGGAAATTATCATTTCAATAAATTTTATTATGATTACTGGTTTCCAGACCGTACGTAACACGTGTTACTTAAGGTCATAAACTGGAGGGATTTTGACTTCATGACGGGCCCCTTTATGACCCCTTGTCACAGTTGAGTAATTTTAGTTTTGATAACAAGGTGCAATCATTCGCACCTATTTCCTGTCTGAAGACATTGTCTGGTTAATTTAAATACGTTATAATAATTGAGATCATAATAGTTGTGAGATTGCGTGTTGCGGGATGAGAGTTGTTAGATAATAATTTTGAGATGCGTGTTAGGAGGAGACAGGTCCGTCCGTCCGTCCGCCTGACAGCGGTGATATTTTTTTTCTCGTTATAGAATATCCGGCCCCTGGATGAAACGTCCTTGGAATATCCAACCCCATTTAGCATGGAAAATCCGGCCCCACATTAATTTTGAAAATAATATCATTTATTATTTGGTATATCTTATGAAATATTGGTAAGTTATTAGATAATTTGAAATGCACACATTAATTACTGCGGGATTGTTATTGAAATATATCTCATAACGGGAATTATATATTGCTTACAATAATCAATGACTGTTATTTAAAAGTATTATTTTTGGGAATTAAACACGTATGATTTATAATTAATTAATTAATATAATCAAAAACAACGAATATAATTATATACATCTCTTTCCCTCGTTCTATCTCTCAAGACGAATCTTTTAAACAGATATATACAGGAAAAAAAACACACAAAAACTATATTAAAATTAATAAATATATATTCATCTCTCTCTGAGATCGGTTATAAGTTTGTCATTAATCATTACAATTTTTTGAAAGAAGACAAGAAAAAAAATAGATCGCATATCTTAAGGAAAATGTAACACGGTAGTATGCAATTAATTTTAGTGAATAACAACGTCAACAACTTAACGGGACCAAATATTCCTGATATAAAGGATTTTGCGTTTATTCAATACAATTGTATTGTAATTGTAAATAATGTCCCCCCACTGTATTCTTTTGATATCTATTGAGTGTGTCGTCTTGCGTGAGATTGGTTTATACAATGACGTGTATTTATGCAAACCTTTAAATGCGATTTTATTTTTGAAAGATATTTTTTAAATGGTTGAAGTGCATTCTATTTTGTATATGTGTGGTAATCTGAGACAAAATTGTCAATCGTTAATATCGCGTTATAACTAGCGTTAACAATATATGAAGTATCGGGTATTTCCCTTCTAGTTCCACCGTCTCCATAAACAGAACAAAAACAACACAATTTCAATTAAATATGTTTAATTGTGCAACCAGCTGATATCATACATGTGCATACATATATTTATCATTCAATATGATCGTGCAAATATCTCTACAATGTCAATATCGTCCTTTATTTACTAATAATCATATCATAATTCCATGTTTATGAAATAGAAGCATCTTATGGTGCCTACATTTCAATTTTCATGCTTTTTAAATCCACCTGTACTGGTCGCGCTTTCAACGCTGAATGACCGAATACTGCCAAATGTGCACGGTATACTTTTGCGAATAAGTTTACATTGTTATAAAAAAAAATTACTCATCTGCGACAAGAGGTCATAAAGTCACAACCACTCAATTTTAAGACCATAATTAACACGTGTTATCAAGGAATTATATATCACATATACGTTGTGCATTGATGAGACTGAAATAAAGATTACATATTTAGGTCCTTGTGTTGTGTACAGTATGGAAACAGCAAAACAGTTATCTTAATAAAATGGATTGAAATAATAGTGTTTTTGATAAGTCAGAAGCAGGTGTTTGATATCGATTAGTGTAAATGTTTGTAGCAAATTCAAGGAAGTTTTATAGCTTATAAAGTGGAACGAATAAATAAAACTGGTAAATATTTCTCATGTACTGTTATACATTTTTTAAAAAAAGAATACACAGTTTTGTTCTTTAACGACTTAGTATTCAATTGAATTGTTTTAAAGAGTAATTGATGAATGAATTTCATTCGGTAACTTGTCGTATCCAACTGATTTACAACTGTATACTCTCTGAATTGATGCTTACTTTTATAAAGTTATGATTATTTAAAAAGTAAAACATGTATAGTATATGGATTTTTAAGAGTTTGAACCTCTAATCGGTTAATGTTTCAATAAAACATTTTTTTAATTTGAGTAGTCTAGCATTTGTGTATTGAAAAGACTAAGTCAAAACAAATACACTACCATTACTCTGACATTTTAAGTTTTCAATCCATAATACATTTGAATTCTGAGCAAAACTGTTTTACAATTGTTATTTAAACTTGTCAACAATTATATCAGCTTTACTTCGGTAACATAATTATTAAATTCAGACGTTATTTCAAAAAGTTATTAAAGAAGTGGTAGGGGTGCGACCCTAAATTTGAGCTGCAACGATTTTGGAACGAAGCTTCTGATTGGCTAATCCCAAAGACCCTAATACAGCGATGTGATGATAGCGGTGGACCGATATACTTTATTTAAAGGCGCACCGCTATTAAATATAGGTGGACCGTTAAAATATAGCGGTGCATCGTTAAAATATAGCGGTGCACCGATATTACCGCTATATAACGGTACATCGATATATTATAACGATGGACCGCCACTTTTAACGGTGCACTGATATATTTTAACGGTGCAACGGTATATTTTATCGGTGCACCGTTAAAACAAATATATCGGTGCACCGATACCGGTGCTTTTGACCCTGATTGTACACCATATTTTCCTGAGGGACGCTGCATACGTCATAGATAACATTCTCGCTTGGGAATATCAGTCGAAATTTACAACAGCCAGACAAAATACTTCATTTCAACAAAGATTGTACCTGATACATTTCTACTTAAAATAAAACAAGGTTATTTTACAGTGTTTTGTGCAATATAGGAATATATTATACGATAATGCACTGTGGGGAAAACCATATTGGACGAGATGTCGTAGTGGTCGAGTCGAGTCCATTATAATATTCACCACAATATGTACGAGTAAAATACACTGTAAAAAGATCTTTTTAATCCATACTCCAAACTGAAAGACCTTATCAAAAGAGCAAAGAAAAACCAATATTATTTTAAATCAAATAACCGTGAACGGTTAAAAGCGGCAGACTAAAAATGTTAAAGTGACAGATATTCGGATTTTCTACAACGTCTTGATCGTGGTTCAAACGTAAAATGTATATATCCAGCAATCGTATAAATTGACAGACCTATAAAAGATATAACACATTTAACGTACCATTATACAATAGCGGATAGTGCATGTAACTCTAAACATCTTTTATTGACCTTGACAGCTTTTTATGGCGACAAATTTCAACTAATGCACACTCAAATTTACACATGATGCCTTTCGGTATCTGATACACTTAATGCAAACTGGTGTATGCTTTTGTCTCCTAAGATATTATATAATCCATTAAAACCACTTAACAGTTTTGAAAAAGCTAGAATCACTCCGACTTATATTTCGTCCCAGCACTGTTCCCCTGTGTGCTGATCATGTATCCCAATAATTATGTCGGTGTATGAATTTTGAATTATCACCTATACGTGTTTGGATTATTGTCAGATATTTTCTCACACTATATTTAATGGCAACGTTGTTTTTATAAGTTTATGTATGTTCATGCATTATCAGAAATAAAAAAACAAATGTTACTGTACAGATTGTTTGGCATTTTCTCCTCATCAACATACCTGTCCTTTAAATTTGGCGAAAACAATATTTAAAATCATTTACATCGTGGTAGCGTTCAGTGCTGCGATTAGTCAAAACTACCACAATATCTACCACGAATTTACCTAGACAGATGCGTTGGATTTAGCGCTAATCGGGCGTGGATTGTTAGAAAAACATTTACTGATGTCGTCATAACTGATATTCAATACATACTTGACTTATTTTAAAGAAGATTATGGTGCAAAGACGGCGTTTGTATATGTTTCGTGAATTTTCATGCATTATTAAGGAAGTAATCTTGTTACCTGAAGGGAGTACTTTTCCTCCGATATTTTGCACCACTCCATAGCATAAAGTCACATGGGTTTTACCGTTAGTATTTTGCGTGAGATAAAGTAATTACTGTTATTTAATAATTTGCTAGTAAACTTTAAATTTCGATACATGTAAAACACGTATCTTTTACAAACTACATAGCTGGTCTATAGTAACATATAATAGAACCCCTTTTGTAAATTGCTGACCTCACAATTTAAGCAATTACACTTTAGAACAATAACATAAAAACAAACCTTAAACTCATTTGAGTTGTATTGATGACATATTTACCAGCATTTATCCTAGTGCTTGAAACTATTATGTGGATCTTAAAAGTAGTTGTAACTGTAGTTTAAACATATTTTATTGTCAAATATGTACCAATATACATTCAAACCTGTCTTAAGCAGCCAATCAAGGGATAGAGCAAATGTGGCCTTTTAAGACTAGTAATTGTTTGATACAGGTTAATTTGCTCTGAAAGCATAGACAAAGTAGTAAATAGGAAATAGTAAATGTGGCTGCTTAAGATAAGTGGCTGTTTACTAGAGGTGGCCGCTTATACAGGTATGACTGTACACATATACGTATTACACGTATACAAGGAGCATATTGAAATGAATAAGGCAAACATGCCTTTCCTATTTTCTTTCATATTTTATATCTGCTGCTTTCTTTCCTACCTTTTTTGTTTCTATTTCATTCTTTGCTTCTTATTTTTCTTTGCTACTTTCTTACTTACTTCAATCTTGTTATCTTTATTTCTTTCCATACTTCTTGAAATCTATTTTTCTTTTCATATAGTCTTTTGTCTTGTTTCTTTTCCTTCTTACTTCATTCTTTGCTTCTTCCCTTACTTGATTCAATTGTGTTATCTTTGTTTCTTTCAATACTTCTTATAATCTATTTTTCTTTCCATACATTCTTTGTTCTTGTTGTCTTTGTTACTTTTCATTCTTTCATTATTCTTCAATGAACCTAACTTGCTGTTCTTTGGCCAATTTGTTTTTGTTGAAATTATTTTATTTTAAATTTGACGTGACTAGTGAATTCAAAAGTCATGAAAAATACGTATTTAAATGCGTTTCATTTTTTTTTGTTAATAAAAAGATAATTTAAATAATTTCACAAATAAAATACATTTTGTTCCAAAGTTTTAATGCAATAGTGTTTTGAAACGTCAATTAAAAACGTTATTAACGGTTGAAATTATCTTAAATAATTAATTAATTAATTAACATGAAATGGTTATTATAATCTCAATAATATGTGCATAAAGCGTGTAAATAAAGATACAGTCGCCTAACGTGAAAAGTGCTGGATCATGAGAATGACGTAAAAACTGCAAGGGCGAAGCATGACAATTTCCGAGGTCACTCAAGGACAAGGTGTGAGAGGGTGATTCCCACTTCCGCTGATGGTGGTCTGGGTGGTGTGGGGGTGTAGCTACTCAAGGACAAGGTGTGAGAGGATGATTCCCACTTCCGCTGATGGTGGTCTGGGGGGTGTGGGGGTGTAGCTACTCAAGGACAAGGTGTGAGAGGGTGATTCCCACTTCCGCTGATGGTGGTCTGGGGGCTGTGGGGGTGTAGCTACTCAAGGACAAGGTGTGAGAGGGTGATTCCCACTACCGCGGATGGTGGTCTGGGGGGAGTTTTAGAAATAGAAATAGAAATAATGGCTTCTGCTGACTTTTCAAACTTTTATGTTTCATCGGGCTGAAATTCAGTACTTAAACAAAATATTAACCTGCGGCGGAACACGTCAGTCCGGATATTCAGGTATATAAGATCATTATACAACAAATATATCATAATAATAAAATAACAGTAATAAATTAAGAAAAAATAAATAAGGTAAATAAATAAATATAGTAATCATTTAAAAATTAAAGATCTGATAACCTGGGATAGCCCATTAAAGCAACAAACGCGCTTATTTCGAACGGGTTCCGTTAAAATTGCGATTTTTCTAAAAATTAAAAAAAATATGATATACATGAAATCGTCAGAATGAAGACATTTGCTATAAACTTGTTAAAATGTAACAATTAAAAAAACATTGAATTATCTTTTACTCTGATAACTGAATAATACATATAAGTGGTTCAAAATTCAAGAAATATTTTCAACATATACTTTAAAAGTGAATATTCAAATTTTCTCCAACCTGTGAGGAGCTACATACATGTTTTTTAACTTCACGTTTCAAAGTTTGCTTATTGGTTAATTTCTTCAAATCGTTAGGTAAATAATTCCATTCAGCAATTGCATTGCAATAAAAGGTGCCCGAATCGAAACTCTTAGCATGCTGAACTATAACATTACTTCCACTAAACCTTGTGCAGTTATGAAAAGAAGACACCCTATGAAAGTTATCATAAAGATATTTTGGCGCGGTGCCATGGAAAATATTAAAAACATGATTAAGTCTTAGTTGTTTTACTCAATGGAACAGTTCATACATCAACTTTTAAGTAGGTTACCTATTTGTACCCTTCCTGTTTTTCTATTGCTTCTATCGACCTCTTAACCTTTTAATTTTGATAAGGCGTCACTTTCAAATGTCACTCAGCAGAGTAACCGAGTGTGCCATGAGTGTAGTTTAGATGACTTTCTGGACGCCAATTCTTAGAAACAGAAAATAAAATAAAAACAATTCGAGGAGGCCATTCTTTTGCTTATAAATAATTGTGTCTCAGAGAGGCAGTTTTTGTATACCGTTATATCAGAGATATGAGGCTGACAATATGTTCATATTTAAAAACACAATTGGTAATGATTTTTTTAATTATCGGATCGAAACGAAACGATAGCTACCATATACACAACTAAACTTTCCTAACTACAGTCAACCCTGTCTTCAGTAGCAGTTACTTGCGGAGAAAGGGTGTGCTCGAGTATTGGTTTAACTTTCAGGATCCGAAAAGTGGTTAGGATAACTGATCGTCTGTAAGCCCTCGATGGCATAAATGACACAAATATTCAATTAATCAATTAACGGTTGAACGGTTTAGTTGGAGAAATAGATTGGAAAACTTTTGTATTAAAAAAATCCTATGAATTGATTAAAGACAGCCTGTCAAGAAAAAAAGGGCTAATGCTATCAATGTCTGAAACAATAACATTTAGTTTAAAATGAATATAACATATTATTTTTATTTTTAACTAAAATACGAAGAATTTCCATCAAAACGTGACAAGAATATATTAATCGGAGTGGTAAAATCGAAATGGAATCCCGATTCTAAAAATAAATATAATGCGGGCACTGCTTCACGACCTTCACCTTGTAATAATGACTGTTTCTAAGATTAACCAGATTCAACAATATGAAACCAATAGAAAGTCAGATTAAAGTCACGTGACTCATTTGACAGGTTCCAGAATGCATTGCGCTTTTCCTCATAGGAAAGCAGTTAATGAGGACAAAATTAATCACGTAACAGGTAATTATTTTTATCTCAACATTCTATTTCTAAATAGATAAAATAGCTTTACATACTTATTCTAAAACTGTAAATTTAGCTTACGATACTTTGATGACGTGTCTTTGAAATTCACCAGACATTTCTTGATCCTTTCAGTACATAAGTTCCGTTTATACTAATTTAAGCTCGATTGCGATCAAAGTCCAGAATTCATTTGAACTGCTTGCGCGTGTGCTTCCTGGTTAGAACCAGTACTGAGTGTTGTTTTATTGAGAGACATCAGGTCGAGCTGGGGATCGAACTCCTCAATCTCTGGCGTGAGCGGCCAACACTCTTTCCACCACACTACCGCTCCGCTTCAGTATATTATTTTCGTTTTATAATAATATTTGTCTTAAAATGGTTATCTTTGTCTTAAATACTTTTGAAAGATATATGTTTATTTCTATTTAACAACTCTGTATGTATGTGTAATTGATCATGTATGGCATGTACATGCACGAATACTTTTTATCTATTACAATTAAACAACAGATACATGTGTATACAAAGAAAACATATTTCAATACAACTATTTATGCAGCAGTTTACCATGCTTATTATCGAATGTTTGGACTAGCCAGACCCGGTTAGCTCAGTCGGTAGCGCGTCTGACTACGTGAGCTCGAATCCCTAACGTCCACAATCTCTGTGATGATTGA
Organism: Panopea generosa; assembly: GCA_029582155.1. NCBI lineage: Eukaryota > Metazoa > Mollusca > Bivalvia > Adapedonta > Hiatellidae > Panopea > Panopea generosa. The sequence goes on along the minus strand of CM055905.1, from coordinate 63,302,518 downwards.
TATACGACATTACGTCTCATTATCATTCGTCTCTCACCGACCGCTGATTCATGTGAAAAAAATATCAGTTATTTGCGGAGACAGGGTGTGCTTGAGTACTGGTTAATTTTCAAGAATTCCAGGAAAGGCTGGTTAGGTTAACTGAACGTTTGTCAGTCATCGACAGCACAAACATGACGTTAAATATTCAAACAAAATGCGTGGACTGACGATTGTATACAACAAACAATCAGACAACAAACACATATTTTATTACGGATAAAACAGCGATTGCGTGTTTATAGCCGACACAAATATTACAACGGTACACATTTACCGTATAAATATGTTATAAAGTTTGTGTACGTGTGTAACTGATATCCAAGCAATCACATTTACAAGAAGTTAGACATGTCGTGTATAACTAATCGTACATACTAGGCCAATACCGCCAGCCTTCGGTATGTAATTAGGCAATCGGATCGCTTGGCCATTTTCGCCTTCGTTCGAAATAACGTTATTTCGAACATAGGCGGAAATGGTCGAGATTGTGCAATAAGGATGATTGGCGAAGTGTTTCGAAACATGTATAACATAACTTAACACAAGATACTTATCTCAAACAGGAAAAACACAGTCGTGGGGTTTCAAACAAAGTTTATGCAGCAGGAGTGTAAATATTATGTAGAGGATCTTACATTCGTGCTCATTTATTATTGAATTTATTATACGAGTTATCAACAATAAATTACGCAAGGTTTTGCCGAGCATCAAATCATTTTTTCCAACGAGTTTAATCAGTCGACTAATAAATGAGCACGAATGTAAGATACTTTTTATCACATAACGTTCTCAGGAATATGGTACATTTACCGTTTATTTCTGAGATCACTTATATAAAGATCGAGAAAAAACATTCTTGCATATTAGTTTTCATCAGTCACCTTCATTTTACCATGAAAACTCGGAAAATAGCTCGGTAACAACAACAACAACAACAACAACAACAACAACAACAACAACAACAACAACAGCAACAACAACAGCTATACATTTATGTGGAGTGTGTGGTTCAGTGGTAGAGCATCAGCCCCATGATCGGAGGGTCGTGGGTTCGATCCTCTGCCACGGCCATGTGTGTCCTTAAACATGACACCTTTTCCGAATATATGCTTTGTAATGGTTCTACCCAGGAAGACTTGGTGATTTGTATACCAAGTCTTAATAATTGGTTTCACAAGCGAAAAAGAATAAATAAGTTTAAACTAACAGTAATAAAAACGTTTTTTTTTTATTCATCTCAGGTTACACAGACATGTTATGTACAAAATTAGATAATGATACAATCATCAATAAAAATATGTTTACACATACAGATTTAGTTACTTGAGGCATAGGGCATGCATACATATATACAACTATGTAATAAAGAAGTACAATTTGAGTGGGGACAGTCAAAACATATCGAAAGTAGCTATACACGAATATTTTGTGCCAGACAATTAAAGTTATGTAATTGACAATTTAGTACAATATATTCGTATGCAATATAAACTTTTTTTAAAAAAAGATACCAATTTCCGCAAGTAACTGGCTCCTGTTTTACTAATACATACTTAAATTCCTAAAAACTTAAATCTAAAACAAGCAGCCGGGTGATCATAATTTAAGACTGGTTACAGTAAAATTGTATATGGTTTAATTGATATTGATTATATAATAAATAATTAACCAGTCAAAACTTAGTAACTTTTTTAAGTATTTAAGTAAAATGTTAGTGAAACAGAAGCCAGATAACTGTCCCACTTGAATCAAACAAATAAACAAACAAATCCCACAGGAAATACACATCTTAATGCATGGTCGTCTTAGACTCTGATGATCATCGTAATAGGAACTATGAAACACGCTTAAAATGACAAAATATAGACTTACAGTTTTAACCGGTAATGGAAAACGTTGAAATGTACTTAATAAAATATACTGATAAGTATTTCAGTATAAGTCCATTTTTCAGAGTTTTTCAGTTAATTTGAAATAATACAGGTAAACAGATCAGTTAAAAGCTCAGCCGATTGGGTCAGCTAATAGCAATACTAGTAAAGTCACAGGGACAGGTATAGAATTTTTCTGCTTTTGCATTGGGGGTTAATAGACCTGATTCGGGAGATATCAAATTCTGGGGTAGACTAGAGCATCTGTTCAACTAGCGGTTGTATGATACCAGTACATGACTAACGTCATAAACTAGTAATAGTTGTCGGGTATTGTTTAAGAATTGATTTACTTCCAAAATTAGTACATTTGTCGACTATAGAATAAACATTTACTCTCTGTCTCTCTGTCTCTCTCTCCATATATATACATAGTAAAAAACGCTACCATATCTGCAAGCTTCATCAAAAGTGCTTTTATATCAACAACTTTAATATCACTAAATATATGATGTTCAATTTTCAAATTACTCATCGGCCAATTGGAATTCATCACAAATTCATGTTTCTTACGCAAACCATGTTTGTGTATGTACTAATTTAAGAAAAAAACATGCGTATAATCTTTAAATAACATCAAAGCGTTTCCGTGAGTATTGGTACGAGACATTCAATCGCATTGTCATTCATCTGTCACCACTGATTAAAGTGGGAAAGTTATCAGCTACTTGCGGAAATAGGGTGAGCTCGAGTATTCGTTAACCTTTTTAGGATGGTGAACTGATCGTCTGTAAGTCCTCAATAGTATAAAATGAAGCTAAATAGTCAGACAAACAAAATAAACAAACATGAAAAGTACAGTTCACATCTCACTGCATGGTCTGAGCCTCTGATGGTGAGGACTTCATGTCTGCAAGCTTGGTCACCAGTGCTGTTATATCAACATCTTTGCTTACCACAACAATGGTGTTGATTAACACCCTAGTCGTGATCTTTGGATCCTCTTTGCATATCAGAAACAGTTCCGAGACGTAATGGCCTTTGGACAATTTTTTATTCACAGCATTTTCGATTTCTGTATATTCCAGTCCAAGTTCCAAAAATAGAAAGACGTACTGGTAGATATGCTGATCAACGAACTCGCTCACGATGTCCCACTGTTCCTCATTAGGTACACCGTCCAATAGTTCGGGCTGTAAACCTTAATGAAAAAAATATATTACTTAAATCCTGTTTGGGAACATATAGAAACATACCACTGTTTTTCATTATGACACCGTCCAAGAGTTCTGGTTGTAAACCTTCAGACAAAAAATGAGCAGATCTATATTCACTATACAGTAAAACACCTCTAAAACGACGTACCTCTGTGACCAAGGAAACGTGGTCTTAATAAAGGGTGGTCTTATATTCGAGTTTCAGGATCGTAGGCATTACTCTACACTATTCATGTATTTGTGTCAATGCTGTATGTAACCGTAATAGTAGATTGATGTATATTATAGTCTGCCTGTGTGTACATAATAAAAAAATACTGTTATAACAAAGATAATAATAGTAAAATATTACAAAAAAATGAAAACAAAATATCGGGGGAACCGATGGATGCTTTCCAAACAAGTGCTTGAGTGAGTAGAAGCTGCATTGTTTGTAAAGGGAAGAAGGGGTGAATTGAAGATACTTTTTGAAATAGATTTTTGGTGCTTCAACACATTGACCTCTATACATGTTCGAAGTCTCATTGAATTTCCTACAGTACTCTTGAATACCAAAACAAGAATTCGGGAATGGACACAATGAAATGACCATAACTCTGTGAAAAATTATCCAAACAAAATGCAAACACATTGTACACATCTCACATTGTAGTGATGCATCCTTGAGTGTTTAATATATTTCCAACTAGACGTTTTAGAGAACTAAATGTAGCACAGACAAGGATGTAGTAATGGACGGAATCAAAGGACCATAACTCTGTAAAGATCATCGACACAATATGCGCATCCTAGCAAGATTTACCATACAGTTACAACCAGAAGTTGTAATGCTATGGCTCAGACAATAAAAGATTTAGTAATAGATAGAATCAAAGGACCATAATTCTGTGAAAAACCATAAAGTATTACCATAATCTTCCGTTGGAACCGTCCTCATAACCACTCCAATTAGAACTTCCCACGTGAAGTACTTTTCTAATTGTTCCACTAAATTTCCTAAAGTGACATTGTCGCTCTTGGAGGCCATGTGTCCTTTCCAGGCAGTGGGAATGAGGAAATTCGCTTCGGCGTCGTTCATGCTCATGGTTGCCGTCTCCGCAACTTGTCGAGGTAGTTGCATAATCCGTACAAGGATATATGGTTCGCAATGGCGTGGTTGCTGACAAGAACCGAGTAAATGTGACAACCGTGCTAGAGTTCGATCATCCGAGATGTCTTTCAATCGTTTTCTTACTTCGGAGTTGTCCTTCTGCAACACACACATATATATAAGTGTAAGAGTTGAGGTCGATGAGAGAGAGAGAGAGAGAGAGAGAGAGAGAGAGAGAGAGAATGAGAGAGAGAGAGAGAGAGAGAGAGAGAGAGAGAGAGAGAATAAGAGAGAGAGAAAGAGAGAGAGAGAGAGAGAGAGAGAGAGAGAGATTAATGTCTTTAGACAAAAGGAGAGACATGGTACCATATAATTAATGTAATACTTGCATTTTGCTTACGTTTGCCCTCTAACATATGTTTAAGCAATATTTAATTCTCTCAAGAACCGAGGAAATGTGACAACCCAGGGGTCGTGAGTTGAATCCCTGCCCGGCAGCAATCTCCATGGTGACTGATATATGACACAGTGTCTCTTCCATCAGTACCACTGATTCCAATGGGAAAGTTATCAGTTGCTTGTGGAGATGGGCGTTCTCGAGTACTGGTTAACCTTTCAGGAACTCACAAAAGAGTGGTTAGGTTTACTGACTGTCTGTTAGCCCTAGAGGGCATAAAATTGACACTAAACAAACAAACAAACAAGCTAACTCTGCACCATCATAATACCATTACCGATACTATCGTTGAACGAAAAATTTCACTTATTTTAAAATTAACTGCAACTGTGACTATATAAATATACTGGGCTATTGATCAATGCATCTGAAGGGTCTATACAAGGGACACTGTTTGAGTGTGCAATCAATGTTCAATTAATGAAAATACAAATGAAAAGCCAGGGCTAATAAACGAGCAGTATAAAACGATATCAAGACCATTTGGCCAAGTCTTGTCACCAACGTTAACGCCAGAGCGACAAGATATCTTCAGCATTGAAGTCGAAGAGTGACATTCTGCAACTCTGCCAAAACTATCCAGTCAAGGCTCTCTTCAACACACTGGCCATTTGCCAAGCCTCTGAATGGTAGGAATTGATCAATGTGTGATCAAAATCACACAGGTGCATTTGATATCTGAGGACATAAAATATAAATTGGTTTAATGAATGTGCATCTTTGTACTTAATATTCAATAAGATATAACATACATATCATATATTAACTTTCATAAACAAAATTCAATTCAATGTAAACATCTAAATGTTTCCCTCAGAGCTGCGTTTTTTCAAACACGTCACATTTAAAACGACACTTGGCAGCCAACTGATTTTAAGAATGAAGCAAGGCCACCATTAAAATTGTTTTGTTTGTCATTTCTGACCCGAGCCATGTTTTCTATAATTCTTAATGTTTTTTAATGGAGTTAATGCAACTTGAACCATTTAAACCCCAAACTTTTCTATAAAAAGAAATGGGAGGAGCCTAATTTCAAATGGTGGCTCTTTTTTGCAACAATGTTGAATTGGGAGATGTTTTTCTGTAAAACATAGTAACAAATATGTCATTATTTTCAAAAAGAAGTGCATTTGTAGGGACATATTTTGTCTTTATAAAAATGCCCTTTATTCACAAAAGCTCCCAGAAACAAAGTAGTAGTAGTCCTTACAAAATTGAAATATCAAGGAAAATTTGCTAAATATTTGAATTTTGAACCCCGTTTGACCCTTTGTCACGTGGTGTAAACAGCAACACTTGCTTGGAGATGTGTATAACCTACTTGTGAGGAGCCATGCAGTGTTTGATATCTCAGAGTAGAATAATGTGTTGGACTTTCAGTTTGTGAATTACATGTTTAGGAAGATCAATCTTCATAATATTTCTGCCTTTTTCATATACATGTATAAACAAATTATTATACATTGTAGTTTATGGCTTATCTCAGATACATGCATACTTGCTTTTTTATTTGGATGTAAATAAGTTACAATTCACCCTTACCTTGGCTGATCATTGTTTTAAATCCCATAATTCACAATAGCTTCCTTTTGGAAATAACTTTTAGTTTTGTGTTTTAGCAAATGAAATGTCATTGTATTGTTTATACAGTTCTTATGTCACAGCCTTCAATTAAAAACACTTAGTGCTATATAGGTGGCCTTGGGTGTTTGTGTATGAACCATGTACTAGGTTCAGAACACAAATTGGCATAATTTAGATCTTGGTTGGTTTAATATTCTTTGCTTTTTTTTCTTACATAATGAAGTAGGAACCAAACTCCTACATTTGAAAACATATTCCAATATTGTCTGTATCTACGTTTTGGTAAATGACTGTTTCTTTGATTAGGAAATGAAAATTCACCGAGCCAAAACTGATGTTGAAATGTTATTAACGGACATGAAGCAATATCCATAATTGTTCTACAGGAATGTATTTATTTTCATCATCATCATCATCAGCATCATAATCACTTCCCCACTTTCCCCATCTGTGCCTCAATTTTTGTCCTGAATGCCATCTGACAATAAATATTCCTTTAAGTTCTGTGTCTAACTATAGTTATTTTCATCAACATTAATTGACCAGTCTGGTGAAACTAAATGATCTTGAAATCACACTCATTATAATCAAATATATGAAATAATATACGAAATTGGTCCCTCGAAACCTTCAAAGTATTTCCACATTTTCTTCCATTTGTAAGTTTTGCCAGGGAAATTGTGAACCTAAATGGAATGGGTCATTCTATTATGTTAAAGGGGTTTCTGTATTTTCAATCTTTTTATGTTTTGTCTCACAAATAATTGTTTGCCCTTTACTTGTGTCCAAGCAATTTATTTACAATTCATTACAACATGTATGCCTGTTTGATATAAGTCCATAATAAATACGATAAACCATTTTTCATAAATAGTTTTATTCTCTCTCAGTAAATAATGTACTAATCCATGGAACTTGACCCAAATAATTTCACTTTATCTCTTTGATCATGACCAGAGATGTGTTATATGTAGCCCAGCATGAAACTGTAAATTGGATGTATCTAATTAGCAATTTTGTTTATTATGCATGCAGATAAGATGTCTATTGCAATATATTTGAATGCTGTGTTTGCTGTACTTAATCTGGGGAAACCTTTATTTTAATCCATAATACTGAGGAACCTGAATGTACAATAAACATTGTTGCTTAGATTAACTTCCATAATATCAATCAATTATATTTACAAGAAATTCAGTGTGTATTAACTTGCAATAGGCAGTATCATCTATGGCTATGCTGGTAGTTACAGCTTATGTTGGACATGAGTATTATCAAATAACTGTAGTAAACTTGTCGGCTGCTAGTGATAAGCCCCGCCTATAATACTGTGTGTAGGAGCTACCGGCGATGGGCCTTTAAAACAATGAAGAACAAGGCTGTAAACTCTTTTAAACTTACATACAAATAAAACCTGTGTAAGAAGTCACCTCTATTAAGCAGCTACTTGTCTTAAGCAGCCAGATTTATTTCCCATCTCTATGCTTTCAGAACAAATTAACCTGCATTAAGCAACAACCTGTCTTAAAAGCCACTTTTGGTCCTTCCATTGACTGGCTGCTTAAGACAGGTTTGACTGTATTTATATTTTCATTGTTTTGTTTTTACCCCATTTTCGTCATTTATAATGACATAATTTATGACATGCTAACATATGACTTGTAGCTTGCTTTGAACAACCTACCTATCTATCTTATTCTTTTCAGGGGCCAACCAGAAAACATGGTTGTTGCATTGTGTTTAACATTGCTTTCAACAATTTTTAAATCATATCATGAGTGTCTTCTTGAGACAGTATTTCGAGTGCTTCTACACTGGAGTATCATACTGCAGACACATGGTATGATACCAAACCCAGTCACATTACACTGACATCGGGCTGACCAGACCTAGAACTGTCATCTAAAAGCTGAGCGTCAAGACAGGAAGCCTCCAGTATCATCACCCAGCACCTCTCACATGTGAGGCAGATGCTCTACCCCATGACTACCACTGTGCTATAACCATCCAGATAATAATAATAATAATGATACTGTCAATTTTTTTTGTTTCCTGTGACAAGTTGGGAATTTCTTTTTTCCTTTTTATTTCTATGGTTCAAAAAGTTTAGAAAAAAAAAATCAACAACAAAAAATCGATTAAAACATTTTTAAATATTGACTCAAAACAAAACTATTTTTTCAATTGAACTAAATTTGAACGCAATTTTTTTTGGCCTTAGTTTATATGTATTTGAAAGCACTGTTGGGTCATAGGTTAAAAGGGGTAATGTTCATTTCCTATCAGTGTTCTTTTTTCATTATGTCGTAAAATGATTTTACGCTTATTTTTTTATGTTGGTCGATGAAAGTTTTTAGTTTATATGTTTATTGATGGTGTTTGATCTCGGCATGCCTGTTTTATTGTTTATTGATTTATTATATATATTCCCTGTAACAATCAATGCATCATTGCATGTCTGTATTGTTAATGTACTAGATGGGTATAAAGTTTGTCTGATTCAGGTCACAATTTCTGCTTCCAGTTGTTCTGATGATCGTGTTTACAAAATCTAATAGATTCACCACCTTACATTTGCACCCATGTGTTACAGGACGAGAAAAAAAAATATGCAGCCAGTGTTGTACTCGAACCCGGAACCCTTCGTTTACAGTGCAAATGCTCTACCGTCTGAGCTAAACAAACCACTTACATAAATTCCTCTCCTAGTAGGTTACATACACACTGTGACTCATGCAGGGCTGTCATTAGAATCTGGGGGTTGGGGTGCAAATGTAAGGTGGTATATCTATTAGAACCTGGGGGTTGGGGTGCAAATGTAAGGTGGTCAATCTATTAGATTTTCGGGGTTGGGGTGCAAATATAAGGTGGTCAATCTATTAGAACCTGGGGGTTGGGGTGCAAATGTAAGGTGATAAATCTATAAGAACCTGGGGGTCGGGGTGCAAATGAAAGGTGGTAAATCTATTAGATTTTGGGGGTCAGGTAGCAAATGTAAGGTGATAAATCTACTAGTTTTTTGGGGTCGGGGTGCAAATGTAAGGTGGTAAATCTATTAGATTTTGGGGGTCGGGTAGCAAATGTAAGGTGGTAAATCTATTAGAACCTGGGGGTCGGGGTGCAAATGTAAGATGGTAAATCTATTAGATTTTGGGGGTCGGGGTGCAAATGTAAGGTGGTAAATCTATTAGAATTTGGGGGTCGGGGTTTAACTGAGCAGCATTCTGTTAGCCTTCAATGGCATAGAAATGATGCTAAAAACTCAATAAAATTTCTTTTAAAAATATTAGTATAAACGAAACAACTATTGATTGATTGATTGAATATTTAGCATCATATTTATGCCATCGAGGGCTAACAGATGATTAGTTAACCAAACCACTGTTTCCTGGGATTCTGGCAGGCTAACCAGTACTCGAGCACACCCCATCTCCGCAAGTAACTCATAACTTTCCCACTTGAATCAGCGGTGTGAGACGAATGATAATGAGAAGCAACCATCACAGAGATTGTGGCCGGATGGGGATTCAAACTCATGACCCCTGGATTGATAGTCAGATATGTTAACGACTGAGCTAATCGGGCCCAGCTATAAACTAAACAAAAACACTACCTGGTGTGTTGTCATATTCAGTTGCAGTGGTTCCCTGAACCACAGGGTCGGTGACTTTACGGCCTCTAAGCATCGTCTGCTCTTGTCAGCATGATCTTGTACTGAAACAACAACAATAACGAGAGCTAATTACCTATCCAAGTTTTCTATATAAAAACATATGAGTAAAAGCAGCAGTAGTTAGATTTGACATTTCTGCTTCAATAATAAATATCACCCCATTGATGTAAAAAGGAATATTTACTCGGTACCTTACTGCTCTAATGGGACTTAATCTTCTATTTGTCAGTAAAATGAATGAAAATTCTACAATTCTGCACATCATGACTAGATGTGTATGAGGAATATAGCCTTGTTTTTCCATGTGAGCAGGTTCAGGGAAAGCATTAAAATATGTTTAAAAAACACATCTAAATATGTTCCCTCAGAGCTGCGTTTTTTCAAACATGTCACATTTAAAACGACACTTGTTTTTTTAATGGAGTTAAATGCAACCGTGAAGAAAGATCAACAGACAATTTGTTGTACATGTATATATACTTATAGTATGTATATTAAAATGTCAATTTGTTCATTTATTCTTCTTGAATTTTGTGAATTTGTCATTGAAAACAACCTTATTTTGATATATATTTGTATGACAACACCATAAAATGACTGATAGATCTACGCTAACATGTTTATAGCATCTTGAACAAGTGGATAACTTAAATTACAAATATATGTAATGTATAAAACCAAGGATTTGTATAGAAGGATAGGAGACTTGCATCTGTTGACTAAATGTTGATAAAACAGCACACAAAGGATTCATAATTTGCAAATTAACCTATTGATCATGCTTCAAAGGCAACAGATTTCTTGTACATTAACTGTAAGTTGTATGAAATCTAAGTTGTTTAAACATGTTTCAATCACGCAAAATGCTCTTGAATTAAGGATATTACAGTTTAAAGGAAAATTAATCGTAATTTGTCGTTATTTTAGCTGCAGTATACACATGTTGTAATCACAAGTACTTTGACAAATTTAAACACAAATTTCTGGGAATGATATTGTTTTGACGACAATTTCATTCTGCAGTTTAAGAATTTTGATTTGTGTTCCTGAGATGAATTGAAGTGAAGATAAATTCATTATTGATAATTAAAAACGAGATATTGCGAGATTTTGCGTAAATATGCGAGCGTTCACAAAAACATTGTCAGTTGCCTTACATTCTCTATATAATTCCTTAATACAATTGTAAGAATCTCACACTCATTATCAGGTGATATATTACATAATTCTGTCTATCTACTGTATCTGCATTCGACGATTGTGTACAGGCACAAAGTGCACAGGTTATAGGGCATTTGAGTGTGCGCCAGACTGCGTCCTTTGCAGAGGCATTGGCAAAGAAGGCGCAATCACTGAGTAACACAGAAGTTCAGATGATCTTTTATGTGCACTGGGTATCACTCTCCCTGTACATGGGACCAGCTGCTTTTATCCCCATCGAAGGATTTGCATGCTTTCACTTTTTTTAAAAAAAAGTACTTGACGATACTTCATCAGGAGTCATTCTGGGTCTTAGAGCATGCTACCCCACCGTAACTTATTTATTACAATCATGGCAACAATTATAAATTATCATCCAGTCCGTCATATAACGTATATTTGTCAACTTGTTTAACACATTCATTCATAAACAAGCACTTTTGATAGATCTATGTACTAAATGCCTATCTGTAAATTCATGTTCAATAATATGTCATAACATATGTCCATATATATATATAAGCATGTTGAAACTTGATCTCATGATCTTAACCTGAACAAATTATTGAAATGATGATAACTACATACATTTATTGTTAGTTAAAAAGTCACCTCTTTAAAATAAAAGTGTAGTCAAGTGTTGGCTGAAGTTTCTGAGCATGTTTACAATCTCAATAAATATTGGGTTACGATAAGCTGCTTTCGTTAAGCAAAATGTGCGAGTTTGTTTTCGATTTCTTTCCCCTAGAGATAAATGCCTACAACAACTGTATAACAGTCAAATGTAATATTTTTTTGTGATTCTATTTTCGTCGTTACATAAAGCATTCAAAATCCAACCACAAATGTCTTTAAATTATGTAATAAATATGGAAAAAGAAACCAATCGGCGGGAAAAAGTTTGCAACCACCTGTCAAATCGTTTGCCGTGCTCTATTCGTGACATGCTTCAAAATATTGACTTACCAAGCTGTTGCTTTCAGGAGCTGTTATTACTGATGCTATTTACGACGGTTTAAATCAGCATTTTTATGGCAAAATGTCAAAATACAAATGTAAATAGAAGAACTTACCAATAAATTCCATGGTAGCCGCCTTTTTGAAGCTTTGAGTGGAGAATTATGGGAAGTTGGTTACCAATCCAAAGGAAACAACTAAAAAACTAGACGAAATAATATTGTATGAGTTATCTTTTCTATAACATTTACATTTATTAACATCATTTGAAAAAATTAACTGAAACAAAGCTATAAGTCATCTAAACTTGTAAAATTTGCCAAGTCAACCATCTATGGGCCAATTACTGCTAAGATCAATAAAATATCCATCATCATTTTTTTTCCAAATGATTTAAAATAGCACAATCGATTTGTTGGTTTATTTGAATATTTAGCGTCATTTTTATGTCATCGAGCGCTAACAGACGTTCAGTTAAACACTCGTACATGGTATCCTGGAATGTTAACCAGCAATGAGACGCAACGTCGTGTATCAATCACCGCGGAGATTGTGGCCGGGCGGGGATTAGAACTCACGACCCCTGGAATGGTAGTCAGAAGCGCTACTGGCTGAGGTTACCGTGCCAGAATCAATACTATCAAGAAAACTGTTATGCTTTTTATATCTTTCATTCAGTATCAGTATTTTGTTGTATGGCGTAGTTAACTCCGAATTGCAATCGAAAATGTGTATACATATGCAGATAAAATAAAACTTGTTTCACTATAATTTATGACGCAGTTTCCATTCCTCGATCATGTTGATATCGACATCAGTAACTAACAAAACTGATGGAGGACAAGGCACAAACTGACGGCAGGACAGTGTTCTAGCACAATTAGTGACAGGACAAGGCACAAATACAATTAGTTGCAGGACAAGGCACTAATAGGCTTTTGTTAGATAATGATTGATTGATTGATTGATGTATTGATTAATTGGTTGATTGAATATATAGTGTAATTTTTATGCCACCGAGGGCTAATGGACGATCAACTAACCTATCCACTGTTTGCTGGGATCCTGAAAAGTTAACCAGGACTCGAGCACACATCATCTCCGCAAGTAACTGATAACTTCCCCACTTGAATAAGCTGTGAGAGACAAATTATACAGACACATAATATCGTTTATTTGTCATCACGAAGACTGTTGCCGGGCGCGGATTCGAACTCACGACCCCTAGATTGATAGTCAAACACGTAACTGACTGCGCTAAGAGTTTGACTCATGGGACTAGGGTTTGTTTCCAGCTGATGCAACCAAATCCCCTCACATTTGTGTTATACTAGATACCTGTTCCATTTATGTTAATAATTTAGCTTCGGCATACATTCCATTCTAGTGAGATAATAGTTAATAGCAAAATGGTTATAAGTATTGAAATGTATTTAAAATCATATAGGTTTAAGACATTTATGCATTCGTTTAACTTTGTGTCGTTCTTGTGTATATCTATTGTGTTCTATATCATATTATGCACAATGCTTCATTGCCATTCATTATATCCATTCACACCCAGCAGGTTTACACAACGGCACGTCATTTAACACCAGGCATTCGCCTCTTTAGTGTATTGAATAACAGCAATGCACACGCACAAATAGTGAAATGAGTCTGGGTGAATTGGTCTATCATTCACCTAAGTAAGGTTATGCTGAATAACCAAAGCTTGGCCTTAGATGTTACAGGTTTTTTCCCGAATAATTATACCGAGGTACATGTATATATTGCTGTCTCTGTCAAAGCTGCCATGGACTAGAGCAATATGGTGAAAATGATATTAAAACAAAAAATGAGAAACTGTATCACCATAAGGATTCTGTAATAGTATCCCAGATTTCTATTAGTTGTCCCTGTGGTATAGTTATTCTATATAAAGTTCTACCTGTTGTATATAGTTAAGTTATATAAAGTTCTACCTGTGGTATATAGCTAGTCTACCTGTGGTATATAGTTGGTCTATATATAGTTCTACCTGTGATATAATTCTAGTCTATATGTATTTATAACTGTGGTATATCGCTACTCTGTATAAAGTTCTACCTGGTGTATTTATTTAGTCTATGCTTTGTCATATCTTATACTTGTATCTATGCTGTGTCATATCATATACTTGTATCTCTGCTCTGTCATGACATATATTTGAACCTATGCTCTCTCATGTAATATACTTGTATCTATGCTATGTCATGACAAATACTTGTATCTATGCTATGCCAAGGTACATACTTGTATCTATGTTCTGCAATGACACATATTTGTATGTATGCTCTGTCATGACAAATACTTGTATCTATGCTCTGTCATGACATATACTTTTATCTATGCTATGTCATGACAAATACTTGTATCTATGCTCTGTCATGACACATACTTGTACCTATGTTCTATCATGACAAATACTTGTATCTATGCTATGTCATGACATATACTTGTATCTATGTTCTGCAATGACACATAATTGTATTTATGCTCTGTCATGACAAATACTTTTATCCATGCTCTGTCATGACATATACTTTTATCTATGCTCTGTCATGACATATACTTGTATCTATGTTCTGCAATGACACATAATTGTATTTATGCACTGCCATGACAAATACTTTTATCCATGCTCTGTCATGACATATACTTTTATCTATGCTCTGTCATGACAAATACTCGTATCTATGCTCTGTCATGGCACATACTTGTACCTATGCTCTGTCATGACAAATACTTGTATCTATGCTCTGTCATAACATATACTTGTACCTATGCTCTCTCATGTAATATACTTGTATCTATGCTCTGTCATATCATATGCATGTATCTATGCTCTGTCATGACACATACTTGTGTCTATGCTCTGTCATGTAATATACTAGTATCTATGCTATGTCATGACATATACTTGTATCTATGCTCTCTTATGTAATATACTTGTATCTATGCTCTGTCATATCATATACTTGTGTCTATACTCTGTCATGACACATACTTGTATCTATGATATATCATGACACATACTTGTATCTATGCTCTGTCATGACACGTCCTGTATCTATGCTCTGTCATGACACGTACTTGTACCTATGCTCTCTCATGTTATATACTTGTATCTATGCTCTGTCATGACACATACTTGTATCTTAGCTCTGTCATGACACATACTTGTATCTATGATCTACCATGACACATACTTGTATATATTCTCTGTCATGACAAATACTTGTATCTGTGCCCTGCCAGGACACATACTTGTATCTATGCTCTGTCATGACATATACTTGTATATATGCTCGGTCATGACAAATACTTGTATGTTTGCTCTATCATGACAATTATTTGTATCTATGCTCTGTTATGACATATACTTGTATCTATGTTCTGTCATGGCATATACCTATATTATATGCTCTGTCATGACATATACTTGTTCCTATTCTGTGTCATGACATATACTAAAAGTCACATTGTCAATATTATTTTTATACTTTGATAACTCTGTCACTGAACACCAACATATTTCATATACTTTTTTATAACTATTGTAACACACTGTTGTGATGATTCCATATTGTTTACAAACACAATTTATGTTTGGAATGTTTTAATTACTTCTTTGTGCATTCTAAATAGTTTAGATATTTGATTTTAAACTCAAAATTATATCGTTTATGATATAAACATTGGACATTATAAAATATGTATTCATTGATTGATAAAATAAACATTTGAAAGTATATTTCATTTGAAGTCTTAATAAGATAGTAACTTTAAAGCGCTCTGTAACGTCGTGTCATATTCGCAGAATGCATTGTGATCGTACCAATATAAATATACGACGGACATGTATCGGAGATGTCCATTGACGTAAATTATTTTAATTGTATTAAATTTCATTTACAAGTTCTTATTCTGAACTGTTCGATATAGTCCGTGTTAGTCCGTGTAAAAAAAGGAGTTTCTTTTGTTTTACTTTTATCGTCACACTTTTAACGTTTCCAATGTCTATCTTGACAAGGTGAACACTTTTGTATATTTGTTAAAACTCATGGTAACAATCAGTCTGGAATTGATGACGTCATAGGTGAGTGACTGTGGCCTGCGTATCCCATCTGTCTCTGTCAGTAGAACATTTATCTTCCTCCCCTGGTTATCCACCTGTTTTATGTTGTGGGAATGGTATCCACATACCAGTAAGTTGTCATTCTCCAGGACACAGGCTCCCCAGGGAGACTTGAGCTGCGGGTCAGTGAAGGTGTGTTGTACATGTCCCTGTCTTGTCATGGTAATCACGCCTTTTGTCCCATCTATCACGTGTACTTTGGTTTCATCATTGCTCAGAACAATCCCTCTTGGGTTGTCGAATATTCTCCGTCCTGTTGGATCATTACTGATGGTTCTCAAGTGGCTGCCGGTCATGTTGTATACTCCTACTTGTGGTGGATCGTCACCGGTGACAAACAACTCTCCATTACTGGCGGTCAGGTATTTAGGGAACTGTTTCACCTGGAATGACCTTGAGACTGACAGTCTACCGGATGTAGATACAAACTGTATCTTCTCGTCGTCATACAGTGCTACTGCTACTTCTGTTGGACTTGTTCGACACATGCCCCATGGCCGAGCAGATACTGTACACTTGTCTACAACCTTGTAGCTTGTATCCAGCCTTGTTAAAGTGTTATTTGCGCAGTCTGTTATCATTAATGATCCGTCATCGAGCAGACATGAATCCATCATATCACAATTGTACTTATCACTGACAGTGATATCCATGTGTAATGCCGCGGAGCTGATTGGTTTAATGTTTCTAGGCTTAGGATGGGGTTGAGGGGTTATATATACGTTGTCAAGTGTTGTCAACTTTACCTCTCCAATATTTTTCAACTGAACAAAATAATCAGTGATATCCGAGTTGAAAGAAAAGTTCATTGTTTCATTCATTGGAGTTTGTTTAAGCTGTTCCAGTAACTTGGTTCCTTCACGATTGTTTTGTTTTCCCTTTCTTACGTTTAGAAACAAGTTCACTTCGTTATCTCCCTCAAGGTTGTCAAAGTGTTTTATGCTGATGTCCAGAGCTGCTTTTGTTTCTCGCAGTGTTTGAACGTCTGTGTTTACTTTACTTTCCAATCTGTTGTGCACAGTGTCTACTTCTTCTTTAGCTTTCTTCACCATTTTGTCTAGGTGCTTGACTATCATCTCACGACCGGCGTCTATGTCCGTCAGACATTTGTCTTTATCTTTTCTGATTTTCTTCAAATTTTCTTCTTTGCTTTTCAGTATCTGGGAAAGCTGTACCTGGCCATGTTCCAACCCGTCTTTAACGTCCTTGAATTCGGTGCTGGTTTTAATACCCTTGGCAACATTAGGGAGGTAGTCAACCCCTTGACACGGCCTGGAATATACATATTTTGGGAGTGTTTGAATTATAATTCATTCCATTTTAAAATCAATATTTGTTACTGATTCAGTCATCCGGCTTACAAATATTATATCAAACCATAAACACGCGGTTTGGAATATAACTATGTATTACATACAAATATATTCATGTACAAAATTAAATACGTGAATCATCAAGTTTTACATGATGAAGTTCAAATTCTGCTTCACACCAGTAAACACATTAAAGATAGCTATATTTCATCTGCATGTCTTATTCGCTCTATTCTCCATATCTTACTTTTATAACGACCATAACTATCGAGATATTGAGTTTATGCATATTTATTTTAGCTCGACTCACTCGTCTATGAATGTGCCTTATGTATTTTATAGCTAGTTTACAAACAACCAATCATGTGGTTGGTATTTCTATAATAGTCCTTCCTATATGCCCCAATAGATAGTATATGAATGGTCTACATGTAGTTTATATCTAGTCTATAAATAATCCTACCTATGATTCATAGTTAGACTATGAATGCTCTCGATATAGTGTATAACTAGTCTATAAATGGTATATATGTGATTAATAGTAAGTATAAAAATGGCCCAATACCGTGTATCTTATGGCTGGTCTATAAAATGTCTATATGTAGTATATATCTGGTCTATAAATGGTATATATGTAGTATATATCTAGTCTTTAAATGGTACATATGGAGTATTTATCTAGTCTATCAATGGTATATGTATAGTATAAAACTTTATACATTGTCTATATGTAGTCTATATGTAGTCTATAACTGTTCTATAAATGGTTTCTATACAGTATATAACTGATCTATAAATGGTATATATGTAGTCTATTATCTAGTCTACAAATGGTATTTCGTGTGGCAAAAACTGGTCTATAAAATTAATGGTCTATAATGTAGTCCTTTAACTAGTCTATAAACGACCTATAATGTAGTCTATTACATTTAACTTGTCTATAAATGTTTTTCGTGTTGTAATAACTTGTCAATAAATAGTCTATATGTATTCTATAACTGATCTATAAATGGTATATAATGCAGTCTATTTTTTCTTCGACTGTTCTTCCTGTGTATCCTGTATCCAATTTGTATAACTGAATGCATATCTAATTTATGAACTTTCCTATATATGGTCCACAGCTAATCTATAAATAGTCTATGAATTCATGTGGTCCACTGTATAAATGTTCCTACCGTGATCCATAGCCAATATGTAATAGGTCCTATCAGTGGCTTATAACTAGTATAAACATTGTCCTACATGTTGTGTGGCCAATAGCTAGTATGTAATTGGTCTTACCTGTGGCCTATAACTAGTATATACATTGTCCATTATGTGGTAAATAGCTAGTCTGTAATTGGTCCTATTTGTGGCCTACAACTAGTATATACATCGCCATTGTGTAGTCAATAGCTAGTATGTAATTGGTCTTACATGTGGCCTATCAGTAGTATATACATTGTCTATTGTGTGGTCACAGCTGGTCTATAATTGGACCTACATGTGACCTGTAACTAGTATTTAAATTATCAATTGTGTGGTCAACAGCTAATATATTATTGTTCATACCTGTGGCTTATAAGTAGTAATTATATTGTCCATTGTGTGGTCAATAGCCAATCTGTAATTGGTCCTACAGGTAGCCTATATCTAGTATATACATTGTACATTGTGTTGTCTATAGCTAGTATTTAATTGGTCTTACTTGTTGTCTATATCTAATATATGCACTGTCCATTGTGTGGTCAATAGCTAGTATGTAATGTGTCATACCCGTGGCATATAACTAGTATATACATTGGCCATTGTGTGGTCAATAGCTTGTCTATAAATGGTCCTACAGGTAGCCTATATCTAGTATATACATTGTACATTGTGTTGTCTATAGCTAGTATTTAATTGGTCTTACTTGTTGTCTATATCTAGTATATACATTGTCCATTGTGTGGTCAATAGCTAGTATGTAATTGGTCTTACCTTTGGCCTATAACTATTATATACATTGTCCATTGTGTGGTCAATAGCTAGTATCTAATTGGACTTACCTGTGACCTATAACTAGTATATACATTGCCCATTGTCTGGTCAATAGCTAGTCTATAAATGGTCCTACCTGTGGCCTATAACTAGTTTATACATTGTCCATTGTGTGGTCAATAGCTAGTATATAAATGGTCCCGCCTGTGGTCTATAACTAGAATATAATTTGCCCATTGTGTGGTCAGTAGCTAGTCTATAAATGGTCTCAACCGCGCCTATAACTAGGTTATACATTGCCCATTGTGTGGTAAATAGCTAGTTTATAAATGGTTCTACCTGTGGCCTATAACTAATATATACATTGTCCATTGTGTTGTCAATAGTTAGTCTATAAATGGTCCTTCATGTCGCCAATAACTAGCTGTTGCCTATTACTAGTATATACATTGCCCATATGGTGGTCAATAGCAAGTATTTAATTGGTCATACCTTTGGCCTCTAACTAGTGTATACATTGTCCATTGTGTGGTCAATAGCTAGTATTTAACTGGTCTTACCTGTGGCCTATAACTTGTATATATATTGTCCATTGTGTGGTCAATAGCTAGAATGTAATTGGTCTTACCTGTGACCTATAACTAGTATATACATTGTCCATTGTGTGGTTAATAGCTAGAGTGTAATTGGTCGTACCAATGGCCTATTACTAGTATTTACATTTGCCATTGTGTTGTCAATAGCTAGTTTATAATTGGTTCTCCTGTTTATACATCTACCGATATATCTTATTTGCCGTAGTTAAATAAACATTTATGTTAACTAAAGCTATACATGCGTTCAGTCTATAAATAGTCATAAATGCGTACAATTGAGTCTTTAGTCTATAAACTATCCTAGTTACCTGTGTTCAATTGCTATACAGGCTCCGCAGCAGACGACATCGTGAGTGCCGCAGTACATATCCAGCACTTTACCTGGGTGGGTGCTGCATACGTCGGTGGGCAGGTAAGTTGGTGTCTGAATTCGACAGGATACCATGCCGGCTTTATCAACTATTTTGTGTCCTTTCGTTATTCCAAGTTTATTATGAAACACAAGACATTTATCACAAAAGTTCTGCGCACAGTCGACACATCCGTAGAACGCCTCTTTATTGTGACCATCTTTGGCACAGGACGAACATGGAAAGTCAAACAAAATGTCGGATCCGCCCGCCACCGATCTTGAATAACCCGTCGCCATTTTCTTTAATAACTACACCTCTGATAAGTTTTAACTACGCTGTGGCGAGACACACATAACTGATATCGATTGTATACCGGCCTACCTTTAAATATTTCTACCTGGTACCCTAAACTTATCGTTATATTCTCCAATTAGAGGTTGAGCCGGTGTCCAGGGAAATACATTTGATGATGTTGATAATCGACACTTGAAAAGTATCTAAAGGTCGTCCAAGGTAACATAATGTAGGATAGTGTCGCTTGATACGTTTGTTTGTTTGCATATTAGCGTCATTCATTTATATCACAGAGGGATAGCAAACGATCAAATTACCTAACCACACTTTCTTGAGATCCTTAACCATTACTCGAGAACACCCATGTCCACAAGTAACTATTACTTATCCACTTGAAACAGCGGCGAGAGACGAATTTAAATGAGAGGCAATGTCGTATATCTGCCACTACGGATATTGTGGCCGGGCGGGGATTCGAACTTAAGAATTGATAGTAGACTGACCACACCGGGCCCGGCGTCATAATACGTCATGTGTATAGTCCCCCACACCACCGACCCACCATCTGATATCCAGATACAAGTGCATGTTGACCGTTTTAGCATGTTTTGTAGGCTGTTTTATTTATTTTTATTTTTTTGGCATTTGTAGTTGTCTGCGTACAAATATATGATTATGGCCATAGTTAAAATCATACTAGTTTAGTATCCTGATGAACTGTATCTGGATACTTGGTTTAAGTCATTGTGTTCCAGTCATCATAGTAAGAATCAGAGAAGTTGAACTGTAGTTGAAAAATTTTTCTCTATGCATCGATACATAAATTAAACATGGTCTAAACATGCTTACAAACAATAACATGTGCACGAGAAAGAAAATCATCAAAATGTAAGTCAAACAATTCACTTTCTGTATGTAGTGTGTATGGTGTGTGCTTTTGCCCATTAATTTGAATAATACATTATCACCATACAAACTACTGTATTACATGTATTATTACATTAATATTTTTGTCTTTTTGTGGTGGTATGGCAACATCATTTGATCATATCATTTTGTATTATTCTACATGATAGCGGGGGCAAGATAAACTTCTGTTATATCGGCAGGGAAGTTTTATCTTGCAGCAACGGACAAATTGATGACGTCGTTATATTTGCATTGCATTAAACCCACGTTTAAACACGTTTCGACCGTTCATAAAATGTTAATTGTGTCAATAAATATCGAATAGTTTCCATAAAAAACTACATAGATTTTTCTTGAATTGAAATTGATCAAATATGGAACTTTTTTAGGAGCACTTTCCGCAAATGTAAACACATGCGTTTGTTTGCTGGATAGAAGCAGTTGTTTTTTAAATTTAAATAAATAAATCACACAAATAATGACATGATAAATAAAATACCATGTCAGTGCCGGCTTCGGCTCGAAAAAAAAACAACATTTGTTAAGGCTCGTGCTTAATTGTTTTCTTTGCCTCACCTGCGTGCTGATCATGTATCCCAATAATTATGTCTGTGTATGAATTTTTAATTATCACCTATACGTGTTTGGCTTATTGTCAGACAATTCCTCACACTATATTATATGGCAACGTTGTTTTTATAAGTTTATGTATGTTCATGCATTATCAGAAATAAAAAAAACAAATGTTACTGTACATATTGTTTGGCATTTTCTCCTCATCAACATACCTGTCCTTCAAATTTGGCGAAAGAAATATTTAAAATTATTTACATCGTGGTAGCGTTCAGTGTTGCGATTAGACAAAACTATCACAATATTTACCACGAATTTATCAAGACAGATGCGTTGGATTTAGCGCTAATCGGGCCTGGTTTGTTCGAAAAGCATTTACTAATGTCGTCATTACTGATATTCAATACATACTTGACTTATTTTAAAGAAGATTATGGTACAAAGACGGCGTTCGTATATTTTTCGTGAATTTTCATGCACTATTATGGAAGTAATCTTGTTACCTGAAGCGAGTACTTTTCCTCCGATGTTTTGCACCACTCCATAGCATAAAGTCACATGGGTTTTAGCATTAGTATTTTTTTTGAGATAAAGTAATTACTGTTATTTAATAACTTGCTAGTAAACTTTAAATTTCGCTACATGTTAAACACATATATTTTACAAAATACATAGCTGGTCTATAGAAACATATTATAGAAACCCCTTTGTAAATTGCTGTACTCACAATTTAAGCAATTACACTTTAGGAACAAACCTGAAACTCATTTCAGTTGTATTGATGTCATATTTACTAGAATTTATCCCAGTGCTTGAAAATATTATGTGGATTTTAAAGGTTGCTGTAACTCTAGTTTAAACGTATTTTATTGTCAAATATGTACCAACTGTCTTCAGCAGCCAATCAAGGGATAGAGCAAAGGTGGCCTTTTAAGGCTGGTTATTGTTTGATACAGGTTAATTTTCTCTTGTGAAAGCATAGACATGGGAAATAGTAAATGTAGCTGCTGAAGACAAGTGGCTGTTTAGTAGAGGTGACCGCTTACACAGGTTTGACTGTACACATATACATATTACACGTCTAAAAGGAGTATATTGAAATGAATTTCCTATTTTCTTTCATATTTTATATATGCTGCTTTCTTTCCTACTTTTATTGTTACTTTTTCATTCTTTGCTTCTTAATTTTCTTTGCTACTTTCTTACTTACTTCAATATTGTTATCTTTTTTTTCCATGCTTCTTGAAATCTATTTTTCTTTCCAAATAGTCTTTGGTCTTGTTTCTTTTCCTTCTTACTTCATTCTTTGCTTCTTCCCTTACTTGCTTCAATTGAGTTATCTTTGTTTCTTCCTATACTTCTTATAATCTATTCTTCTTTCCATACACTCTTTGGTCTTGTTGTCTTTGTTTCTTTTCATTCTTTCATTATTCTGCAATGAACCTAACTTGCTGTTCTTTGGCCAATTTTATTTTGATGAAATTATTAAAAAAATTTAAATTTGACATGATTAGTAAATTCAAAAGTCATAAAAACATACATATATAAATGCGTTTCATTCCTTTTTGTTAATATAAAGAGAATTTAAATTATTTCACAAAAAAAAACAACAACATTTTGTTCCAAAGTGTTTATGCAATAGTGTTTTAAAACGTTATTAACGGTTAAATTATCTTAAAAAGGTAGTGTAAAGTGTATTTTAAATGCAGCTTGAATAATTAATTAATTATTTAATTAATTAACATGAAATGGATATTTTAATCTCAATAATATGTGCATAAAGCGTGTAAATAAGCATATAGTCGCCTAACGTGAAAAGTGCTGGATCATTAGAATGACGTAAAAACTGCAAGGGCCCAGCATGACAATTTCCGAGGTCACTCAATGGCATAAATGACACTAAATATTCAATTAATCAATTAACGGTTGAACGGTTTAGTTGGAGAAATTGATTGGAAAAGATTTTGTATTAAAAAAATCCTATGAATTGATTAAAGACAGCCTGTTAAGAAAAAAAGTGCTAATGCTATAACTGTCTGAAACAATAATATTTAGTTTAAAATGAATATAAAACATATTATTTTTATTTTTAACTAAAATACGAAGGATTTCCATCAAAACGTGACAAGAATATATTAATCGGAGTGGTAAAATCGAAATGGAATCCCGATTCTAAAAATAAATATCATGCGGGCACTGCTTCACGATCTTCACCTTGTAATAAGGACTGTTTCTAAGATTAACCAGATTCAACAATATGAAACCAATAGAAAGTCAGATTAAAGTCACTCGACTCATTTGACAGGTTCATTGCGCTTTTCCTCATAGGAAAGCAGTTAATGAGGAAAAAAATAATCACGTAACAGGTTATTATTTTTAACATTCTATTTCTAAATAGATAAAATAGCTTTACATACATATTCTAAAACTGTAAATTTAGCTTACGATACTTTGATGACGTGTCTTTGACATTCACTAGACATACTTGATCCTTTCTTGATCCGCTTCAGTATATTATTTTCGTTTTATTATAATATTTGTCTTAAAATGGTTACCTTTGTCTTAAATACTTTTGAAAGATATATGTTTATTTCCATTTAACAACTCTGTATGTATGTGTAATTGATCATGTATGGCATGTACATGTACGAATACTTTTTATCTATTACAATTAAACAACAGATACATGTGTATACAAAGAAAACATATTTCAATACAAATATCTATGCAGCAGTTTACCATGTTTATTATCTAATGTTTGGACTAACCAGACCCAGTTAGCTCAGTCGGTAGCGCGTCTGACTACGTGAGCTCGAATCCCTAACGTCCACAATCTGTGTGATGATTGATATACGACATTACGTCTCATTATCATTCGTCTCTCACCGACCGCTGATTCATGTTAAAAAATATCAGTTATTTGCGGAGACAGGGTGTGCTTGAGTACTGGTTAATCTTCAAGAATTCCAGGAAAGGATGGTTAGGTTAACTAACCGTCTGTCAGTCATCGACAGCACAAACATGACGTTAAATATTCTAACAAACTGTGTGGACTGACGATTTTGTATGCAACAAACAAACAGACAACAAACACATATTTTATTAGGGATAAAACAAAAACAGCACTTGCGTGTTTATAGCCGACACAAATATTACAACAGTATACATTTACCGTATAAATATGTTATAAAGTTTGTGTACGTGTGTAATTGATATCCAAGCCATCACATTTACAGGAAGTTAGACATGTTGTGTATAACTAATCATACATACTCGGCCAATACCGCCAGTCTTCGGTATGCAATTATGCAATCGTATCGCTCGGCCATTTTCGCTTACGTTCGAAATAAGATTATAGGCGGAAATGGTCGAGAGATATTCCGATTGTGCAATTAGGATAATCGGTAAGGTGTTCCGAAAGATGTATAACATAACTTAACACAAGATACTTATCTCAAACAGGAAAAACACAGTCTTGGGCTTTCAAAAAAAGTTTATGCAGCAAGAGTGTAAATATTATGTAGAAGATCTTACATTCGTGCTAATTTATTATTGAATTTATTAAACGAGTTAAATAAATTACGGAAGGTTTTGCCGAGCATCAAATCATTTTTTCCAACGAGTTAAATCAGTTGGCTAATAAATAAGCACGAATGTAAGATACTTTTATCACATAACGTTCTCAGGAAAATGGTACATTTACCATTTATTTCTGAGATCACTTATATAAAGATCGAGAAAAAAATCTTGCATATTAGTTTTCATCAGTCACCTTCATTTTACCATGACAATTCGGAAAATAGCTCGGTATTTACAACAACAACAGCAACAATAACAGCTATACATTTATGTGGAGCGCGTGGCTCAGTGGTAGAGTAACGGCCCCATGATCGGAGGGTCAAGGGTCCGATCCTCTGCCACGGCCATGTGTGGTGTCCTTAAACATGTCACCTTTTACGAATATTTGCTTTGTTCTGGTTCTACCCAGGAAGACTTGGTGATTCGTATACCAAGTCTTAATAGTTTGTTTCACAATCGAAGAAGAATAAATAAGTTTAAACTAACGGTAATAAAAACGTTGTTTTTTATTCATCTCGGGTTACACAGACATGTTATGCACAAAATAAGACAATGATACATTCATCAATAAAAATATGTTTACACATACAGATCTAGTTACTTGAGGCATAGGACATGTATACATATATACAACTATGTAATAAAGAAGTACAACTTGAGTGGGGACAGTCAAAACGTATTGAAAGTAGCTATACATGAATGTTTTGTGCCAGACAATTAAAGTTATGTAATTGACACTTTAATACAATATATTCGTATGCAATATAAACTTTTTTTTTAAAAAAAGATAACCATTTCCGCAGGTAACTGGCTCCTGTTTTACTAATACATACTTAAATTCCTAAAACCTAAGAAAAGCAGACGGGTGATCATGATTTTAGACTGGTTACAGTAAAATTGTATATGGTATAATTGATATTGATTATATAATAATTAAATAACCAGTTTAAACTTAGTAACTTTCAGTATTTAAGTACAATGTTGGTTAAACAGAAGCCAGATAACTGTCCCACTTGAATCAAACAAATAAACAAATCCCACAGGAAACACAAATCTCAATGCATGGTCGTCTTAGCCTCTGATGATCTACGAAACACGCTTAAAATAACAAAATATCGACTTACAGATTTAGCTGGTACTGAAAAACGTTGACATGTACTTACTGAAATATACTTATAAGTATTTCAGTATCTTAGGTAGTATAAGACCATTTTCAGAGTTTTTCAGTTAATTTGCAATAATACAGGTAAACAGCGCAGTTCAAAGCACTGCCGATTGGGTCAGCTAAATAGCAATGCTGGTAAAGCCACAGGGACAGGTATAGAATTTCCCTGTTTTTGCATTGTGGTTTAATAGAACTGATTCGGGAGATATCAAATTCTGGGATAGACTACAGCATCTGTTCAACTACGGTTGTATTATACCAGTACATGACTAACGTCATAAACTAGAAATAGTTGTCGGGTATTGTTTAAGAATTGATTTACTTCCATAATTTGTACAGTAATCGACTATAGAATATGAATTTACTCGTATAAAACTTTAATAAAACTTGATTAATTAAAAATAATAAAAGATAAAAAATTGTCAGAATTCTTTATTACTCTCTCTCTCTCTCTCTCTCTCTCTCTCTATCTCTATATATATATATATATATATATATATATCTGTCTGTCTGTCTCTCCATATCTATACATATTTAAACGCTACCATATCTGCAAGCTTCGTCAAAAGTGCTGTTATATCAACAACTTAAATATCATTAAATACTTGCAGAAATAGGGTGAGCTCGATTATTGGTTAACCTTTTTAGGATGGTGAACTGATCGTCTGTAAGTCCTCATTAGTAAAAAATGAAGCTAAATAGTCAGACAAACAAAATTAACAAACATGAAAAGTACAGTTCATATCTCACTGCATGGTCTGAGCCTCTGATGGTGACGATTTCATGTCTGCAAGCTTGGTCACCAGTGCTGTTATATCAACATCTTTGCTTACCACAACAATGGTGTTGATTAACACCCTAGTCGTGATCTTTGGATCTTCTTTGCATATCAGAAACAGCTGTGAGACGTAATAGCCTTTTGACACTTTTTTATTTACAGTTTTTTCGATATCTGTATATTCCAGTCCAAGTTCCAAAAATGGACAGACGTACTGGTATACATGCTGATCGACGAACTCGCTCACGATGTCCCACTGTTCCTCATTAGGCACACCGTCCAAGAGTTCGGGCTGTAAACCTAAATGAAAAATATATATTACTTAAATCCTGTTTGGGAACATATGGAAACATACCACTGTTTTTCAATACGACACCGTCCATGAGTTCTGGTTGTAAACCTGAAGACAAAAAAAATGAGCAGATCTATATTCACTATACAGTAAAACACCCCTAAAGCGATGACCTCTGTGACCAAAGAAACGTGGTCTTAATAGAGTGTGGTCTTATATTCGAGTTTCAGGATCATAGGCATTATTCTACACTATTCATGTATTTGTATCAATGCTGTATGTAGATTGATGTATATCATAGTCTGCCTGTGTGTACATAATAAAAAATACTGTTATAACCAAGATAATAATATATAATGCTTCCCAAACAAGTGCTTGAGTAAGTACAAGCTGCATTGTTTGTAAAGGGAAGAAGGTGTGAATTGAAGATACTTTTTGAAATAGATTTTTGGTGCTTCAACACACTGAACTCTATACATGTTCGAAGTCTCATTGAATTTCCTACTGTACTCTTGAATACCAAAACAAGAATTTGGGAATGGACACAATGAAATGACCATAACTCTGTGAAAAATTATCCAAACAAAATACAAAGACATTGTACACATCTCACTTTGTAGTGACGCATCCTAGAGTGTTTGATATATTTCCAACTAGACGTTTTAGTGAACTAAATGTAGCACAGACAAGGATTTAGTAATGGACGGAATAAAAGGACCATAACTCTGTAAAGATCATCGACACAATATGCGAATCCTAGCAAGATTTACCATACAGTTACAAACAGAAGTTGTAATGTAATGGCTCAGATAATAAAATATTTAGTAATGGATAGAATCAAAGGACCATAACTCTGTAAAGATCATCGACACAATCTGCGCATCCTATCAAGATT
This sequence comes from Panopea generosa, assembly GCA_029582155.1. Taxonomy (NCBI): domain Eukaryota; kingdom Metazoa; phylum Mollusca; class Bivalvia; order Adapedonta; family Hiatellidae; genus Panopea; species Panopea generosa. The sequence continues at coordinate 63,273,559 of CM055905.1, read as the reverse complement.
TACCATAAAATTACAACCAGAAGTTGTAATGCAATGGCTCAGACAATAAAATATTGAGTAATAGAACGAATAAGAGGACTATAATTCTGTGAAAAAAACATAAAGTATTACCATAATCTTCCGTTGGAACTGTCCTCATAACCACTTAAGTCAGAACTTCCCTCGTGAAGTACTTTTCTAATTGTTCCAATAAATTTCCTCAAGTGACAGTGTCGCTCTTGGAGGCCATGTATCCTTTCCAGGCAGTGAAAATGAGGAAATTCGCTTTGTCGTCATTCTTGCTTATGGTTGCCGTCTCCGCAACGTGTCGAGGTAGTTGCATAATCCGTACAAGGATGTATGGTTGGCAAAGGCGTGGTTGCTGACAAGAACCGAGTACATGTGACAACCCAGGGGTCGTGAGTTGAATCCCCACCCAGCAACAGTCTCCATGATGACTGATATATGACACTGTGTCTTGTCCATCTCTTACCACTGATTCAAATGGGAAAGTTATCAGTTACTTGTGGAGATGGGCGTTCTCGATTACTGGTTTCCCTTTCAGGATCTCACAAAAGAGTGGTTGGGTGTACTGATGGCCTGTTAGCCCTAGAGGGCATAAAATTGACACTAAACAAACAAACAAGCTAATTCTGCACAATAATATTACCATTTCCGATACTATCGTCGAAGGAAAAGTTTCACTTATTTTAAAATTAACAGCAACTTGATTATATAAATATACTGGGCTATTGATCAATGCATCGAGAAGGGTCTATACAAGGGACACTGTTTGAGTATGCAATCAATGTTCATTTAATTAAAATACAAATGAAAAGCCAGAGGTAATAAAAGAGCAGTATAAAACGATATCAAAACCATTTGGCACAGTCTTGTCACCGACGTTAACGTCAGAGCAGCAAGATATCTTCATCATTGAAGTCGAACAGAATGACATTCTACAACTCTATCAAAACTATCCAGTCAACATACTGGCCATTTGCCAAGCCTCTGAATGGTATGAATTGATCAACGTGTGATCAAAATCACACAATTGCTTTTAATAAGCGTTTGATCTCTGAGGACATAACATATAAATTGGTTAAATGAATGTGCATCTTTGTACTTAATTTTCAATAATATATAACATACATATCATATAATAACTTTAATAAACAAAATTCAATACAATGTAAACATCTAAATAATTCACTCAGAGTTGGTTTTTTTTCAAGTACGTCACATTTAAGACGACACTTGGCAGGCAACTGATTTTAAGAATGAATCGAGGACTCCATTTAAATTGTTTTGTTTGTCATTTCTGACCCATGCCATGTTTTCTATAATTTTTAATGATTTTTTAATGGAGTTAAATGCAACTTTAACCGTTTAAAACAATGAAGAACAAGGCTGTAAGCTGTTTTAAACTGACATACAGTCAAACCTGTGGAAACAGTCACCTCTATTAAACAGCCACTTGTCTTAAGCAGCCATATTTACAATTTCCCATTTCTATCCTTTCAGAACAAATCAACCTGTATTAAGCAACAACCTGTCTTATAAACCACTTTTTCCCTTGACTGGCTGCTTAAGACAGGTTTGACAGTATTGATATTTTCATTGTTTTGTTTTTTCCCCATTTTCGTCATTTATAACGACATTATTCATGACATGTTAACATATGACTTGTAGCTTGCTTTGAACACCCTACCCACCTATCATATTCTTTTCAGGGGCCAACCAGAAAACATTGATGTTGTATGGTGTTTAACATTGCTTTCAACAATTTTTCAATCATATCATGAGTGTCTACATGAGACAGTATTTCGAGTGCTTCTACACTGGAATATCATGCCGCAGACACATGGTACATGTATGATATCAAACCCAGTCACATTATACTGACATCGGGCTGACCAGACCTAGAACTATCATCTAAAAGCTGAGCACCAAGACAGGAAGCCTCTAGTATCATCACCCAGCATCTCCCACATGTGAGGCAGATGCTCTACCCCATGACTACCGTTGTGCTATAAACATCCAGATAATATTAATACAGTCAACTTTTTTTGTTTCCTGTGACAAGTTGGGAATTTCTTTTTTCCTTTTATTTCTATGGTTCAAAAGTTTAGAAAAAAAAAATCAACAACAAAAAATCGATTAAAACATTTTGACTCAGGAATTTAAATATTGACTCAAAACAAAACTATTTTTTTCAATTGAACTAAATTTGAACGCACATTTTTTTGGCCTTAGTCTATTTGTATTTGAAAACACTGTTGGGTCATAGGTTAAAAGGGGTCATGTTCATTTCCTATCCGTGTTCTTTTACGCTTATTTTTTATGTTGGTCGATAAAAGTTTTTAGTTTATATGTTTATTTATGGTGTTTGATCTGGGCATGCCTATTATATTGTTTATTGATTTATTATATATATTCCCTATAACAATCAATTATCATTGCATGTCTGTATTGTTAATGTACTAGATGGGTATAAAGTTTGTCTGATTCAGGTCACAATTTCTGCTTCCAATTGTTCTGATAATTGTGTTTACAAAATCTAATAGATTTACCACCTTACATTTGCACCCATGTGTTACAGAACGAGAAAAATATGCAGCCGGTCTGAGACTGGAACCTGGGACCATTCGCTTACAAGACGAATGCTCTACCGCCTTAGCTAACTAAACCACTTACATAAATTCCTCTCTTAGTAAGGTACGTGCACACTGTGACACATGCAGGGCTTTCATTAGATCCTAGGGGTCGGGGTGCAAATGTAAGGTGGTAAATCTATTATATTTTGGGGGTCGGGGTTTAACTGAGCAGCATTCTGTTAGCCTTCAATGGCATTAAAATGATGCTAAATACTCAATAAAATTTCTTTAAAAAATATTAGTATAAACTAAACAACTATTGATTGATTGACTGAATATTTAGCATCATATTTATGCCATCGAGGGCTAACAGATGATTAGTTAACCCAACCACTGTTTCCTGGTATTCTTGCAGGCTAACCAGTACTCGAGCACACCCCATGTCCGTAAGTAACTCATAACTTTCCCACTTGAATCAGCGGTGAGATACGAACGATAATGAGAAGCAATGTTGTATATCAACAATCACAGAAATTGTGGACAGGCGGGGATTCGAACTCATGACCTCTTGATTGATAGTCAGACATGCTAACGACTGAGCTAATCGGGCACAGCTATAAATTAAACGAAAAAACTACCTGGTGTGTTGTCATATTCAGCTGCAGTGGTTCCCTGAACCAAGGGGTCGGTGACTTTACGACCTCTAAGCATCGTCTGCTCTTGCCAGCATGATCTTATACTGAAACAACAACAATAACAGATCTGTAATGTCAGAGCTAATAATTACTTATCCAAGTTTTCTATATAAAAAGCTTATGAGTAAATTTGACATTCCTGCTTCAATATGAAATATCGCCCCATTGATGTAAAAAGGTATATCCACTTGGTACTTTATTGATCGAATGGGACTAATCCCTTATTTGTCAGTAAAATGAATGAAAATTTGACAATTCTACATTTTTTTAAGATCATAAGGATAGCCTTGTTTTTCTATGTGAGCAGAGTCAGGGAAAGTATTAAAATATGTTTAAACAAACACAATGAATAAATATCAATTTAATGTACATGTATAGTATACATATATTGAAATGTAGATTTCTTCATATTCTTCTTGAATTTTGTGAAATCCTCATTGAAAGCAACGTTATTTTGATATATTTGTATAACAACATCATAAAATGACTGATAGATCTATGCTAACAAGTTGATAGCATCTTGAACAAATGGATTACTTAAATTACAAATAAATGAATAACATATGTAATTTTTAAAACCAAGGATTTGAATAGAAGGATAGGAAACTTGCATCTCCTGACTAAATGTTGATGAAACAGCACACGAAGATTCATAATTGGCAAATTGACCAATCATACTTCACAGGCAACTGATTTCTTGTACATAAACTGTAAGTTGTATGCAATCTTAGGTGTTTAAACATGTTTCACTCACGCAAAATGCTATTTCATTAAAGATATTAAGGTTTGAAGGAAAATTAATCGTTATTTTAGCTGCAGTATACACATATTGTAATCACAAGTACTATGACAAATTTAAACACAAATTTCTGGGAGTGGTATTGTTTTGACTGCAATTTCATTCTGCAGTTTAAGAATTTTGATTTGTGTTCCTGAGATGAATTGAAGTGAAGATAAATTCATTATTGATAATTAAAAACGAGATATTGCGAGATTTTGCGTGAATATGCGAGCGTTCACAAAAACTTTGTCAGTTGCCTTTCCTTCTCTATATAATTCCTTGATAAAACTATAAGAATCTCACACTCATTATCAGGTGATATATTACATAATTCTGTCTATCTACTGTAACTGCATTCAAGGATTGTGTACAGGCACAAAGTGCACAGGTTATAGGGCATTTGAGTGTACGCCAGACTGCGTCCTTCGCAATGGCATCGGCAAAGAAGGCGCAATCACTGAGAAACACAGAAGTTCAGTTGCTCTTTTATGTGCACTGGGTATCAATCTCCCTGTCCATGGGACCAGCTGCTTTAATCCCCATCGAAGGATATGCATGCTTTCACTTTTTTTAAAAAAAATACTGGACGATACCCCATCAGGAGTCATTCTGGGTCTTAGAGCATGTTACCCCACCGCAACTTCATGTAATTTATTATAATCATGATAATTATACTTGGCAACGGTTATAAATTATCATCCAGTCCGTCATATAACGTAAATTTGTCAACATGTTTAACACATTCATTCATAAACAAGCACTTTTGATAGATCTATGTACTTAATGCCTATCTGTAAATTCATGTTCAATAATACGTCATAACCTATGTCCATATATACATATAAGCATGTTGAAACTTGATGTCATGATCTTATCATGAACAAATTATTGAAATGATGATGATTGCATACATTAATTGTTAGTTAAAAAGTCACCTCTTAAAAATAAAAGTGTAGTCAAGTGTTGGCTGAAGTTTCTGAGCATGTTTACAATCTTAATATTTTATTTTCGTAAACATTGGGTTACGATAAGCTGCTTTCGTTGAGCAAAATGTGCGAGTTTGTTTTCGATTTCTTTCCCCTAGAGATAAATGCCTACAACAACTGTATAACAGTCAAATGTAATATTTTTTTGTGATTCTATTTTCGTCATTACATAAAGCATTCAAAATCCAACCACAAATGTCTTTGAATTATGTAATAAATATGGAAAAAGAAACCAATCGGCGAGAAAAAGTTTCCAACCACCTGTCAAATCGTTTGCCGTGCTTTATTCGTGACATGCTTCAAAATATTGACTTACCAAGCTGTTGCTTCCAGGAGCTGTTATTACTGATGCTATTTAACGACGGTTTAAATCAGCATTTTTATGGCAGAAAGTCAAAACACAAATGTAAATAGAAGAACTTACCAATAAATTCCATGGTAGCCGCCATTTTGAAGCTTTGAGTGGAGAATTATGGGAAGTTGGTTACCAATCTAAGGGAAATAACTAAAAAAATAGACGAAATAATATTGTATGAGTTATCTTTTCTATAAACGTCATTTGAAAAGATTAACTAAAACAAAGCTATAAGTCATCTAAACTTGTAAAATTTGCCAAGTCATCCATCTCTGGGCCAATTACTGCTAAGATCAATAAAACATCCATCATCATTTTTTTTCTCCAAATGATTTTAAATAGCACAATCAATTTGTTGGTTTATTTAAATATTTAGCGTCATTTTTATGTCATCGAGCGCTAACAGACGTTCAGTTAAACACTCGTACATGGTATCCAGGAATGTTAACCAGCAATGAGACGCATTGTCTTATATCAATCACCGAGGAGATTGTGGCCGGGCGTGGATTCGAACTCACGACCCCTGGAATGGTAGTCAGAAGCGCTACTGGCTGAGGTTACCGTGCCAGACTCAATACTATCAAGAAAACTGTTATGTTTTTTATATCTTTTTTTCAGTATCATTATTTTGTTGTATGGCGTAGGTAACTCCAAATGCAATAGAAAATGTGTATACATATGCAAATTAAATAAAACTTCTTTCACTATAATTTATGACGCAGTTTCCATTCCTCGATCATGTTGATATCGACCTCAGTACCTAACAAAATTGATGGCAGACAAGGCACTAACTGACGGCAGGACAGTGTACTAGCACGATGAGTGACAGGACAAGGCACGAATACAATTAGTTGCAGGACAAAGCACTAATAGACTTTTTTTATAATGATTGATTGATTGATTGAATATTTAGTGTAATTTTTATGCCACCGAGGGCTAACGGACGATCAATTAACCTAACCACTGTTTGCTGGGATCCTGAAAAGTTAACCAGTACTCGAGCACAACTCATCTCCGCAAGTAACTGATAACTTCTCCACTTGAATTAGCGGTGAGAGACAAATTATAATGACACATAATGTCGTATATCAATCATCAGGAAGACTGTTGCCGGGCGCGGATTCGAAGTCACGACCCCTAGATTGATAGTCAGACACGTAACTGACTGCGCTAAGAGTTTGACTCATAGAACTAGGGTTCGTTTCCAGCTAATGCAACAAAATCCCTCACATTTGTGTTATACTAGATACCTGGTCCATTAAGTTGATTATTTAGCTTCGGCATACGTTCCATTCTAATGAAAATATAGTTAATAACAAAATCGTTATATGTATTGAAATGTATTTAAAATCATATACATGTAGGTTTAAGACATTTATGCATTCGTTTAACTTTGTGTCATTCTTGTGTATATCTATTGTGTTCTATATCATATTATGCACAATGCTTAATTGTCATTCATTTTATCCAATCAAACCCCAGCAGGTTTACACAACGGCACGTTATTTAACACCAGGCATTCGCCTCTTTAGTGTATTGAATAACAGCAATGCACACGCACAAATAGTGAATCGAGTCTGGGTGAATTGGTCTATCATTCACCTAAGTAAGGTTAGGCTGAATAACCAAAGCTTGGCCTTAGATGTTACAGGGTTTTTCCCGAATAATTATACCGAGGTACATGAACATATTGTTGTCTCTGTCAAAGCTGCCATGGACTAGAGCAATATGGTGAAAATGATATTAAAAAAAAAAAAAAATGAAAAACTGTATCACCATAAGGATTCTGTAGTTCCCTGTGGTATATAGTTATTCTATATAAAGTTCTACCTGTTGTATATAGTTAAGTTATATAAAGTTCTAACTGTGATATAATTCTAGTCTATATATATTTGTATCTGTTGTATATAGCTAGTCTATATAAAGTTCTACCTGTTGTATTTTGCTAGTCTATGCACTGTCATGTCTTATACTTGTATCTCTGCTCTGTCATGGCATATACTTGTACCTATGTTCTCTCATATAATAAACTTGTATCTCTGCTCTGTCATGGCATATACTTGTATCTCTGCTCTGTCATGGCATATACTTGTACCTATGTTCTCTCATGTAATATACTTGTATCTATGCTATGTCATGAAATATACTTGTATCTATGCTCTGTCATATAATAAACTTGTTTCTATGCTATTTAATGACATATACTTGTATCTATGCTCTCACATGTAATAAATATGTATATATGCTCTGTCATGACAAATACTTGTATCTATGCACTGTCATGACATATACTTTTAACTATGCTCTGCAATGACACATAATTGTATCTATGCTCTGTCATGACAATAACTTGTATCTATACTCTGTCATGACACATACTTGTATCTATGCTCTGTCATGACAAATACTTCTAGCTATGCTCTGACATGACATATACTTGTACCTATTCTCTCTCATGTCAAATACTAGTATCTATGCTCTGTCATGCCACATACTTGTACCTATGTTCTCTCATGACAAATACTAGTATCTATGCTCTGTCATGCCACATACTTGTACCTATGCTCTCTCATGTAATTCACTTGTATCTAGGCTCTGTCATGACATATACTTGTACCTATGCTCTCTCATGTAATATACTACTATCTATGCTCTGTCATATCATATACTTGTATCTATGCTCTGTCATGACACATACTTGTATCTATGCTCTGTTATGACACATTCTTGTATCTATGCTCTCTCATGACAAATACTCGTATCTATGCTATGTCATGACACAAAGTTGTATCTATGCTCTGTTATGACACATACTTGTATCTATGCTCTGTCTTGACACGTACTTGTACCTATGCTCTCTCTCAAGTTATATACTTCTATATATGCTCTGTCATATTAAATACTTGTATCTATGCTCTGTCATGACACATACTTGTATCTATGCTCTGTCATGACAAATACTTGTACCTATGCTCTGTCATGACATATACTTGTTTCTATGCTCTGACATGAATATACTTGTATCAATGCTCTGTCATGACACATACGTATCCATGCTCTGTCATGACAAATACTTGTTTCTATGCTCTGTCATGACACATACATGTATCTATGCTCTGTCATGACCAATACTAGTAGCTATGCTCTGTCATGACACATACTTGTACTTATGCATTCTCATGTAATTTACTTGTATCTAGTCTCTGTCATGACATATACTTGTACCTATGCTCTCTCATGTAATATACTACTTTCTATGCTCTGTCATATCATATACTTGTATCTATGCTCTGTCATGACACATACTTGTATCTATACTCTGTCATGACACATACTTGTATCTATGCTCTGTCATGACAAATACTTGTATCTATGCTATGTCATGACACATAGTTGTATCTATGCTCTGTTATGACACATACTTGTATCTATGCTCTGTCATGACACGTACTTGTACCTATGCTCTCTCTCATGTTATATACTTCTATATATGCTCTGTCATATCAAATACTTGTATCTATGCTCTGTCATGACACATAATTGTATCTATGCTCTGTCATGACACGTACTTGTACCTATGCTCTCTCTCATGTTATATACTTCTATATATGCTCTGTCATATCAAATACTTGTATCTATGCTCTGTCATGACACATAATTGTATCTATGCTCTGTCATGACACATACTTGTATCTATGCTCTGTCATGACAAATACTTGTAACTATGCTCTGTCATATCATATACTTGTATCTATGCACATACTTGTATCTATGCTCTGTCATGAAAAATACTTGTAACTATGCTCTGTCATATCATATACTTGTGCCTATGCTCTGTCATGACATATACTTGTATCTATGCTCTGTCATGACATATACTTGTATCAATGTTCTGTCATGACACATACTTATATCTATGCTCTGTCATGACACATACATGTATCTATGATCTGTAATGATAAATACATGTATCTATGCTCTCTTGTGTAATATACTTGTATCTATGCTCTCTCATGACATATACTTGTATCTATACTCTGTCATATCATATATTTGTACCTATGGTCTCTCATGTAATATACTTGTATCTATGCTCTGACATGATACATACTTGTATTTATGCTCTGTCTTGACAAATACTTTTATCTATACTCTGTCATGACACATACTTGTATCTATGCTCTGTCATGACAAATACTTCTAGCTATGCTCTGTCATGACATATACTTGTACCTATGCTATCTCATGTCATTTACTTGTTTCTATGCTCTGTCATGACACATAAATGTATCTATGCTCTCTCATGACAAATACTAGTATCTATGCTCTGTCATGACACATACTTGTACCTATGCTCTCTCATGTAATTCACTTGTATCTAGGCTCTGTCATGACATATACTTGTACCTATGCTCTCTCATGTAATATACTACTATCTATGCTCCGTCATATCATATACTTGTATCTATGCTCTGTCATGACACATACTTGTATCTATGCTCTGTCATGACACATTCTTGTATCTATGCTCTGTCATGACAAATACTCGTATCTATGCTATGTCATGACACAAAGTTGTATCTATGCTCTGTTATGACACATACTTGTATCTATGCTCTGTCTTGACACGTACTTGTACCTATGCTCTCTCTCAAGTTATATACTTCTATATATGCTCTGTCATATTAAATACTTGTATCTATGCTCTGTCATGACACATACTTGTATCTATGCTCTGTCATGACAAATACTTGTACCTATGCTCTGTCATGACATATACTTGTTTCTATGCTCTGACATGAATATACTTGTATCAATGCTCTGTCATGACACATACGTATATCTATGCTCTGTCATGACACATACTTGTATCTATGCTCTGTCATGACACGTACTTGTACCTATGCTCTCTCTCATGTTATATACTTCTATATATGCTCTGTCATATTAAATACTTGTATCTATGCTCTGTCATGACACATAATTGTATCTATGCTCTGTCGTGACACATACTTGTATCTATGCTCTGTCATGACAAATACTTGTAACTATGCTCTGTCATATCATATACTTGTATCTATGCACATACTTGTATCTATGCTCTGTCATGACAAATACTTGTAACTATGCTCTGTCATATCATATACTTGTGCCTATGCTCTGTCATGACATATACTTGTATCTATGCTCTGTCATGACATTTACTTGTATCAATGTTCTGTCATGACACATACGTATATCTATGCTCTGTCATGACACATACATGTATCTATGATCTGTAATGACAAATACATGTATCTATGCTCTCTTGTGTAATATACTTGTATCTATGCTCTCTCATGACATATACTTGTATCTATACTCTGTCATATCATATATTTGTACCTATGGTCTATAATGTAATAAAGTTGTATCTATGCTCTGACATGACACATACTTGTATTTATGCTCTGTCTTGACAAATACTTTTATCTATACTCTGTCATGACACATACTTGTATCTATGATCTGTCATGACAAAAATTTGTATCTGTGCTATCTCATGTAATATAATTGTATCTATGCTCACTCGTGTAATATACTTGTATCTTTGCTCTCTCATGACATATAATTCTATCTATACTCTCTCATATCATATATTTGTACCTATGCTCTCTCATGTAATATACTTGTATCTATGCTCTGACATGACACATACTTGTATTAATGCTCTGTCTTAACAAATACTTTTATCTATGCTCTGTTATGACACATACTTGTATCTATGATCTGTCATGACAAAAACTTGTATCTATGGTCTCTCATGTAATATATGTGTATCTTTGCTCTGTCATGACACATATTTGTATCTATGCTCTGTCATGACACATACCTGTATCTATGCTCTGCCATGACATATACTTGTATCTATGCTCTGTCATGACACATATTTGTATCAATGCTCTGTCATGACATATATTTGTATCTATGCTCTGCCATGACACATACTTGTATCTATGCTCTGGCATGACATATATTTGTATCGATGCTCTGTCATGACATATAATTGTATCTATGCTCTGCCATGACACATACTTGTATCTATGCTCTGCCATGACACATACTTGTATCTTTGCTCTGTCATGACATATACTTGTATCTATGCTCTGTCATGACATATGCTTGTATTTATGTTCTGTAATGGCATATACTTGTATTATTTGCTCTGTCATGGCACATACTTGTATCTATGCTCTGTCATGGCAAATAATTATATCTAGTGGACTGGACGTTTGGACAATATAATCGGACTAAAAGTCACATTGTCAGATTGTTTTTTTTTATACTTTGATAATGCTGTCACTGAACACCAACATATTTCATATACTTTTTTTATAACTATTGTAACACACTGTTGTGATGATTCCATATCGTAAACAAACAAAATTTATGTTTGGAATGTTTTAAATACTTCTTTTTGCATTCTAAATAGATTAGACATTTGATTTTAAACTCAAAATTATATCGTTTATGATATAAACATTGGACATTATAAAATCTATATTCCTTGATTGATAAAATAATCATTTGAAAGTATATTTCATTTGGAGTTTTAATAAAATGGTAACTTTAAAGTGCTCTGTAACGTCGTGTCATATTCGCAGAATGCATTTGTGATCGTACCAATATAAATATACCACGGACATGTATCTGAGATTTCCAGTGACATAAAGTATGTTAATTATATTCAATTTCATATACATCTTCGTATTCTGAACTATTCGATATAGTCCGTGTTAGTCCGTGAAAAAAAGGAGTTTCTTTTGTTTTACTTTTATCGTCACACTATTAACGTTTCCAATGTCTATCTTAACAAGGTGAACACTTTTATATATTTTTTCAATTCCATGGTAACAATCAGTCTGGAGTTGATGACGTCATACGTGAGTGACAGTGGCCTCCGTATCCCATCTGTCTCTGTCAGTAGAACATTTATCTTCCTCCCCTGGTTATCCACCTGTATTATGTTGTTGGAACTGATCCCACTTACCAGTAAGTTGTCATTCTCCAGGACACAGGCTCCCCAGGGAGACTTGAGGTGCGGGTCAGTGAAGGTGTGTTGTACCTGTCCCTGTCTTGTCATGGTATTCACGCCTTTTGTCCCATCTATCACGTGTACTTTGGTTCCGTCATTGCTCAGAACAATCCCTCTTGGGTTGTCGAATATTCTCCGTCCTGTTGGATCCTTACTGTTGGTTCTCAAGTGGCTGCCGGTCATGTTGTATACTCCTACTTGTGGTGGGGAGTCACTTGTGACAAACAACTCTCCATTACTGGCGGCCAGGTATTTAGGTTTCTCCTTCACCTGGAATGACCTTGAGACTGACAGTCTACCGGATGTAGATACAAACTGTATCTTCTTGTCGTTAATCAGTGCTACTGCTACTTCTGTTGGACTTGTTCGACACACGCCCCATGGCCGAGCAGAGACTGTACACTTGTCCACAAAATTGTAGCTTGTATCCAGCCTTGTTAAAGTGTTATTCTGGCGGTCTGTTATCATTAATGATCCGTCATCGAGCAGACATGAATCCATCATATCACAATTGTGCTCATCACTGACAGTGATATCCATGTGTAATGCCGCGGAGCTGATTGGTTTATTGTTTCTAGGCTTAGGATAAGGTTGAGGGGTTATATATACGTTGTCAAGTGTTGTCAACTTTACCTCTCCAATATTCTTCAATTGAACAAAATAATCAGTGATATCCGAGTTGAAAGAAAAGTTCATTGTTTCATCCATTGGAGTTTGTTTAAGCTGTTCCAGTAACTTGGTTCCTTCACGATTGTTTTGTTTTCCCTTTCTTACGTTTAGAAACAAGTTCACTTCGTTATCTCCCTCAAGGTTGTCAAAGTGTTTTATGCTGATGTCCAGAGCTGCTTTTGTATCTCGCAGTGTTTGAACGTCTGTGTTTACTTTACTTTCCAATCTGTTGTGCACAGTGTCTACTTCTTCTTTAGCTTTCTTCACCATTTTGTCTAGGTGCTTGACTATCATCTCACGACCGGCGTCTATGTCCGTCAGACATTTGTCTTTATCTTTTCTGATTTTCTTCAAATTTTCTTCTTTGCTTTTCAGTATGTGGGAAAGCTCTACCTGGCCATGTTCCAACCCGTCTTTAACGTCCTTGAATTCGGTGCTGGTTTTAATACCCTTGGCAACATTAGGGAGGTAGTCAACCCCTTGACACGGCCTGGAATATACATATTTTGGGAGTGTTTGAATTATAATTCATTCCATTTTAAAATCAATATTTGTTACTGATTCAGTCATCCGGCTTGCAAATATTATATCAAACCATAAACACGCGGTTTGGAATGTAACTATGTATTACATTCAAATATATTCATGTACAAAATTAAATACGTGAATCATCAAGTTTTACATGATGAAGTTCAAATTCCCCTTCACACCAGTAAACACATTAAAGATAGCTATATTTCATCTGCATGTCTTATTCGCTCTTTTCTCCATATCTTACTTTTATAACAACCATAACTATCGAGATATTCAGTTTATGCATATTTATTTTAGGTCGACTGACTCGTCTATGAATGTGCCTTATGTATTTTATAGCTAGTTTACAAACAACCAATCATGTGGTTGGTATTTCTATAATAGTCCTTCCTATATGCCCCAATAGATAGTATATGAATGGTCTACATGTAGTTTATATCTAGTCTATAAATAATCCTACCTATGATTCATAGCTAGACTATGAATGCTCTCGATATAGTGTATAACTAGTCTATAAATGGTATATATGTGATTAACAGTAAGTATAAAAATGGCCCAATACCGTGTATCTTATGGCTGGTCTATAAATGGTCTATATGTAGTATATATCTGGTCTATAAATGGTATATATGTAGTATATATCTAGTCTTTAAATGGTACATATGGAGTATTTATCTAGTCTATCAATGGTATATGTATAGCATAAAACTTTATACATTGTCTATATGTAGTCTATATGTAGTCTATAACTGTTCTATAAATGGTTTCTATACAGTATATAACTGATCTATAAATGGTATATATGTAGTCTATTATCTAGTCTACGAATGGTATTTCGTGTGGCAAAAACTTGTCTATAAAATTAATGGTCTATAATGTAGTCCTTTAACTAGTCTATAAACGACCTATAATGTAGTCTATTACATGTAACTTGTATATAAATGTTTTTCGTTTTGTAATAACTTGTCAATAAATAGTCTATATGTATTCTATAACTGATCTATAAATGATATATAATGCAGTCTATTTTTTCTTCGACTGTTCTTCCTGTGTATCCTGTTTCCAATTTGTATAACTGAATGCATATCTAATTAATGAACTTTCCTATATATGGTCAACAGCTAATCTATAAAAAGTCTATGAATTCATGTGGTCCACTGTATAAATGTTCCTACCGTGATCCATAGCCAATATGTAATGGGTCCTATCAGTGGCTTATAACTAGTATATACATTGTCCTACATGTGGTCAAGAGCTAGTCTATGAATGGTCCTACCATAGGCCCATAACTAGTATATACATTGTCCATTAAGTGGTCAATAGCTAGTATGTAATTGGTCCTACCTGTGGCCAATAACTAGTATATACATTGTACATTGTGTTGTCTATAGCTAAAAATTAATTGGTGTTACTTGTTGTCTATATCTAGTATATACATTGTCCATTGTGTGGTCAATAGCTAGTATGTATTTGGTCTTACCTGTGGCCTATAACTAGTATATACATTGTCCATTGTGTGGTCAATAGCTAGTATGAAATTGGTCCTACCTGTGGCCTATAACTAGTATATACATTGTAAATTGTGTGGCCAATAGCTAGTATGTAATTGGTCTTACCTGTGGCCTATAACTAGTATATACATTGTCCATTGAGTGGTAAATAGCTAGTCTGTAATTGGTCCTATTTGTGGCCTACAACTAGTATATACATTGTCCATTGTGTAGTCAATAGCTAGTATGTAATTTGTCTTACATGTGGCCTATCAGTTGTATATACATTGTCTATTGTGTGGTCACAGCTGGTCTATAATTGGACCTACATGTGACCTGTAACTAGTATTTAAATTATCCATTGTGTAGTCAACAGCTAATATATTATTGTTCATACCTGTGGCTTAAAAGTAGTAATTATATTGTCCATTGTGTGGTCAATAGCCAATCTGTAATTGGTCCTACATGCTGCCTATAATTAATATATGCACTGTCCATTGTGTGGTCAATAGCTAGTATGTAATGTGTCATACCCGTGGAATATAACTAGTATATACATTGGCCATTGTGTGGTCAATAGCTTGTCTATAAATGGTCCTACAAGTAGCCTATATCTAGTATATACATTGTACATTGTGTTGTCTATAGCTAGTATTTAATTGGTCTTACTTGTTGTCTATATCTAGTATATACATTGTCCATTGTGTGGTCAATAGCTAGTATGTAATTGGTCTGACCTTTGGCCTATAACTATTATATACATTGTCCATTGTGTGGTGAATAGCTAGTATCTAATTGGACTTACCTGTGACCTATAACTAGTATATACATTGCCCATTGTCTGGTCAATAGCTAGTCTATAAATGGTCCTACCTGTGGCCTATAACTAGTTTATACATTGTCCATTGTGTGGTCAATAGCTAGTATATAAATGGTCCCGCCTGTGGTCTATAACTAGAATATAATTTGCCCATTGTGTGGTCAGTAGCTACTCTATAAATGGTCTCAACCGCGCCTATAACTAGGTTATACATTGCCCATTGTGTGGTAAATAGCTAGTTTATAAATGGTTCTACCTGTGGCCTATAACTAATATGTACATTGTCCATTGTGTTGTCAATAGTTAGTCTATAAATGGTCCTTCATGTCGCCAATAACTAGCTGTTGCCTATTACTAGAATATACATTGCCCATATGGTGGTCAATAGCAAGTATTTAATTGGTCATACCTTTGGCCTCTAACTAGTGTATACATTGTCCATTGTGTGGTCAATAGCTAGTATTTAACTGGTCTTACCTGTGGCCTATAACTTGTATATATATTGTCCATTGTGTGGTCAATAGCTAGAATGTAATTGGTCTTACCTGTGACCTATAACTAGTATATACATTGTCCATTGTGTGGTTAATAGCTAGAGTGTAATTGGTCGTACCAATGGCCTATTACTAATATTTACATTTGCCATTGTGTTGTCAATAGCTAGTTTATAATTGGTTCTCCTGTTTATACATCTACCGATATATCTTATTTGCCGTAGTTAAATAAACATTTATGTTAACTAAAGCTATACAT
Source organism: Panopea generosa (assembly GCA_029582155.1). NCBI lineage: Eukaryota > Metazoa > Mollusca > Bivalvia > Adapedonta > Hiatellidae > Panopea > Panopea generosa. The sequence continues at coordinate 63,256,825 of CM055905.1, read as the reverse complement.
GCGTTCAGTCTATAAATAGTCATAAATACGTACAATTGAGTATTTAGTCTATAAACTATCCTACTTACCTGTGTTCAATTGCTATACAGGCTCCGCAGCAGACGACATCGTGAGTGCCGCAGTACATATCCAGCACTTTACCAGGGTGGGTGCTGCATACGTCGGTGGGCAGGTAAGTTGGTGTCTGCATTCGACAGGATACCATGCCGGCTTTATCAACTATTTTGTGTCCTTTCGTTATTCCAAGTTTATTATGAAACACAAGACATTTATCACAAAAGTTCTGCGCACAGTCGACACATCCGTAGAACGCCTCTTTATTGTGACCATCTTTGGCACAGGACGAACATGGAAAGTCAAACAAGATGTCGGATCCGCCCTCCACCGATCTTGAATAACCCGTCGCCATTTTCTTTAATAACTACACCTCTGATAAGTTTTAACTACGCTGTGGCGAGACACACATAACTGATATCGATTGTATACCGGCCTACCTTTAAATATTTCTACCTGGTACCCTAAACTTATCGTTATATTCTTCAATTAGAGGTTGAGCCGGTGTTCAGGGAAATACATTTGATGATGTTGATAGTTTGATAATCGACACTTGAAAAGTATGTTAAATCATCAACACGAATGTTATCATTCATTTATTATCTAAAGGTCGTCCAAGGTAACATAATGTAGGATAGTGTCGCTTAATACGTTTGTTTGTTTGAATATTAGCGTCATTTATTGATATAACAAATGGATAGCAAACGATCAAATTACCTAACCGCTCTTTCTTGAGATCCTTAACCATTACTCGAGAACACCCATGTCCACAAGTAACTACTACTTATCCACTTGAAACAGCGGCGAGAGACGAATTTAAATGAGAGGCAATATCGTATATCTGCCACTAAGGATATTGTGGCCGGGCGGGGATTCGAACCTAAGAATTAATAGTAAACTGACCACACCGGGCCCGGCGTCATAATACATCATGTGTATAGTCCCCCACACCACCGACCCACCATCTGATATCCAGATACAAGTGCATGTTGACCGTTTTAGCATGTTTTGATGGCTGTTTTATTTATATTTATTGTTTTTTTTTGCATTTGTAGTTGTCTGCACGTTGCGCGTACAAAATAAAATCTTGCATTATATGATTATGGCCATAGTTAAAATCATACTAGTTAAGTATCCTGATGAACTGTATTTGGACAGTTGGTTTAAGTCGCTGTGTTCCAGTCATCATAGTAAAAATCAGAGAACTTCAACTGTTGTTGAAATAATCTTCTCTATGCATCGATACATAAATTAAACATGGTCTAAACATGCTTACAAACAATAACATGTGCACGAGAAGGGAAATCATCAAAATGTAAGTCAAACAATTCACTTTCTGTATGTAGTCTGTATGGTGTGTGCGTTTGCCCATTAATTTGAAAATTACATTATCACCTTACAAACTATTGTATTACATGTATTATTACATGAATATTTTTGTCATTTTGTGGTCGTATGGCAACATCATTGGATCATATCATTTTGTATTATTCTACATGATAGCGGGGGTGTGATAAACATCTGTTATATCGGCAGGGAAGGTTTATCTTGCAGCTACGCACACATTGATGACGTCGTTATTTTTGTAACGCACAAATTGATGACGTCGTTATTTTTGCATTGTATTAAACCCACGTTTAAACACGTTTCGACCGTTCATAAAATGTTAATTGGGTCAATAAATATCGAATAGTTTCCATAAAAAACTTACATAGTTTTTTTTTCGAATTGCTATTGATCAAATATGGAACATGTTTAGGAGCACTTTCCGCAAATGTAAACACATGCGTTTGTTTGCTGGATAAAATCAGTTGTTTTTTAAACTAAAATAAATAAATCACACAAATGATGACATGATAAATAAAATACCATGTCAGTGCCTGCTTCGGTTCGAAAAAAACAACATTAGTCAAGGCTCGTGCTTAATTGTTTTCTTTACCTAACCTGATAAATGTTACACACTAACGTGGTATTCTATATGAACACGTAAAGCTAGATTGTTTTAGTCGGTCAATGGCGAATCATTCAGACCACCTCCCCGATTATCCTAATACCGAGCAATGACGGAATTCGCCGAGTATGTACGATTGACTGGCGAACATGCAAGTGTATTTTCGACTTGATACATAGTTATTGGCATTTTTCTGAGGGACGCTGCAAACGTCTGGACGATATAGATAACATTTTCGCTTAGGAATATCAGTCGAAATTTACAACACCCAGACAAAATACTTCATTTCAACAAAGATTGTACCCGATACATTTTCACTTAAAATAAAACTAGATTATTTTACAGTGTTTTGTGCAATATGGGAAACAACAATTAATGTCTCCTGCCTTTAATATATTTTCATGTTAACATTGCAATAATTGTGATATAAACCCAGCCGATAGTGCATGTAACTCTAATAATCTTTTATTGATCTTTACAGCTTTTTATGGCGACAAATTTCAACTAATGCACACTCAAATTTATACATGATGCCTTTCGGTATCTGATACACTTAATGCAAACTGATGTATGCTTTTGTCTCCTGGGATATTATTTAATCCATTAAAACCACTTAACAATATTGAAAAAGCTAGAATCACTCCGACTTATATTTCGTCCCAACACTGTTCCCTTGCGTGCTGATCATGTATCCCAATAGTTATGTCTGTGTATGAATTTTGAATTATCACCTATACCTGTTTCGCTTATTGTCAGATATTTTTCTTACACTATATTTAATGGCAACGTTGTTTTTATAAGTTTATGTATGTTCATGCACTATCAGAAGTAAAAAAAAACAAATGTTACTGTACAGATTGTTTGGCATTTTCTCCTCATCAACATACCTGTCCTTCAAATTTTGCGGAAAAAATATTTAAAATAATTTACATCGTGGTTACGTTCAGTGCTGCAATTAGCCAAAACTACCACAATATCTACCACGAATTTACCTAGACAGATGCGTTGGATGTAGCGCTAATCGGGCCTGGCTTGTTAGAAAAGCATTTACTAATGTCGCCATAACTGATATAATACATACTTGACTTATTTTAAAGACGATTATGGTACAAAGACGGCGTTCGTATATGTTTCGTGAATTTTCATGCACTATTATGGAAGTTATCTTGTTACCTGAAGCGGGTACTTTTCCTCCGATGTTTTGCACCACTCCACAGCATAAAGTCACGTGGGTTTTAGCATTAGTATTTTGCGTGAGTTATAGTAATTACAGTTATTTAATAACTTGCTAGTAAACTTTAAATTCGCTACATGTAAAACACATATATTTTACAAAATATATAGCTGGTCTATAGAAACATATAATAGGACCCCTTTTGAAAATTGCTTACCTCACAATTTAAGCAATTACACTTTAGAAACAAACCTGAAACTCATTTAAGTTGTATTGATGTCATTTACTAGAGTTTATCCCAGTGCTTGAAAATATTATGTGGATTTTAAAGGTTGTTGTAACTCTAGTTTAAACATATTTTATTGTCAAATATGTACCAAAATACAATCAAACCTGTCTTAAGCAGCAAATCAAGTGATAGAGCAAATGTGGCCTTTTAAGACAGGTTATTGTTTGATACAGATTGATTTTCTCTGAAAGCATAGACATGGGAAATAGTAAATGTGACAGCTTAAGACAAATGGCTGTTTAATAGAGGTGGCCGCTTACACAGGTATGACTGTACACATATACATATTACACGTAAACAAGGAGCATATTGAAATGAATAAGGCAAACGTGCCTTTCCTATTTTCTTTCATATTTTATATCTGCTGCTTTCTTCCCTATCTTTTTTCTTTCTATTTCATTCTTAGCATCTTTTTTTTCTTTGCTACTTTCTTACTTACTTTAATCTTGTTATCTTCATTTCTTTCAATACTTCTTGAAATCTATTTTTCTTTCCATATATTCATTTGTCTTGTTTCTTTTCCTTCTTACTTCATTCTTTGCTTCTTCCCTTACTTACTTCAATTGTGTTATCTGTGTTTCTTTCTATATAAAAACTGCAAGAGCGCAGCATGACAATTTCCGAGGTCACTCAAGGACAAGGTGTGAGAGGATGATTCCCACTTCCGCTGATGGTGGTCTGGGGGGAATTTTAGAAATACATGTATAAATAGAAATATAAATTATGGCTTCTGCTGACTTTTCAAACTTTTATGTTTCATCGGGCTGAAACTTAGTACTTAAACAAAATATTAACCTGCGGCGGAACACGTCAGTCCTGATATCGCTTGTCGGGTTGCACACTTTTACACAAATTCAATTCAATTCGAATTTATTCTGGTATATAAGATCATTATACAACATATATATCGTAATAATAAAATAACAGTAATAAATAAAAAATAAGTGAATATAGTTATCATCTAAAAACTAAAGATCTTATAACCTCGGATAACCCATTAAAGCAACAAACGCGCTTATTTCGAACGTGGTCCGTTCCCTTAAAATTGTGATTTTTTAAAAAATAAAAAAAAATATGGTATACATGAAATCGTACGAATGTAGACATTTGATATTAACTTGTTAAAGTGTTACAATTAAAAAACATTGAATTATCGTATACAAGTCATTTGACAGGTTCCAGAATGCATTGCGCTTTTCCTCATAGGAAAGCTGTTAATGAGGACAAAATTAATCACGTAACAGGTTATCATTTTTAACTCAACATTCTATTTCTAAATAGATAAAATAGCTTTACATACATATTCTAAAACTGTAATTTTAGCTTACGATACTTTGATGACGTGTCTTTGAATTTCACCAGACATTTCTTGATCCTTTCAGTACATAAGTTCCGTTTATACTAATTTTAGCTCGATTGCGATAAAAGTCCAGAGTTCATTTGAACCGTTGGCGCATGTGCTTCCTAGTTAGAACCAGAACTGAGTGTTGTTTTATAGAGAGCCATCAGGTCGAGCTGGGGATCGAACTCCTCAATCTCTGGCGTGGGCGGCCAACATTCTATCCACCACACTACCGCTCCGCTTCAGTATATTATTTTCGTTTTATAATAATATTTGTCTTAAGATGGTTATCTTTGTCTTAAATACTTTTGAAAGATTTATGTTTATTTCCATTTAACAACTCTGTATGTATGTGTAATTGATCATGTTTGGCATGTACATGCACGAATACTTTTTATCTATTACAATTAAACAACAGATACATGTGTATACAAAGAAAACATATTTCAAGTCAAATATTTATGCCGCAGTTTATCATGCTTATTATCGAATGTTTGGACTAGCCGGACTGGTTAGCTCGGTAGCGCGTCTGAATACATGAGTTCGAATCCCTAACTCCATATATATGTGATGATTGATGTACGACATTACATCTCATTATCATTCGTCTCTCACCGACCACTGATTCATGTGATAAAAATATCAGTTATTTGCGGAGAGAGGGGTGTGCTTGAGTGCTGGTTAATCTTCCAGAATTCCAGGAAAGGATGGTTAGGTTAACTGACCGTCTTTCAGTCATCGACAGCACAAACATGACGTTAAATATTCAAACAAACTTTGTGGACTGACGATTGTATACAACAAACAAACATACAACAAACACATATTTTATATGGGATAAAACAGCACTTACGTGTTTATAGCCGACACAAATATTACACCAGTATACATTTACCGTATAATTATGTTATAAAGTTTATGTACGTGTTTAGTTGATATCAAAGCAATCACATTTACAGGAAGTTAGACATGTTGTGTATAACTAATCGTACATACTCGGCCAATACCGCCAGCCTTCGGTATGCAATTAGGCAATCGTATCGCTCGGCCATTTTCGCTTACGTTCGAAATAAGATTATAGGCGGAAATGGTCGAGAGATATTCCGATTGTGCAATTAGGATAATCGGTAAGGTGTTCCGAAAGATGTATAACATAACTTAACACAAGATACTTATCTCAAACAGGAAAAACACAGTCTTGGGCTTTCAAAAAAAGTTTATGCAGCAAGAGTGTAAATATTATGTAGAAGATCTTACATTCGTGCTAATTTATTATTGAATTTATTAAACGAGTTAAATAAATTACGGAAGGTTTTGCCGAGCATCAAATCATTTTTTCCAACGAGTTTAATCAGTTGGCTAATAAATAAGCACGAATGTAAGATACTTTTTATCACATAACGTTCTCAGGAAAATGGTACATTTACCATTTATTTCTGAGATCACTTATATAAAGATCGAGAAAAAAATCTTGCATATTAGTTTTCATCAGTCACCTTCATTTTACCATGACAATTCGGAAAATAGCTCGGTATTTACAACAACAACAGCAACAATAACAGCTATACATTTATGTGGAGCGCGTGGCTCAGTGGTAGAGTAACGGCCCCATGATCGGAGGGTCAAGGGTCCGATCCTCTGCCACGGCCATGTGTGGTGTCCTTAAACATGTCACCTTTTACGAATATTTGCTTTGTTCTGGTTCTACCCAGGAAGACTTGGTGATTCGTATACCAAGTCTTAATAGTTTGTTTCACAATCGAAGAAGAATAAATAAGTTTAAACTAACGGTAATAAAAACGTTGTTTTTTATTCATCTCGGGTTACACAGACATGTTATGCACAAAATAAGACAATGATACATTCATCAATAAACATATGTTTACACATACAGATCTAGTTACTTGAGGCACAGGACATGTATACATATATACAACTATGTAATAAAGAAGTACAACTTGAGTGGGGACAGTCAAAACGTATTGAAAGTAGCTATACATGAATGTTTTGTGCCAGACAATTAAAGTTATGTAATTGACACTTTAATACAATATATTCGTATGCAATATAAACTTTTTTTTTAAAAAAAAGATAACCATTTCCGCAGGTAACTGGCTCCTGTTTTACTAATACATACTTAAATTCCTAAAACCTAAGAAAAGAAGACGGGTGATCATGATTTTAGACTGGTTACAGTAAAATTGTATATGGTATAATTGATATTGATTATATAATAATTAAATAACCAGTTTAAACTTAGTAACTTTCAGTATTTAAGTACAATGTTGGTTAAACAGAAGCCAGATAACTGTCCCACTTGAATCAAACAAATAAACAAATCCCACAGGAAACACAAATCTCAATGCATGGTCGTCTTAGCCTCTGATGATCTACGAAACACGCTTAAAATAACAAAATATCGACTTACAGATTTAGCTGGTACTGAAAAACGTTGACATGTACTTATTAAAATATACTTATAAGTATTTCAGTATCTTAGGTAGTATTAGACCATTTTCAGAGTTTTTCAGTTAATTTGCAATAATACAGGTAAACAGCGCAGTTCAAAGCACTGCCGATTGGGTCAGCTAAATAGCAATGCTGGTAAAGCCACAGGGACAGGTGTAGAATTTCCCTGTTTTTGCATTGTGGTTTAATAGAACTGATTCGGGAGATATCAAATTCTGGGATAGACTACAGCATCTGTTCAACTACGGTTGTATTATACCAGTACATGACTAACGTCACAAACTAGTAATAGTTGTCGGGTATTGTTTAAGAATTGATTTACTTCCATAATTTGTACAGTAATCGACTATAGAATATGAATTTTCTCGTATAAAACTTTAATAAAACTTTATTAATTATAAATAATAAAAGATAAAAAATTGTCAGAATTCTTTATTACTCTCTCTCTCTCTCTCTCTCTCTCTCTCTCTCTATATATATATATATATATATATATATATATATATATATATATCTGTCTGTCTCTCTCTCCATATCTATACATATTTAAACGCTACCATATCTGCAAGCTTCGTCAAAAGTGCTGTTATATCAACAACTTAAATATCATTAAATACTTGCAGAAAAAAGGGTGAGCTCGATTATTGGTTAACCTTTTTAGGATGGTGAACTGATCGTCTGTAAGTCCTCATTAGTATAAAATGAAGCTAAATAGTCAGACAAACAAAATGAACAAATATGAAAAGTACAGTTCATATCTCACTGCATGGTCTGAGCCTCTGAGGGTGACGATTTCATGTCTGCAAGCTTGGTCACCAGTGCTGTTTTATCAACATTTTTGCTTACCACAACAATGGTGTTGATTAACACCCTATTCGTGATCTTTGGATCCTCTTTGCCTATCAGAAACAGCTGTGAGACGTAATAGCCTTTTGACACTTTTTTATTTACAATTGTTTCGATATCTGTATATTTCAGTCCAAGTTCCAAAAATGGACAGACGTACTGGTAGATATGCTGATCGACGAACTCGCTTACGATGTCCCACTGTTCCTCCTTAGGCACACCGTCCAAGAGTTCGGGCTGTAAACCTAAATGAAAAATATATATTACTTAAATCCTGTTTGGGAACATATGGAAACATACCACTGTTTTTCAATACGACACCGTCCATGAGTTCTGGTTGTAAACCTGAAGACAAAAAAAATGAGCAGATCTATATTCACTATACAGTAAAACACCCCTAAAACGACGACCTCTGTGACCAAAGAAACGTGGTCTTAATAGAGTGTGGTCTTATATTCGAGTTTCAGGATCATAGGCATTATTCTACACTATTCATGTATTTGTATCAATGCTGTATGTAGATTGATGTATATTATAGTCTGCCTGTGTGTACATAATAAAAAATACTGTTATAACCAAGATAATAATAGTTAAATATTACAAAAATATGAAAACAAAATATCGGGGGAACCAATGGATGCTTCCCGAACAAGTGCTTGAGTAAGTACAAGCTGCATTGTTTGTAAAGGGAAGGAGGTGTGAATTGAAGATACTTTTTGAAATAGATTTTTGGTGCTTCAACACACTGAACTCTATACATGTTCGAAGTCTCATTGAATTTCCTACTGTACTCTTGAATACCAAAACAAGAAAATGGGAATGGACACAATGAAATGACCATAACTCTGTGAAAAATTATCCAAACAAAATACAAAGACATTGAACACATCTCACTTTGTAGTGACGCATCCTAGAGTGTTTGATATATTTCCAACTAGACGTTTTAGTGAACTAAATGTAGCACAGACAATGATTTAGTAATGGACGGAATCAAAGGACCATAACTCTGTAAAGATCATCGACACAATATGCGAATCCTAGCAAGATTTACCATACAGTTACAACCAGAAGTTGTAATGTAATGGCTCAGATAATAAAATATTTAGTAATGGATAGAATCAAGGGACCATAACTCTGTAAAGATCATCGACACAATATGCGCATCCTATCAAGATTTACCATACAATTACAACCAAAAGTTGTAATGCAATGGCTCAGACAATAAAATATTTAGTAATAGAACGAATAAGAGGACTATAGTTCTGTGAAAAAACATAAAGTATTACCATAATCTTCCGTTGGAACCGTCCTCATAACCACTCCAGTTAGAACTTCCCCCGTGAAGTACTTTTCTAATTGTTCCAATAAATTTCCTCAAGTGACAGTGTCGCTCTTGGAGGCCATGTATCCTTTCCAGGCAGTGAAAATGAGGAAATTCGCTTTGTCGTCATTCTTGCTCATGGTTGCCGTCTCCGCAACGTGTCGAGGTAGTTGCATAATCCGTACAAGGATGTATGGTTCGCAAAGGCGTGGTTGCTGACAAGAACCGAGTAAATGTGACAACCCAGGGGTCGTGAGTTGAATCCCCACCCAGCAACAGTCTCCATGATGACTGATATATGACACTGTGTCTTGTCCATCTCTTACCACTGATTCAAATGGAAAAGTTATCAGTTACTTGTGGAGATGGGCGTTCTCGATTACTGGTTTCCCTTTCAGGATCTCACAAAAGAGTGGTTGGGTGTATTGATGGCCTGTTAGCCCTAGAGGGCATAAAATTGACACTAAACAAACAAACAAGCTAATTCTGCACAATAATATTACCATTTCCGATACTATCGTCGAAGGAAAAGTTTCATTTATTTTAAAATTAACTGCAACTGTGATTTTATAAATATACTGGGCTATTGATCAATGCATCGAGAAGGGTCTATACAAGGTACACTGTTTGAGTATGCAATCAATGTTCATTTAATTAAAATACAAATGAAAAGCCAGGGGTAATAAAAGAGCAGTATAAAACGATATCAAAACCATTTGGCAAAGTCTTGTCCCGACGTTAACGTCAGAGCAGCAAGATATCTTCAGCATTGAAGTCGAACAGAATGACATTCTGCAACTCTATCAAAACTATCCAGTTATGGCTCTCTTCAACATACTGGCCATTTGCCAAGCCTCTCAATGGTATGAATTGATCAACGTGTAATCAAAATCACACAATTGCTTTTAATAAGCGCTTGATCTCTGAGGACATAAAATATAAATTGGATAAATGAATGTACATCTTTGTACTTAATTTTCAATAAGATATAACATACATATCATATAATAACTTTAATAAACAAAATTCAATACAATGTAAACATCTAAATGTTTCACTCAGAGTTGCGTTTTTTCAAATACGTCACATTTAAAACGACACTTGGCAGGCAACTGATTTTAAGAATGAATCAAGGCCACCATTTAAATTGTTTTGTTTGTCATTTCTGACCCATGCCATGTTTTCTATAATTTTTAATGATTTTTTAATGGAGATAAATGCAACTTTAACTGTTTAAAACAATGAAGAACAAGGCTGTAAGCTTTTTTAAACTGACATACAGTCAAACCTGTGGAAACAGTCACCTCATTAAGCAGCCACTTGTCTTAAGCAGCCATATTTACAATTTCCCATTTCTATCCTTTCAGAACAAATCAACCTGTATTAAGCAACAACCTGTCTTATAAACAACTTTTGGTCCTTCCATTGACTGGCTGCTTAAGACAGGTTTGACAGTATTGATATTTTCATTGTTTTGTTTTTTCCCCATTTTCGTCATTTATAACAACATTATTCATGACATGTTAACATATGACTTGTAGCTTGCTTTGAACAACCTACCCACCTATCATATTCTTTTCAGGGGCCAACCAGAAAACATGGTTGTTGTATGGTGTTTAACATTGCTTTCAACAATTTTTCAATCATATCACAAGTGTCTACATGAGACAGTATTTCGAGTGCTTCTACACTGGAATATCATGCCGCAGACACATGGTATGATATCAAACCCAGTGACATTATACTGACATCAGGCTGACCTGGCCTAGAACTATCATCTAAAAGCTGAGCACCAAGACAGGAAGCCTCTAGTATCATAACCCAGCACCTCCCACATGTGAGGCAGATGCTCTACCCCATGACTACCGCTGTGCTATAACCATCCAGATAATAATAATACAGTCAACTTTTTTTGTTTCCTGTGACAAGTTGGGAATTTCTTTTTTCCTTTTTATTTCTATGGTTCAAAAAGTTTAGAAAAAAAAAATCAACAACAAAAAAATCGATTAAAACATTTTGACTCAGGGATTTAAATATTGACTCAAAACAAAACTATTTTTTCAATTGAACTAAATTTGAACGCACATTTATTTGGCCTTAGTTTATTTGTATTTGAAAGCACTGTTGGGTCATAGGTTAAAAGGGGTCATGTTCATTTCCTATCTGTGTTCTTTTCTCATTATGTCGTAAAATGATTTTACGCTTATTTTTTTATGTTGGTCGATAAAAGTTTTTAGTTTATATGTTTATTGATGGTGTTTGATCTGGGCATGCCTATTATATTGTTTATTGATTTATTATATATATTCCCTGTAAAAACCAATGCATCATTGCATGTCTGTATTGTTAATATACTAGATGGGTATAAAGTTTGTCTGATTCAGGTCACACTTTCTGCTTCCAGTTGTTCTGATGATTGCGTTTACAAAATCTAATAGATTTACCACCTTACATTTGCACCCATGTGTTACAGGACGAGAAAAATATGCAGCCGGTCTGAGACTGGAACTTGGGACCCTTCGCTTACAAGACGAATGCTCTACCGTCTGAGCTAACCGAACTGCTTACATAAATTCCTCTCCTAGTAGGTCACGTGCACACTGTGACACATGCAGGGCTGTCATTAAAACCTGGGGGTCAGGGTGCAAATGTAAGGTGGTGAATCTATTAGATTTTGGGGGTCGGGGTTTAACTGAGCAGCATTCTGTTAGCCTTCAATGGCATAAAAATTATGCTAAATACTCAATAAAATTTCTTTTAAAAATATTAGTATAAACTAAACAACTATTGATTGATTGACTGAATATTTAGCATCATATTTATGCCATCGAGGGCCATCGAGATGATTAGTTAACCCAACCACTGTTTCCTGGTATTCTTGCAGGCTAACCAGTACTCGAGCACACCCCATCTCCGTAAGTAACTCATAACTTTCCCACTGGAATCAGCGGTGAGATACGAACGATAATGAGAAGCAATGTTGTATATCAACAATGTAAGAGATTGTGGACAGGCGGGGATTCGAACTCATGACCTCTTGATTGATAGTCAGACATGCTAACGACTGAACTAATTGGGCACAGTTATAAATTAAACGAAAAAACTACCTGGTGTGTTGTCATATCCAGCTGCAGTGGTTCCCTGAACCACGGGGTCGGTGACTTTACGACCTCTAAGCATCGTCTGCTCTTGCCAGCATGATCTTATACTGAAACAACAACAATATAAACAGATCTGTAATGTCAGAGCTAATAATTACTTATCCAAGTTTTCTATATAAAAAACTTGTGAGTAAACTAATGAGCAGCAGTAGTTAAATTTGACATTTCTGCTTCAATATGAAATATCGCCCCATTGATGTTAAAATGTATATTCACTCGGTACTTTACTGATCGAATGGGACTTATCCTCTATTTGTCAGTAAAATGAATGAAAATTTCTACGTTTTTTTAAGATCATAAGGATAGCATTGTTTTTCTATGTGAGCAGGGTCAGGGAAAGTATTAAAATATGTTTAAACAAACACAATGAATAAATATCAATTATTGTACATGTATAGTATACATACATTAAAATGTAGATTTCTTCATACTCTTTTTTAATTTTTTTAATTCGTCATTGAAAGCAACGTTATTTTGATATATTTGTATGACAACATCATAAAATGACTGATAGATCTATGCTAACATATTTATAGCATCTTGAACTAGTGGATTACTTAAATTATAAATAAATGTATTAGATATGTAATGTATAAAACTAAGGATTTGTATAGAAGGATAGGAATCTTGCATCTCCTGACTAAATGTTGATGAAACAGCACACGAGGATTCATAATTTGCAAATTGACCAATCATACTTCACAGGCAACTGATTTCTTGTACATAAACTGTAAGTTGTATGCAATCTTAGGTGTTTAAACATGTTTCACTCACGCAAAATGCTATTTCATTAAAGATATTAAGGTTTGAAGGAAAATTAATCTTTATTTTAGCTGCAGTATACACATATTGTAATCACAAGTACTTTGACAAATTTAAACACAAATTTCTGGGAGTGGTATTGTTTTGACGGCAATTTCATTCTGCAGTTTAAGAATTTTGATTTGTGTTCCTGAGATGAATTGAAGTGAAGATAAATTCATTATTGATAATTAAAAACGAGATATTGCGAGATTTTGCGTGAATATGCGAGCGTTCACAAAAACTTTGTCAGTTGCCTTTCCTTCTCTATATAATTCCTTGATAAAACTATAAGAATCTCACACTCATTATCAGGTGATATATTACATAATTCTGTCTATCTACTGTAACTGCATTCGAGGATTGTGTACAGGCACAAAGTGCACAGGTTAAAGGGCATTTGAGTGTACGCCAGACTGCGTCCTTCGCAGCGGCATTGGCAAAGAAGGCGCAATCACTGAGTAACACAGAAGTTCAGTTGCTCTTTTATGTGCACTGGGTATCACTCTCCCTGTGCATGGGACCAGCTGCTTTAATCCCCATCGAAGGATTTGCATGCTTTCACTTTTTTAAAAAAAAATACTGGACGATACCCCATCAGGAGTCATTCTGGGTCTTAGAGCATGTTACCCCACCGCAACTTCATGTAATTTATTATAATCATGATAATTATACTTGGCACAGGTTATAAATTATCATCCAGTCCATCATATAACGTAAATTTGTCAACATGTTTAACACATTCATTCATAAACAAGCACTTTTAATAGATCTATGTACTTAATGCCTATCTGTAAATTCATGTTCAATAATATGTCATAACCTATGTCCATATATATATATTTATGAGCATGTTGAAACTTGATCTCATGATCTTAACATGAACAAATTATTGAAATAATGATAATTGCATACATTAATTGTTAGTTAAAAAGTCACCTCTTAAAAATAAAAGTGTAGTCAAGTGTTGGCTGAAGTTTCTGAACATGTTTGCAATCTCAATATTTTATTTTCGTAAACATTGGGTTACGATAAGCTGCTTTCGCTGAGCAAAATGTGCGAGTTTGTTTTCGATTTCTTACACCCAGAGATAAATGCCTACAACAACTGTATAACAGTCAAATGTAATATTTTTTTGTGATTCTATTTTCGTCGTTACATAAAGCATTCAAAATCCAACCACAAATGTCTTTGAATTATGTAGTAAATATGGAAAAAGAAACCAATCGGCGGGAAAAAGTTTGCAACCACCTGTCAAATCGTTTGCCGTGCTCTTTTCGTGACATGCTACAAAATATTGACTTACCAAGCTGTTGCTTTTAGGAGCTGTTATTACTGATGCTATTTACGACGGTTTAAATCAGCATTTTTATGGCAGAAAGTCAAAATACAAATGTAAATAGAAGCACTTACCAATAAATTCCATGGTAGCCGCCATTTTGAAGCTTTGAGTGGAGAATTATGGGAAGTTGGTTACCAATCCAAGGGAAATAACTAAAAAAACTAGACGAAATAATGACGTATTAGTTATCTTTCCTATAACATTTACATTTATTAACGTCATTTGAAAAATATAACTGAAATCAAGCTATAAGTCATCTAAACTTGTAAAATTTGCCAAGTCATCCATCTTTGGGCCAATAACTGCTAAGATCAATAAAACATCCATCATCATTTTTTTTCCAATTGATTTAAAATAGCACAATCGATTTGTTAGTTTATTTGAATATTTAGCGTCATTTTTATGTCATCGAGCGCTAACAGACGTTCAGTTAAACACTCGTACATGGTATCCTGGAATGTTAACAAGCAATGAGACGCAATGTCGTATATCAATCACCGCGGAGATTGTGGCCGGGCGGGGCTTCGAACTCACGACACCTGGAATGGTAGTCAGAAGCGCTACTGGCTGAGGTTACCGTACCAGACTCAATACTATCAAGAAAACTGTTATGCTTTTTATATATTTTTTTCAGTATCAGTATTTTGTTGTATGGCGTAGGTAACTCCAAATGCAATAGAAAATGTGTATACATATGTAGATAAAATAAAACTTCTTTTTTTTATAATGATTGATTGATTGATTGAATATTTAGCGTAATTTTTATGCCACCGAGGGCTAACGGACGATCAATTAACCTAACCACTGTTTGCTGGGATCCCAAAAAGTTAACCAGTACTCGAGCACACCTCATCTCTGCAAGTAACTGATAACTTCTCCGCTTGAATTAGCGGTGAGAAACAAATTATAATAACACATAGTGTCGTATAACAATCATCACGAAGACTATTGCCGGGCGCGGATTCGAACTCACGAACCCTAGATTGATAGTCAGACGCGTAACTGACTGCGCTAAGTGTTTGACTCATGGGACAAGAGTTCGTTTCCAGCTGATGCAACCAAATCCCCTCACATTTGTGTTATACAAGATACCTGTTCAATTTATGTCGATTATTTAGCTTCGGCATACGTTCCATTCTCGTGAAATAATAGTAAATAGCAAAATCGTTATCAGTATTGAAATGTATTTAAAATCATATAGGTTTAAGACATTTATGCATTCGTTTAACTTTGTGTCATTCTTGTTTATATCTATTGTGTTCTATATCATTTTATGCACAATGCTTAATTGTCGTTCGTTATATCCATTCGAACCCCCAGCAGGTTTACACAACGGTACGTTATTTAATATACTTGTAAATATGCTCTGTCATGACATATACTTGTATTTATGCTCTGCAATAACACATAATTGTATGTATGCTCTGTCATGACACATACTTGTATCTATGCTCTGTCATGACATATACTTGTATCTATGTTCTGTCAGGACAAATACATGTACCTATGCTCTCT
Organism: Panopea generosa; assembly: GCA_029582155.1. NCBI lineage: Eukaryota > Metazoa > Mollusca > Bivalvia > Adapedonta > Hiatellidae > Panopea > Panopea generosa. The sequence continues at coordinate 63,240,560 of CM055905.1, read as the reverse complement.
CATGTAATTTACTTGTATCCATGCTCTGTCATGACATATACTTGTACCTATGCTCTCTCATGACATATACTTGTATCTATGCTCTGTCATATCATATACTTCTATCTATGCTCTGTCATGACACATACTTGTATCTATGCTCTGCAATGTAATATACTTGTATCTATGTTAAGTCATGACATATACTTGTATCTATGCTCTCTCATGTAATATACTTGTATAAAAAATATGCTCTGTCATGACAAATACATGTATCTATGCTCTGTCATGACATATACTTGTATCTATGCTCTGCAATGACACATACTTGTATCTATGTTCTTTCATGACCAATACTTGTATCTATACTCTGTCATGACACATACTTGTGTCTATGTTCTGTCATGACACATACTTGAATCTATGCTCTGTCATGACACATACTAGTACCTATGCTCTCTCATGTAATTTACTTGTATATATGCTCTGTCATGATATATACTTGTATCCATGCTCTGTCATATCTTATACTTGTATCTATGCTCTGTCATGACACATACTTGTATCTATGCTCTTTCATGACAAATACTTGTATATATGCTATGTCATGACACATACTTGTATTTATGCTCTGTCATGACACATACTTGTATCTATACTATGTCATGACACGAACTTGTACCTATGCTCTTTCATGTTATATACTTGTACCTATGCTCTGTCATGGCACATACTTGTACCTCTGCTCTGTCATGACACATACTTGTACCAATGTTCAGTCATATCAAATACTTTTATCTATGCTCTGTCATGACACATACTTGTATCTTTGCTCTGTCATGACACATACTTGTTCCTATGTTCTGTCATATCAAATACTTGTATCTATGCTCTGTCATGACACCTACTTGTATCTTTGCTCTGTCATGACACGTACTTGTATCTATGATCTGTCATGACACATACATGTATCTATGCTCTGTCATGACACATACTTGTATCTATGCTCTGTCATGTAATATACTTTTATCTATGCTCTGTCATGACACATACTTGTATCTTTGCTCTGTCATGACACATACTTGTTCCTATGTTCTGTCATATCAAATACTTGTATCTATGCTCTGTCATGACACCTACTTGTATCTTTGCTCTGTCATGACACGTACTTGTATCTATGATCTGTCATGACACATACATGTATCTATGCTCTGTCATGACACATACTTGTATCTATGCTCTGTCATGTAATATACTTGTATCTATGCTCTCTCATGACATATACCTGTATCTATGCTCTATCATTACATATAATTGTACCTATGCTCTCTCATTTAATATACTTGTATCTATGCTCTGTCCTGACACATACTTGTATCTTTACTCTGCCATGACACATACTTTTATCTATTGTCTGCCATGACACATACTTGTATATATGCTCTGTCATGACAAATACTTGTATATATGCTCTGTCATGACAAATACTTATATCTATGCTCTGCCATGACACATACTTGTATCTATGCTCTGTCATCACACATACTTGCACTATGCTCTGTCATGACATATACTTGTATCTATGCTCTGCCATGACACATTCTTGTATCTATGCTCTGTCATGACATATATTTGTAGCTATTCTCTGTCATGACATATACTTGTACCTATGTTCTGTCATATCATATACTTGTATCAATGCTCTGTCATGACACATACTTGTATCTATGCTCTGTCATGACACATATTTGTATCTATGCTCTGTCATGACACATACTTGTATCTATGCTCTGTCATGACACATACTTGTTTATATGCTTTGTCATGTAATATACTTGTATCTATGCTCTCTCATGACATATACTTGTATCTATGCTCTATCATATCATAAAATTGTATCTATGCTCTCTCATGACATATACTTGTATCTATGCTCTATCATATCATAAAATTGTACCTATGCTCTCTCATGTAATATAGGCGGGCCCGATTAGCTCAGTCGGTTACGCGTCTGTTTATCAATCCAGGGGTCGTGAGTTCGAATCCCCGCCCGGCAACAGTCTCCGTGATGATTGATATATGACATTGTGTCTCATTATTATTTGTCTCTCACCACTGATTCAAGTGGGAAAGCTATCAGTTACCTGCGGATATGGGGTGTGCTCGAGTACTGGTTAATCCCAGGAAAAAATGGTTAGGTTAACTCATCGTCTGTAAGCTCTCAATGGCATAAAATGACGCTAAATATTCATTCAATCAATCAATCAATCAATCTCATGTAATATACTTGTACCTATGCTTTGTCATGAAACATACTTGTATCTGAGCTCTGTCATGACACATACTTGTATATATGCTCTGTCATGACAAATACTTGTATATATGCTCTGCCATGACAAATACTTGTATCTATATTCTGCCATGATACATACTTGTATCAATGCTCTGTCATGACATATACTTGTATCTATGCTATGTCATGACATATACTTGTATCTATGTTCTACCATGACACATAATTGTATCTATGTTCTGTCATGACATATACTTGTATCTATGCTCTGTCATGACATATATTTGTATCTATGCTCTATCATGGCAAATAATTATATCTAATGGACTGGATGTTTGGCCAATATAACCGGACTAAAAGTCACATTGTCATATTGTTTTCTTTTTATACGTTGATAACGCTGTCACTGAACACCAACATATTTCATATACTTTTGTAACTATTGTAACACACTGTTTTGTTGATTCCATATTGTTAACAAACACAATTTATGTTTGGAATGTTTTAATTACTTCTTTGTGCATTCTAAATAGTTTAGATATTTGAATTTAAACTCAAAATTATATCGTTTATGATATAAACATTGGACATTATAAAATCTGTATTCCTTGATTGATAAAATAAACATTTGAAAGTATATTTCATTGGAGTTTTAATAAAATAGTAACTTTAAAGCGCTCTGTAACGTCGTGTCATAGTCGCAGAATGCATTTGTGATCGTACCAATATAAATATACCACGGACATGTATCTGAGATGTCCAGTGACATAAAGTATGTTAATTGTATTCAATTTCATTTACATGTTCTTATTCTGAACTATTCGATATAGTCCGTGTTAGTCCGTGTAAAAAAGGAGTTCCTTTTGTTTTACTTTTATCGTCACACTATTGACGTTTCCAATGTCTATCTTATCAAGGTGAACACTTTTATATAGTTTGGACAGCTGATGGTACCAATCAGTCTGGAGTTGATGACGTCATACGTGAGTGACTGTATCCGATCTGTCTCTGTCAGTAGAACATTTATCTTCCTCCCCTGGTTATCCACCTGTATTATATTGATTGAACTGTATCCACATACCAGTAAGTCGTCATTCTCCAGGACACAAGCTCCCCAGGGAGACTCGAGTTGTGGGTCAGTGAAGGTGTATTGTACTTGTCCCTGTCTTGTCATGGTAATCACTCCTTTTGTCTCATCAATCACGTGTACTTTGGTTCCATCATTGCTCAGAACGATTGCTCTTGGGTTGTCGAATATTCTCTTTCCTGTTGGATCCTTACTGATGGTTCTCAAGTGGCTGCCGGTCATGTTGTATACTCCTACTTGTGGTGGATGGTAACTAGTGACAAACAGCTCTCCATTACTGGCGGCCAGGTAGTCAGGTTGCTCTTTCACCTGGAATGACCTTGAGACTGACAGTCTGCCGGATGTAGATACAAACTGTATCTTCTCGTCGTCATACAGTGCAACTGCTACTTCTGTTGGACTTGTTCTACACACGCCCATTGGCTGAGCAGATACTGTACACTTGTCCATAACCTTGTAGCTTGTATCCAACCTTATTAAAGTCTTATTTTGGCAGTCTGTTATTATTAATGATCCGTCATCGAGCAGACATGAATCCATCATATCACACGTGTACTCATCACTGACAGTGATATCCCTGTGTAAAGCCGCGGAGCTGATTGGTTTAATGTTGCTAGTCTTAGGATAAGATTGAGGGGTTATATATACGTTGTCAAGTGTTGTCAACTTTACCTCTCCAATATGCACCAATTGAACAAAATAATCAGTGATATCCGAGTTGAAAGAAAAGTTCATTGTTTCATTCATTGGAGTTTGTTTAAGCTGTTCCAGTAACTTGGTTCCTTCACGATTGTTTTGTTTTCCCTTTCTTACGTTTAGAAACAAGTTCACTTCGTTATCTCCCTCAACTTTGTCAAAGTGTTTTATGTTGATGTCCAGAGCTGCTTTTGTTTCTCGCAGTGTTTGAACGTCTGTGTTTACTTTACTTTCCAATCTGTTGTGCACAGTGTCTACTTCGTCTAGGTGCTTGACTATCATCTCACGACCGGCGTCTATGTCCGTCAGACATTTGTCTTTATCTTTTCTGATTTTCTTTAAATCCTCTTCTTTGCTTTTCAGTATCTGGGAAAGGTCCACCTGGACATGTTCCAACCCGTCTTTAACATCCTTGAATTCGGTGCTGGTTTTAATACCCTTGGCAACATTAGGGAGGTAGTCAACCCCTTGACACGGCCTGGAATATACATATTTTGGGAGTGTTTGAATTATAATTCATTCCATTTTCAAATCAATATTTGTTACTGATTCAGTCATCCGGCTTGCAAATATTATATCAAACCATAAACACACGGTTTGGAATGTAACTATGTATTACATTCAGATATATTCAAGTGCAAAATTAAATACGTGAATTATCATGTTTTACATTCATGAAGTTCAAATTCCGCTTCTCACCAGTAAACACATTATAGATAGTTATCTTTTTTCTGCATGTCAGACTTATTCGCTCACTTCTCCATATCTTACTTTTAAAATGACCATATCTATCGAGATATTCAGTTGATGCATATTTATTTTAGCTCGACTCACTCGTCTATGAATGTGCCTTATGTATTTTATAGCAAGTCTACAAACAACCAAACATGTGATTGGTGTTTTTATAAATAGTCCTTCCTATATGCCTCAATAGATAGTATATGAATGGTCTACATGTAGTTTATAGCAAGTCTACAGACAACTGAACATGTGGTTGATGTGTCTATAAATAGTCCTTCCTATATGCCCCAATAGATAGTATATGAATGGTCTACATGTAGTTTATATCTAGTCTACAAACAACCAAACATGTGATTGGTGTTTTTTTATAAATAATATTTCCTATATGCCCCAATAGATAGTATATGAATGGTCTACATGTAGTTTATATCTAGTCTACAAAAAACCAAACATATGGTTGGTGTTTCTATAAATTATCCTTCCTATATGCCCCAATAGATAGTATATAAATGGTCTACATGTAGTTTATATCTAGTCTACAAACAACCAAACATATGGTTGGTGTTTCTATAAATTGTCCTTATATGCCCCAATAGATAGTATATGAATGGTCTACATGTAGTTTATATCTAGTCTACAAACAACCAAACATGTGATTGGTGTTTTTTATAAATAATATTTCCTATATGCCCCCAATAGATAGTATATGAATGGTCTACTTATAGTTTATATCTAGTCTATCAATGATTTATAGCTAGACTATGAATGGTACATGTGTAGTCTGTGATTGTTTTATTCATAAATGGTATATACATGTATGTAGTATATAACTGGTATATTAGTGTAGTATTTAGGTAGTTTATCAATTCATGAAATCTATAGCTGGTCTATTAATGGTCTATATGTAGTATATACCTGGTTTAAAATGGTATCTATGTAGAATATAACTAGTCTATAGTCTATAAATAGTCTATATGTAGTCTATAACTTGTCTATAAATGCTCTCGATATAGTGTATAGCTAGTCTATAAATGGTATATATGTGATTAATAGCTAGTCTAAAAATGGCCCAATCCCGTGTATCTTATGGCTGGTCTATAAATGGTCTATATGTAGTATATATCTGGTCTATAAATGGTATATATGGAGTATATATCTAGTCTATAAATGGTATATATGGAGTATATATATAGTCTATCAATGGTATATGTATAGTTTATAACTTGTCTATACATTATCTATATGTAGTCTATAACTGTTCTATAAATGGTTTCTATAAAGTATATAACTGATATATCAATGGTCTTTATGTACATGCAGTCTACAACTGATCTATAAATGGTATACATGTATTCTATTATCTTGTCTATAAATGGTCTTTCTTGTGGCAATAACTTGTCTATAAATGGTCTATAATGTAGTCCAATAACTAGTCAATAAATGATCTATAATGTAGTCTATTACATGTAACTTGTCTATAAATGTTTTTTTCTTATTGAAATAACTGTATAAATAGTCTATATGTATTCTATAACTGATCTATAAATGGTATAAAATGCAGTCTATTTTTCTTCAATTGTTCTTCCTGTGTATCCTATATCAAGTTTGTATAACTGAATGCATATTTAATCTATGAACTTTCCTATATGTGGTCCACAGCTAGTCTATAAATAGTCTATGAATTCATGTGGTCCACAGTATAAATGGTCCTACCGTGATCCATAGCCAATATATAATGGGTCCTACCTGTGGTTTATAACTAGTATATACATTGTCCTACATGTGGTCAAGAGCTAGTCGATGAATGGTCCTACCTGTGGCCCATAACTATTATATTCATTGTCAATTAAATGGTCAATAGCTAGTATGCAATTGGTCCTACCTGTGACTTATAACTAGTATATACATTGCCCATTGTTTGTTCAATAGCTACTATGCAATTGGTCTTACCTGTGGCCTATAACTAGTGCATGTATATACATTGTCCATTGTGTGGTCAATAGCTAGTATGTAATTGGTCTTACATGTGGCCTATAACTAGTATATACATTGCCCATTGTGTGGTCAATAGCTAGTATGTAATTGGTCTTACCTGTGGCCTCCAACTAGTATATACATTGTTCATTGTGTTGTCAATAATAATTATGTAATTGGTCTTGAATGTGTCCTATAACTAGTATATTCATTATCCATTGTGTGGTCAAAAGCTAGTCTGTAATTGGTCCTATTTGTGGCCTACAACTAGTATATACATTTGCCATTGTGTAGTCAATAGCTAGTATGTAATTGGTCATACATGTGGCCTATAACTAGTATATACATTGCCCATTGTGTGGTTAAAAGCTAGTCTATAATTGGTCCAACCTGTGACATGTAACTAGTATTTACATTATCCATTGTATGGGCAACAGCTAATATATTATTGTTCATACCTGTGGCCTATAAGTAGTATTTATATTGTCCATTGAGTGGTCAATAGCCAATCTGTAATTGGTCCTACCTGTTGCCTATAACTAGTATATACACTGTCAATTGTGTGGTAAATAGCTAGTATGTAATGTGCCATACCTGTGGCATATAACTAGTATAAACATTGTCCATTGTGTGGTCTATAGCTTGTCTATAAGTGGTCCTACCGGTGGCCTTTAACCAGTATATACATTGTACATTGTGTTGTCTTAAGCTAGTAATTAATTGGTCTTACCTGTGGCCTATAACTAGAATAAACATTGCCCATTGGTTAATCAATAGCTGGTATATAATTGGACTTACCTGTGGTATATAACTAGTATATAAATTACCAATTTTGTGGTCAATAGCTAGTATGTAATTGGTCTTACTTGTTGTCTATATCTAGTATATACATTGTCCATTGTGTGGTCAATAGCTAGTAAGTAATTGGACTAACCTGTGACCTATACTTAGTATATATATTGTCCATTGTGTGGTCAATATCTAGTCTGTAATTGGTCTTACCTGTGGTATATAACTAGTATATACATTGCCCATTGTGTGGTCAATAGCTCGTATGTAACTGGTCCTACATGTGGCCTATAATTAGTATTTACATTTACCATTGTGTGGTCAATAGCTAGTCTATAAAAAGTCCTACCTGTCGCCTTTAATTAGCATATACATTGTCTATTGTATGATCACTAGTTAGTATATAATTGGTCCTACTTGCGGACCTCAACTAGTATATACATTGTCCATTATGTGGTCAATAGCTAGTACGTAATTGGTCCTACCTGTTGCCTATAACTAGTATATACATTGTCCATTGTGTGGTCAATAGTTAGTATATCAATAGTCCTGCCTGTGATCTATAACTAGAATGTACATTGCACATTGTGTTGTCAGTAGCTAGTTTATAAATGGTCCCATTTGTGTCCTATAACTAGATTATACATTGCCCATTGTGTGGTCAATAGCTAGTATATAAATTGTCTTACCTGTGGCCTATAAATGGTATATACATTGTCCATTGTGTGGTCTATAGTTAGTCTATAAATGGTCCTACCTGTGACCTATAACTAGTATATACATTGTCCATTATTTGGTCAATAGCTAGTCTGCAATTGGTAGTTCCTTTTGCATATAACTAGTACATGTATATACATTGCCCATTGGGAAGTCAATAGCTAGTATGTAATTGGTCTTCTCTGTAGCCTATGAATTGTAGATACATTGTCCAATGTGTTTTCAATAGCTAGTCTGTAATTGATCGTACCTATGGCCTATAAGTAGTATATACATTGTCCATTGTGTGGTTAATAGCTAGTATTTAACTGGTCTTACATGTGGCCTATAACTTGTTTATATATTGTCCATTGTGTGGTCAATATCTAGAATGTAATTTGTCTTACCTATGACCTATAACTTGCATATACATTGTCCATTGAGTGGTCAATAGCTAGAATGTAATTGGTCCTACCTATGGCCTATAACTAGTATTTACATTTTACATTGTGTTGTCAATAGCTAGTTTGTAATAGGTCTTGTTGTTTATTCATCTACCGGTATATCTTATTTGCCGTAGTTAAATAAACATTTATGTTAACTAAAGCTATACATGCGTACAGTCTATAAATAGTCATACATACGTACACTTGAGTATTTAGTCTATAAACTATCCTGCTTACCTGTGTTCAGTTGATATACATGCTCCGCAGCAGACGATATCGTGAGTGCCGCAGTACATATCCATCACTTTACCAGGGTGGGTGCTGCATACGTCGGTGGGCAGGTAAGTTGGTGTCTGCATTCGACTGGACACCATGCCGGCTTTATCAACTATTTTGTGTCCTTTCGTTATTCCAAGTTTATTATGAAGCACAAGGCATTTATCACAAAAGTTCTGCGCACAGTCGACACATCCGTGGAACGCTTCTCTATTGTGACCATCTTTGGCACAGGACGAACATGGAAAGTCAAACAAAATGTCGGATCCGCCCTCCACCGATCTTGAATACCCCGTTGCCATTTTAAAAGCTTTAATAACTATACCTCTGATGAGTTTTAACAACACTGCGGCGAGACACACATAACTGATACCGATTGTATACCGGCCTACCTTTAAATATTTCTACCTGGTACCCTAAACTTTTCGTTATATTCTCCAATTAGAGGTTGAGCCGGTGTCCAGGAATTTATTTGATATTGATAGTTTGATAATCAACACTTGAAAAGTATGTTAAATAATCAACATGAATGGTATCATTCATTTATTATCTGAAGGTCGTCCAAGGTAACATAATGTATGATAGTGTCGCTTAATAAGTTTGTTTGTTTGAATATTAGCGTCATTTATTGATATAACAAATGGATAGCAAACGAACAAATTACCTAACCACTCTTTCCTGAGATCCTTAACCAGTACTCGAGAACACCCATGTCCACAAGTAACTATAACTTATCCACTTGAAACAGCGGCGAGAGACGAATTAAACTGAGAGGCTATGTCGTATATCTGTCACTAAGGATATTGTGGCCGGGCGTGGATTCGAACTTAAGAATTGATAGTAGATTGACCACACCGGGCCCGGCGTCATAATACGTCATGTGTATAGTCCCCCACACCACCGAACCACCCATCTGATATCCAGATACAAGTGCATGTTGACCGTTTTAGCATGTTTTGCAGGCTGGTTTTTTATATATTTTTTTGCATTTGTAATTGTCTGCACGTTGCGCGTACAAAATAAAATCTTGCATTTTATGATTATGGCCATAGTTAAAATTATACTGGTTTAGTAGCCTGATGAACTGTATCTGGACAGTTGGTTTAAGTCATAGTGTTCCGGTCATCATAGTTAGAATCAGAGAAGTTCAACTGTAGTTGAAACAATCTTCTCTATGCATCGATACATAAATTAAACATGGTCTAAACATGCCTACAAATAATAACATGTGCACGAGAAAGGAAATCATCAAAATGTTATTCAAACAATTCACATTCTGTATGTAGTGTGTATGGTGTGTGCTTTTGCCCATTAATTTGAAAAATACATTATCACCTTACAAACTACTGTATAACATGTATTATTACATTAATATTTTTGTCTTTTGTGGTTGTATGGCAACATAATTTGATCATATCATTTTATATTATTCTACATGATAGCGGGGGTAAGATAAACTTCTGCTATATCGGCAGGGAAGGTTTATTGTGCAGCGACGCACAGATTGATGACATCGTTATTTTTGCATTGTATTAAACACAGTTTTAAACGCGTTTCGAACGTTCACAAACTGTTAATTGTGTCAATAAATATCGAATAGTTTCCATAAAAAATTACATAGATTTATTTTAAATTGATATTGATAAAAAATGGAACATTTTTAGGAGTACTTTCCGCAAATGTAAACACATGCGTTTGTTTGCTGGATAAAATCAGTTGTTTTTAAAACTAAAATAAATAAATCACACAAATGATGACATGATAAATAAAATACCATGTCAGTGCCTGCTTCGGCTCGAAAAAAACAACATTAGTCAAGGCTCGTGCTTAATTGTTTTCTTTGCCTCACCTGCGTGCTGATCATGTATCCCAATAATTATGTCTGTGTATGAATTTTGAATTATCACCTATACCTGTTTGGCTTATTGTCAGACAATTCCTCACACTATATTATATGGCAACGTTGTTTTTATAAGTTTGTGTATTTTCATTAGTATGTTCATTATCAGAAATAAAAAAACAAATGTTACTGTACAGATTGTTTGGCATTTTCTCCTCATCAACATACCTGTCCTTCAAATTTGGCGAAAAAAATATTTAAAATCATTTACATCGTGGTAACGTTCAGTGCTGCGATTAGTCAAAACTACCACAATATCTACTACGAATTTACCTAGACAGATGCGTTGGATTTAGCGCTAATCGGGCCTGGATTGTTAGAAAAACATTTACTGATGTCGTCATAACTGATATTCAATACATACTTGACTTATTTTAAAGAAGATTATGGTGCAAAGACGGCGTTGGTATATGTTTCGTGAATTTTCATGCATTATTAAGGAAGTAATCTTGTTACCTGAAGGGAGTACTTTTCCTCCGATATTTTGCACCACTCCATAGCATAAAGTCACATGGGTTTTAGCGTTAGTATTTTGCGTGAGATAAAGTAATTACTGTTATTTAATTACTTGCTAGTAAACTTTAAATTTCGATACATGTAAAACACGTATCTTTTACAAAATATATAGCTGGTGTATAGAGACATATAATAGAACCTCTTTTGTAAATTGCTGACCTCACAATTCAAGCAATTACACTTTAGAACAATAACATAAAAACAAACCTTAAACTCATTTGAGCTGTATTGATAACATATTTACCAGCATTTATCCCAGTGCTTGAAAATATTATGTGGATCTTAAAAGTTGTTGTCACTCTAGTTTAAACATATTTTATTGTCAAATATGTACCAATATACATTCAAACCTGTCTTAAGCAGCCAATCAAGGGATAGAGCAAATGTGGCCTTTTAAGACTAGTAATTGTTTGATACAGGTTAATTTGCTCTGAAAGCATAGACAAAATAGTAAATAGGAAAGAGTAAATGTGGCTGCTTAAGATAAGTGGCTGTTTACTAGAGATGGCCGCTTACACAGGTTTGACTGTACACATATACATATTACACGTATACAAGGAGCATATTGAAATGAATAAGGCAAACATGCCTTTCCTATTTTCTTTCATATTTTATATCTGCTGCTTTCTTTCCTACCTTTTTTGTTTCTATTTCATTCTTTGCTTCTTATTTTTCTTTGCTATTTTCTTACTTACTTCAATCTTGTTATCTTTATTTCTTTCCAAACTTCTTGAAATCTTTTTTTCTTTCCATATATTCATTTGTCTTGTTTCTTTTCCTTCTTACTTCATTCTTTGCTTCTTCCCTTACTTACTTCAATTGTGTTATCTTTGTTTCTCTCTATACTTCTTATAATCTATTTTTCTTTCCATACATTCTTTGTTCTTGTTGTCTTTGTTACTTTTCATTCTTTCATTATTCTGCAATGAACCTAACTTGCTGTTCTTTGGCCAATTTATTTTTGTTGATATTTTTTTTTTTAAATTTGACATGATTAGTAAATTCAAAATTCATAAAAACATACATATTTAAATGCGTTTCATTCCTTTGTGTTAATAAAAAGAGAATTTAAATTATTTCACAAAAAAAAATAACAACATTTTGTTCCAAATGTTAATGCAATAATGTTTTAAAACGTCAATTAAAAACGTTATTAACGGTTAAATTATCTTAAAAAAGTAGTGTAAAGTTTGTTTTATAATACTACAGGATTAATTAATTAATAATTAACATGAAATGGATATTTTAATCTCAACAATATGTGCATAAAGCGTGGAAATAAGCATACAGTCGCCTAACGTGAAACGTGCTGGATCATGAGAATGACGTAAAAACTGCAAGGGCGCAGCATGACAATTTCCGAGGTCACTCAAGGACAAGGTGTGAGAGGATGATTCCCACTTCCGCTGATGGTGGTCTGGGGGGTGTGGGGGTGTAGCTACTCAAGGGCAAGGTGTGAGAGGGTGATTCCCACTTCCGCTGATGGTGGTCTGGGGTGTGTGGTGGTGTAGCTACTCAAGGGCAAGGTGTGAGAGGGTGATTCCCACTTCCGCTGATGGTGGTCTGGGGGTGTGGGGGTGTAGCTACTCAAGGGCAAGGTGTGAGAGGGTGATTCCCACTTCCGCTGATGGTGGTCTGGGGGGTGTGGTGGTGTAGCTACTCAAGGGCAAGGTGTGAGAGGGTGATTCCCACTTCCGCTGATGGTGGTCTGGGGGGTGTGGTGGTGTAGCTACTCAAGGGCAAGGTGTGAGAGGGTGATTCCCACTTCCGCTGATGGTGGTCTGGGGGGTGTGGGGTGTAGCTACTCAAGGGCAAGGTGTGAGAGGGTGATTCCCACTTCCGCTGATGGTGGTCTGGGGGGTGTGGTGGTGTAGCTACTCAAGGGCAAGGTGTGAGAGGGTGATTCCCACTTCCGCGGATGGTGGTCTGGGGAGAGTTTTAGAAATAGAAATATAAATAATGGCTTCTGCTGACTTTTCAAACTTTTATGTTTCATCGGGCTGAAATTCAGTACTTAAACAAAATATTAACCTGCGGCGGAACACGTCAGTCCGGATATTCAGGTATATAAGATCATTATACAACAAATATATCATAATAATAAAATAACAGTAATAAATCAAGAAAAAATGAATAAGGTAAATAAATAAATATAGTAATCATTTAAAAATTAAAGATCTGATAACCTGGGATAACCCATTAAAGCAACAAACGCGCTTATTTCGAACGGGTTCCGTTAAAATTGCGATTTTTTTAAAAATTAAAAAAAATATGATATACATGAAATCGTCAGAATGAAGACATTTGCTATAAACTTGTTAAAATGTAACAATTAAAAAAACATTGAATTATCTTTTACTCTGATAACTGAATAATACATATAAGTGGTTCAAAATTCAAGAAATATTTTCAACATATACTTTAAAAGTGAATATTCAAATTTTCTCCAACCTGTGAGGAGCTACATCAATGTTTTTAAACTTCACGTTTCAAAGTTTGCTTATTGGTTAATTTCTTCAAATCGTTAGGTAAATAATTCCATTCAGCAATTGCATTCCAATAAAAGGTGCCCGAATCGAAACTCTTAGCATGCTGAACTATAACATTACTTCCACTAAACCTTGTGCAGTTATGAAAAGAAGACACCCTATGAAAGTTATCATAAAGATATTTTGGCGCGGTGCCATGGGAAATATTAAAAACATGATTAAGTCTTAGTTGTTTTACTCTTTGGAACAGTTCATACATCAACTTTTAAGTAGGTTACCTATTTGTACTCCTCCTGTTTTTCTATTGCTTCTATCGACCTTTTAACCTTTTAATTCTGATAAGGTGTCACTTTCAAATGTCACTCAGCAAACTAACCGAGTGTGTCACGAATGTTACTCAGCAGAGTAACCGAGTGTGTCACGTGACGCGCCTGAACTGTGTTTATTGAATCCATTTTTTTTGTTGTTGTTGTTTCATCGATTTTATTATTTTTATGATTCTTGATCAAATGTTACATTTTTTTATATGAAAAAAACCTCGCTTAATCAAAGACGTATACGTTTTGCGTTACGCTCTAATAAATATGTTTGAAATTTAAAAACTGATTATTGGAATAAATCTATAATGAATGAATGCCCAATGCGAGAAAGATGATCGGCAACAGTGCTATTAATTTAGTTTACAAAATAAAAGTGTGTGTTTTTAAATGTACTGAGTGTAGTTTAGATGACTTTTTGAATTCATAGAAACAGAAAATAAAATAAAAACAATTGTCTTATAAATAATTGTATCTCAGAGAGGCAGTTTTTGTATACCGTTATATAGGAGATATGAGGCTGACAATATGTTCACATTTAAAAACGCAATTGGTAATGATTTTTTTAAATATCGGATTGAAACGAAACGATAGCTACCATATACACAACTAAACTTCCCTAACTACAGTCAACCCAACTAGTCTTAAGTAGCAGTTACTTGCGGAGAAAGGTGTGCTCGAGTACTGGTCAACCTTTCAGGATCCGGGGGAAAAGTGGTAAGGATAACTGATCGTCTGTTAGTCCTCGATGGCATAAATGACACTAAATATTCAATTAATCAATTAACGGGTGAACGATTTAGTTGGATAAATTGATTGGAGAAGACTTTGTATTAAAAATCCTATGAATTGATTAAAGACAGCGTGTCAAGAAAAAATGCTAATGCTATAAATGTCTGAAACAATAACATTTAGTTTAAAATTAATAAAAACATATTATTTTTATTTTTAACTAAAATACGAATTATTTCGAATTTCAAATCCATCAAAACGTGACAAGAATATATTATTCGGAGTGGTAAAATCGAAATGGAATCCCGATTCTAAAAATAAATATCATGCGGGCACTGCTTCACGACCTTCACCTTGTAATATGAACTGTTTCTAAGATTAACAAGATTCAACAATATGAAACCAATAGAAAGTCAGATTAAAGTCACGTGACTCATTTGACAGGTTCCAGAATGCATTGCGCTTTTCCTCATAGGAACGCAGTTAATGAGGACAAAATTAATCACGTAACAGGTTATTATTTTTAACTCAACATTCTATTTCGAAATAGATAAAATAGCTTTACATTCATATTCTAAAACTGTAAATTTAGCTTACGATACTTTGATGACGTGTCTTTGAAATTCACCAGATATTTCTTGATCCTTTCAGTACATAATTTCCGTTTATACTAATTTTAGCTCGATTGCGATAAAAGTTCAGAATTCATTTGAACCGTTTGCGCATGTGCTTCCTGGTTAGCACCATTACAGAGTGTTGTTTTATTGAGAGCCATCAGGTCGAGCTGGAAATCGAACTCCTCAATCTCTGGCGTGAGCGGCCAACACTCTTTCCACCACACTACCGCTCCGCTTCAGTATATTATTTTCGTTTTATACTAATATTTGTCTTAAGATGGTTATCTTTGTCTTAAATACTTTTGAAAGATTTATGTTTATTTCCATTTAACAACTCTGTATGTATGTGTACTTGATCATGTATGGCATGTACATGCACGAATTCTTTTTATCTATTACAATTAAACAACAGATACATGTGTATACAAAGAAAACATATTTCAATACAAATATTTATGTAGCAGTTTACCATGCTTATTATCGAATGTTTGGACTAGCCGGACTGGTTAGCTCGGTAGCGCGTCTGAATACATGAGTTCGAATCCCTAACTCCCTATATATGTGATGATTGATGTACGACATTACATCTCATTATCATTCGTCTCTCACCGACCGCTGATTCATGTGAGAAAAATATCAGTTATTTGCGGAGAGAGGGGTGTGCTTGAGTGCTGGTTAATCTTCCAGAATTCCAGGAAAGGATGGTTAGGTTAACTGACCGTCTTTCAGTCATCGACAGCACAAACATGACGTTAAATATTCAAACAAACTTTGTGGACTGACGATTGTATACAACAAACAAACAGACAACAAACACATATTTTATATGGGATAAAACAGCACTTGCGTGTTTATAGCCGACACAAATATTACACCAGTATACATTTACCGTATAATTATGTTATAAAGTTTGTGTACGTGTTTAGTTGATATCCAAGCAATCACATTTACAGGAAGTTAGACATGTTGTGTATAACTAATCGTACATACTCGGCCAATACAGCCAGCCTTCGGTATGCAATTAGGCAATCGTATCGCTCGGCCATTTTCGCTTACGTTCGAAATAAGATTATAGGCGGAAATGGTCGAGAGATATTCCGATTGTGCAATTAGGTTAATCGGTTAGGTGTTCCGAAAGATGTATAACATAACTTAACACAAGATACTTATCTCAAACAGGAAAAACACAGTCTTGGGCCTTTAAAAAAAAGTTTATGCAGCAAGAGTGTAAATATTATGTAGAAGATCTTACATTCGTGCTAATTTATTATTGAATTTAAATGAGTTAAATAAATTACGGAAGGTTTTGCCGAGCATCAAATCATTTTTTCCAACGAGTTTAATCAGTTGGCTAATAAATAAGCACGAATGTAAGATACTTTTTATCACATAACGTTCTCAGGAAAATGGTACATTTACCATTTATTTCTGAGATCACTTATATAAAGATCGAGAAAAAAATCTTGCATATTAGTTTTCATCAGTCACCTTCATTTTACCATGACAATTCGGAAAATAGCTCGGTATTTACAACAACAACAACAGCAACAATAACAGCTATACATTTATGTGGAGCGCGTGGCTCAGTGGTAGAGTAACGGCCCCATGATCGGAGGGTCAAGGGTCCGATCCTCTGCCACAGCCATGTGTGGTGTCCTTAAACATGTCACCTTTTACGAATATTTGCTTTGTTCTGGTTCTACCCAGGAAGACTTGGTGATTCGTATACCAAGTCTTAAAAGTTTGTTTCACAATCGAAGAAGAATAAATAAGTTTAAACTAACGGTAATAAAAACGTTGTTTTTTATTCATCTCGGGTTACACAGACATGTTATGCACAAAATAAGACAATGATACATTCATCAATAAAAATATGTTTACACATACAGATCTAGTTACTTGAGGCATAGGACATGTATACATATATATACAACTATGAAATAAAGAAGTACAACTTGAGTGGGGACAGTCAAAACGTATCGAAAGTAGCTATACATGAATGTTTTGTGCCAGACAATTAAAGTTATGTAATTGACACTTTAATACAATATATTCGTATGCAATATAAACTTTGTTTTTAAAAAAAAGATAACCATTTCCGCAGGTAACTGGCTCCTGTTTTACTAATACATACTTAAATTCCTAAAACCTAAGAAAAGCAGACGGGTGATCATGATTTTAGACTGGTTACAGTAAAATTGTATATGGTATAATTGATATTGATTATATAATAATTAAATAACCAGTTTAAACTTAGTAACTTTCAGTATTTAAGTACAATGTTGGTTAAACAGAAGCCAGATAACTGTCCCACTTGAATCAAACAAATAAACAAATCCCACAGGAAACACAAATCTCAATGCATGGTCGTCTCAGCCTCTGATGATCTACGAAATACGCTTAAAATAACAAAATATCGACTTACAGATTCAGCTGGTACTGAAAAACGTTGACATGTACTTATTAAAATATACTTATAAGTATTTCAGTATCTTAGGTAGTATAAGACCATTTTCAGAGTTTTTCAGTTAATTTGCAATAATACAGGTAAACAGCGCAGTTCAAAGCACTGCCGATTGGGTCAGCTAAATAGCAATGCTGGTAAAGCCACAGGGACAGGTGTAGAATTTCCCTGTTTTTGCATTGTGGTTTAATAGAACTGATTCGGGAGATATCAAATTCTGGGATAGACTACAGCATCTGTTCAACTAGCGGTTGTATTATACCAGTTCATGACTAACGTCATAAACTAGTAATAGTTGTCGGGTATTGTTTAAGAATTGATTAACTTCCATAATTTGTACAGTAATCGACTATAGAATATGAATTTACTCGTAAAAATAATAAAAGATAAAAAATTGTCAGAATTCTTTATTACTCTCTCTCTCTCTCTCTCTCTCTCTCTCTCTCTCTCTCTCTCTCTCTCTCTCTCTATCCATATCTATACATATTTAACCGCTACCATATCTGCAAGCTTCGTCAAAAGTGCTGTTATATCAACAACTTAAATATCATTAAATACTTGCAGAAAAAGGGTGAGCTCGATTATTGGTTAACCTTTTTAGGATGGTGAACTGATCGTCTGTAAGTCCTCATTAGTATAAAATGAAGCTAAATAGTCAGACAAACAAAATGAACAAACATGAAAAGTACAGTTTATATCTCACTGCATGGTCTGAGCCTCTGAGGGTGACGATTTCATGTCTGCAAGCTTGGTCACCAGTGCTGTTATATCAACATTTTTGCTTACCACAACAATATGTTGATTAACACCCTAGTTGTGATCTTTGGATCCTCTTTTCATATCAGAAACAGCTGTGAGACGTAATAGCCTTTTGACACTTTTTTATTTACAATTTTTTCGAGTCCAAGTTCCAAAAATGGACAGACGTACTGGTAGATATGCTGATCGACGAACTCGCTCACGATGTCCCACTGTTCCTCATTAGGCACACCGTCCAAGAGTTCGGGCTGTAAACCTAAATGAAAAATATATATTACTTAAATCCTGTTTGGGAACATATGGAAACATACCACTGTTTTTCAATACGACACCGTCCATGAGTTCTGGTTGTAAACCTGAAGACAAAAAAAAATGAGCAGATCTATATTCACTATACAGTAAAACACCCCTTAAACGACGACCTCTGTGACCAAAGAAACGTGGTCTTAATAGAGTGTGGTCTTATATTCGAGTTTCAGGATCATAGGCATTATTCTACACTATTCATGTATTTGTATCAATGCTGTATGTAGATTGATGTATATTATAGTCTGCCTGTGTGTACATAATAAAAAATACTGTTATAACCAAGATAATAATAGTTAAATATTACAAAAATATGAAAACAAAATATCGGGGGAACCAATGGATGCTTCCCAAACAAGTGCTTGAGTAAGTACAAGCTGCGTTGTTTGTAAAGGGAAGGAGGTGTGAATTGAAGATACTTTTTGAAATAGATTTTTGGTGTTCAACACACTGAACTCTATACATGTTCGAAGTCTCATTGAATTTCCTACTGTACTCTTGAATACCAAAACAAGAATTTGGGAATGGACACAATGAAATGACCATAACTCTGTGAAAAATTATCCAAACAAAATACAAAGACATTGTACACATCTCACTTTGTAGTGACGCATCCTAGAGTGTTTGATATATTTCCAACTAGACGTTTTAGTGAACTAAATTTAGCACAGACAATGATTTAGTAATGGACGGAATCAAAGGACCATAACTCTGTAAAGATCATCGACACAATATGCGAATCCTAGCAAGATTTACCATACAGTTACAACCAGAAGTTGTAATGTAATGGCTCAGATAATAAAATATTTAGTAATGGATAGAATCAAAGGACCATAACTCTGTAAAGATCATCGACACAATATGCGCATCCTATCAAGATTTACCATACAATTACAACCAAAAGTTGTAATGCAATGGCTCAGACAATAAAATATTTAGTAATAGAACGAATAAGAGGACTATAATTCTGTGAAAAAAACATAAAGTATTACCATAATCTTCCGTTGGAACCGTCCTCATAACCACTCCAGTTAGAACTTTCCTCGTGAAGTACTTTTCTAATTGTTCCAATAATTTCCTCAAGTGACAGTGTCGCTCTTGGAGGCCATGTATCCTTTCCAGGCAGTGAAAATGAGGAAATTCGCTTTGTCGTCATTCTTGCTCATGGTTGCCGTCTCCGCAACGTGTCGAGGTAGTTGCATAATCCGTACAAGGATGTATGGTTCGCAAAGGCGTGGTTGCTGACAAGAACCGAGTACATGTGACAACCCAGGGATCGTGAGTTGAATCCCCACCCAGCAACAGTCTCCATGATGACTGATATATGACACTGTGTCTTGTCCATCTCTTACCGCTGATTCAAATGGGAAAGTTATCAGTTACTTGTGGAGATGGGCGTTCTCGATTACTGGTTTCCCTTTCAGGATCTCACAAAAGAGTGGTTGGGTGTTTTGATGGCCTGTTAGCCCTAGAGGGCATAAAATTGACACTAAACAAACAAACAAGCTAATTCTGCACAATAATATTACCATTTCCGATACTATCGTCGAAGGAAAAGTTTCACTTATTTTAAAATTAACAGCAACTGTGATTATATAAATATACTGGGCTTTTGATCAATGCATCGTGAAGGGTCTATACAAGGGACACTGTTTGAGTATGCAATCAATGTTCATTTAATTAAAATACAAATGAAAAGTCAGGGGTAATAAAAGAGCAGTATAAAACGATATCAAAACCATTTGGCACAGTCTTGTCACCGGCGTTAACGTCAGAGCAGCAAGATATCTTCATCATTGAAGTCGAACAGAATGACATTCTGCAACTCTATCAAAACTATCCAGTCAAGGCTCTCTTCAGCATACTGGCCATTTGCCAAGCCTCTGAATGGTATGAATTGATCAACGTGTGATCAAAATCACACAACTGCTTTTAATAAGCGTTTGATCTCTGAGGACATAAACTATAAATTGGTTAAATGAATGTGCATCTTTGTACTTAATTTTCAATAAGATATAACATACATATCATATAATAACTTTAATAAACAAAATTCAATACAATGTAAACATCTAAATGTTTCACTCAGATTTGCGTTTTTTCAAGTACGTCACATTTAAAACGACACTTGGCAGGCAACTGATTTTAAGAATGAATCGAGGCCACCATTTAAATTGTTTTGTTTGTCATTTCTGACCCATGCCATGTTTTCTATAATTTTTAATGATTTTTTAATGGAGTTAAATGCAACTTTAACCGTTTAAAACGATGAAGAACAAGGCTGTAAGCTGTTTTAAACTGACATACAGTCAAACCTGTGGAAACAGTCACCTCTATTAAACAGCCACTTGTCTTAAGCAGCCATATTTACAATTTCCCATTTCTATCCTTTCAGAACAAATCAACCTGTATTAAGCAACAACCTGTCTTATAAACCACTTTTGGTCCTTCCCTTGACTGGCTGCTTAAGACAGGTTTGACAGTATTGATATTTTCATTGTTTTGTTTTTTCCCCATTTTCGTCATTTATAACGACATTATTCATGACATGTTAACATATGACTTGTAGCTTGCTTTGAACAACCTACCCACCTATCATATTCTTTTCATGGGCCAACCAGAAAACATGGTTGTTGTATGGTGTTTAACATTGCTTTCAACAATTTTTCAGTCATATCACGAGTGTCTACATGAGACAGTATTTCGAGTGCTTCTACACTGGAATATCATGCCGCAGACACATGGTATGATATCAAACCCAGTCACATTATACTGACATCGGGTTGACCAGACCTAGAACTATCATCTAAAAGCTGAGCACCAAGACAGGAAGCGTCTAGTATCATCACCCAGCATCTCCCACATGTGAGGCAGATGCTCTACCCCATGACTACCGCTGTGCTATAACCATCCAGATAATAATAATACAGTCAACTTTTTTTGTTTCCTGTGACAAGTTGGGAATTTCGTTTTTCCTTTTTATTTCTATGGTTCAAAAGTTTAGAAAAAAAAATCAACAACAAAAAATCGATTAAAACATTTTGACTCAGGGATTTAAATATTGACTCAAAACAAAACTATTTTTTTCAATTGAACTAAATTTGAACGCATATTTTTTTGGCCTTAGTCTATTTGTATTTGAAAACACTATTGGGTCATAGGTTAAAAGGGGTCATGTTCATTTCCTATCCGTGTTCTTTTCTCATTATGTCGTAAAATGATTTTACGCTTATTTTTTTAATGTTGGTCGATAAAAGTTTTAAGTTTATATGTTTATTTATGGTGTTTGATCTGGGCATGCCTATTATATTGTTTATTGATTTATTATATATATTCCCTGTAACAATCAATTATCATTGCATGTCTGTATTGTTAATGTACTAGATGGGTATAAAGTTTGTCTGATTCAGGTCACAATTTCTGCTTCCAATTGTTCTGATAATTGTGTTTACAAAATCTAATAGATTTACCACCTTACATTTGCACCCATGTGTTACAGGACGAGAAAAATATGCAGCCGATCTGAGACTGGAACCTGGGACCCTTCGCTTACAAGACGAATGCTCTACCGTCTGAGCTAACCGAACCACTTACATAAATTCCTCTCTTAGTAAGGTACGTGCACACTGTGACACATGTAGGGCTGTCATTAGAACCTGGGGGTCGGGGTGCAAATGTAAGGTGGTAAATCTATTATATTTTGGGGGTCGGGGTTTAACTGAGCAGCATTCTGTTAGCCTTCAATGGCATTAAAATGATGCTAAATACTCAATAAAATTTCTTTTAAAAATATTAGTATAAACTAAACAACTATTGATTGATTGACTGAATATTTAGCATCATATTTATGCCATCGAGGGCTAACAGATGATAGTTAACCAAACCACTGTTTCCTGGTATTCTTGCAGGCTAACCAGTACTCGAGCACACCCCATCTCTGTAAGTAACTCATAACTTTCCCACTTGAATCAGCGGTGAGATACGAACGATAATGAGAAGCAATGTTGTATATCAACAATCACAGAGATTGTCGACAGGCGGGGATTCGAACTCATGACCTCTTGATTGATAGTCAGACATGCTAACGACTGAGCTAATCGGGCACAGCTATAAATTAAACAAAAAAACTACCTGGTGTTGTCATATCCAGCTGCAGTGGTTCCCTGAACCACGGGGTCGGTGACTTTACGACCTCTAAGCATCGTCTGCTCTTGCCAGCATGATCTTATACTGAAACAACAACAATATCAACAGATCTGTAATGTCAGAGCTAATAATTACTTATCCAAGTTTTCTATATAAAAAAAACTTATGAGTAAACTTATGAGCAGCAGTAGTTGAATTTGACATTCCTGCTTCAAAACGAAATATCGCTCCATTGATGTAAAAAGGTATATTCACTTGGTACTTTATTGATCGAATGGGAGTAATCCTCTATTTGTCAGTAAAATGAATGAAAATTTGACAATTCTACATTTTTTTAAGATCATAAGGATAGACTTTTTTTCTATGTGAGCAGGGTCAGGGAAAGTATTAAAATATGTTTAAACAAACAAAATGAATAAATATCAAATTAATGTATATGTATAGTATACATACATTAAAATGTAGATTTCTTCATATTCTTAATGAATTTTGTGAAATCGTCATTGAAAGCAACGTTATTTTGATATATTTGTATGACAACAACATAAAATGACTGAAAGATCTATGCTTTCAAGTTTATAGCATCTTGAACAAATGGATTACTTAAATTACAAATAAATGTATAATATATGTAATATATAAAACCAAGGATTTGTATAGAAGGATAGGAAACTTGCATCTCCTGACTAAATGTTGATGAAACAGCACACGAGGATTCATAATTTGCAAATTGACCAATCATACTTCACAGGCAACTGATTTCTTGTACATAAACTGTAAGTTGTATGCAATCTTAGGTGTTTAAACATGTTTCACTCACGCAAAATGCTATTCCATTAAAGATATTAAGGTTTGTAGGAAAATTAATCGTTATTATAGCTGCAGTATACACATATTGTAATCACAAGTACTATGACAAATTTAAACACAAATTTCTGGGAGTGCTATTTTTTTGACGGCAATTTCATTCTGCAGTTTAAGAATTTTGATTTGTGTTCCTGAGATGAATTAAAGTGAAGATAAATTCATTATTGATAATTAAAAACGTGATATTGCGAGATTTTGCGTGAATATGCGAGCGTTCACAAAAACTTTGTCAGTTGCCTTTCCTTCTCTATATAATTCCTTGATAAAACTTTAAGAATCTCACACTCATTATCAGGTGATATATTACATAATTCTGTCTATCTACTGTAACTGCATTCGAGGATTGTGTATAGGCACAAAGTGCACAGGTTAAAGGGCATTTGAGTGTACGCCAGACTGCGTAAGTCGCAATGGCATTGGCAAAGAAGGCGCAATCACTGAGTAACACAGAAGTTCAGTTGCTCTTTTATGTGCACTGGGTATCACACTCCCTGTACATGGGACCAGCTTCTTTTATCCCCATCAAAGGATTTGCATGCTTTCAATTTTTTTTTAAAAAAACTAGACGATACCCTATCAGGAGTCATTCTGGATCTTAGAGCATGCTACCCCACCGCAACTTCATGTAATTTATTATAATCATGATAATTATACTTGGCAACAATTATTAATTATCATCCAGTCCGTCATATAAAGTAAATTTGTCAACTTGTTTTAACACATTCATTCATAAACAAGCACTTTTGATATATCTATGTTCTAAATGCCTATCTGTAAATTCATGTTCAATAATATGTCATAACCTATGTCCATATATATATATATATATATATATATATAAGCATGTTGAAACTTGATCTCGTGATCGTAACATGAACAAATTATTGAAATGATGATAATTGCATACATTAATTGTTAGTTAAAAAGTCACCTCTTAAAAATAAAAGTGTAGTCAAGTGTTGGCTGAAGTTTCTGAGCATGTTTACAATCTCAATATTTTATTTTCGTAAACATTGGGTTACGATAAGTTGCTTTCGTTGAGCAAAATGTGCGAGTTTGTTTTCGATTTCTTTCCCCTAGAGATAAATGCCTTAAACAACTGTATAACAGTCAATTGTAATATTTTTTTGTGATTCTATTTTCGTCGTTACATAAAGCATTCAAATTCCAACCACAAATGTCTTTGAATTATGTAATAAATATGGAAATAGAAACCAATCGGCGGGGAAAAGTTTGCAACCACCTGTCAAATCGTTTGCCGTGCTCTATTCGTGACATACTTCAAAATATTGACTTACCAAGCTGTTGCTTTCAGGAGCTGTTATTACTGATGCTATTTACAACGATTTAAATCAGCATTTTCATGGCAGAAAGTCAAAATACAAATGTAAATAGAAGAACTTACCAGTAAATTCCATGGTAGCCGCCATTTTGAAGCTTTGAGTAGGGAGTTATGGGAAGTTGGTTACCAATCCAAGGGAAACAACTAAAAAAACTAGACGAAATAATATTGTATGAGTTATCTTTCCTATAACATTTACATTTATTAACGTCATTTGAAAAGATTAACTGAAATAAAGCTATAAGTCATCTAAACTTGTAAAATTTGCCAAGTCATCCATCTCTGGGCCAATTACTGCTAAGATCAATAAAATTTCCATCATCATTTTTTTTTCCAAATGATTTAAAATAGCACAATCGATTTGTTGGTTTATTTGAATATTTAGCGTCATTTTTATGTCATCGAGCGGTAACAGACGATCAGTTAAACACTCGTTCATGGTATCCTGGAATGATAACCAGTAATGAGACGCAATGTTGTATATTAATCAACGTTGAGATTGTGGCCGGGCGGGGATTCGAACTCACGACACCTGGAATGGTAGTCAGAAGCGCTACTGGCTGAGGTTACCGTACCAGACTCAATACTATCAAGAAAACTGTTATGCATTTTATATCTTTTTACAGTATCAGTATTTTGTTGTATGGCGTAGGTAACTCCAAATGCAATAGAAAATGTGTATACATATGTAGATAAAATAAAACTTCTTTTATTTATAATGATTGATTGATTGATTGAATATTTAGCGTAATTTTTATGCCACCGAGGGCTAACGGACGATCAATTAACCTAACAACTGTTTGCTGGGATCCCCAAAAGTTAACCAGTACTCGAGCACACCTCATCTCTGCAAGTAACTGATAACTTCTCCACTTGAATTAGCGGTGAGAGACAAATTATAATAACACATAGTGTCGTATAACAATCATCACGAAGACTGTTGCCGGGCGCGGATTCGAACTCACGAACCCTAGATTGATAGTCAGACGCGTAACTGACTGCGCTAAGCGTTTGACTCATGGGACTAGGGTTCGTTTCCAGCTGATGCAACCAAATCCCCTCACATTTGTGTTATACAAGATACCTGTTCCATTTATGTCGATTATTTAGCTTCGGCATACGTTCCATTCTAGTGAAATAATAGTAAATAGCAAAATCGTTATAAGTATTGAAAAGTATTTAAAATCATATAGGTTTAAGACATGTATGCATTCGTTTAACTTTGTGTCATTCTTGTTTATATCTATTGTGTTCTATATCATTTTATGCACAATGCTTAATTGTCGTTCGTTATATCCATTCGAACACCAAGCAGGTTTACACAACGGCACGTTATTTAGTATACTTGTAAATATGCTCGGTCATGACATATACTTGTATCTATGCTCTGCAATGACATATAATTGTATGTATGCTCTGTCATGACACATACTTGTATATATGCTCTGTCATGACATATACTTGTATCTATGTTCTGTCAGGACACATACTTGTACCTATGCTCTCTCATGTAATTTACTTGTATCCATGCTCTGTCATGACATATACTTGTACCTATGCTCTCTCATGACATATACTTGTATCTATGCTCTGTCATATCATATACTTCTATCTATGCTCTGTCATGACACATACTTGTATCTATGCTCTGTCATGTAATATACTTGTATTTATGCTATGTCATGACATATACTTGTATCTATGCTCTCTCATGTAATATACTTGTATAAAAATTATGCTCTGTCATGACAAAAACATGTATCTATGCTCTGTCATGACACATATTTGTATATATGCTATGCAATGACACATACTTGTATCTATGTTCTTTCATGACAAATATTTGTATCTATACTCTGTCATGACACATACTTGTGTCTATGTTCTGTCATGACACATACTTGAATCTATGCTCTGTTATGACACATACTAGTACCTATGCTCTCTCATGTAATTTACTTGTATATATGCTCTGTCATGACATATAGTTGTACCTATTCTCTCTCATGTTATATACTTGTATCCATGCTCTGTCATATCATATAATTGTATCTATGCTCTGTCATGACACATACTTGTATCTATGCTCTTTCATGACAAATACTTGTATATATGCTATGTCATGATACATACTTGTATTTATGCTCTGTCATGACACATACTTGTATCTATACTATGTCATGACACGAACTTGTACCTATGCTCTCTCATGCTATATACTTTTTCCTATGCTCTGTCATATCAAGTACTTGTATCTATGCTCTTTGATGACACATACTTGTACCTATGCTCTGTCATGGCACATACTTGTACCTCTGCACTGTCATGACACATACTTGTACCAATGTTCTGTCATATCAAATACTTGTATCTATGCTCTGTCATGACACATAATTGTATCTTTGCTCTGTCATGACACATACTTGTACCTATGTTCTGTCATATCAAATAATTGTATCTATGCTCTGTCATGATACATACTTGTATCTTTGCTCTGTCATGACACATACTTGTATCTATGTTCTGTCATGACACATACATGTATCTATGCTCTGTCATGACACATACTTGTATCTATGCTCTGTCATGTAATATACTTGTATCTATGCTCTCTCATGACATATACTTGTATCTATGCTCTAATATAACATATTATTGTACCTATGCTCTCTCATGTAATATACTTGTATCTATGCTTTGTCATGACACATACTTGTATCTTAACTCTGTCATGAGACATACTTGTATCTATTGTCTGCCATGACACATACTTGTATATATACTCTGTCATGACAAATACTTGTATATATGCTCTGTCATGACAAATACTTATATATATGCTCTGCCATGACATATACTTGTATCTATGCTCTGTCATCACACATACTTGCACTATGCTCTGTCATGACATATACTTGTATCTATGCTCTGCCATGACACATTCTTGTATCTATGCTCTGTCATGACATATATTTGTAGCTATTCTCTGTCATGACATATACTTGTATTTATGTTAGGTCATGGCATACACCTGTATTATATGCTCTGTCATGACATATACTTGTACCTATGTTCTGTCATATCATATTCTTGTATCTATGCTTTGTCATGACACATACTTGTATCAATGCTCTGTCATGACACATATTTGTATCTATGATCTGTCATGACACATACTTGTATCTATGCTCTGTCATGACACATACTTGTTTATATGCTCTGTCATGTAATATACTTGTATATATGCTCTCTCATGACATATACTTGTATCTATGCTCTATCATATCATAAAATTGTACCAACGCTCTCTCATGTAATATAGCCGGGCCCGATTAGCTCAGTCGGTTACGCGTCTGTTTATCAATCCAGGGGTCGTGAGTTCGAATCCCCTCCCGGCAACATTCTCCGTGATGATTGATATATGACATTGTGTCTCATTATTATTTGTCTCTCACCACTGATTCAAGTGGGAAAGCTATTAGTTACCTGCGGATATGGGGTGTGCTCGAGTACTGGTTAATCCCAGGAAAAAGTGGTTAGTTTAACTGATCGTCTGTTAGCCCTCGATGGCATAAAATAACGCTAAATATCCATTCAATCAATCAATCAATCAATCTCATGTAATATACTTGTACCTATGCTTTGTCATGAAACATGCTTGTATCTTAGCTCTGTCATGACGCATACTTGTATCTATGCTCTGCCATGACACATACTTGTATATATGCTCTGTCATGACAAATACTTGTATATATGCTCTACCATGACAAATACTTGTATCTATACTCTGCCATGATACATACTTGTATCAATGCTCTGTCATGACATATACTTGTATCTATGCTATGTCATGACATATACTTGTATCTATGCTATACCATGATACATACTTGTATCTATGTTCTGTCATGACATATACTTGTATCTATGCTATACCATGATACATACTTGTATCTATGTTCTGTCATGACATATACTTGTATCTATGATCTGTCATGACATATATTTGTATCTATGCTCTGTCATGGCAAATAATTATATCTAATGGACTGGATGTTTGGCCAATATAACCGGACTAAAAGTCACATTGTCATATTGTTTTCTTTTTTTACTTTGATAACGCTGTCACTGAACACCAACATATTTCATATACTTTTGTAACTATTGTAACACACTGTTTTGTTGATTCAATCTTGTTAACAAACACAATTTATGTTTGGAATGTTTTAATTACTTCTTTGTGCATTCTAAATAGTTTAGATATTTGAATTTAAACTCAAAATTATATCGTTTATGATATAAACATTGGACATGATAAAATCTGTATTCCTTGATTGATAAAATAAACATTTGAAAGTTTATTTCATTGAAAGTTTTAATAAAATAGTAACTTTAAAGCGCTCTGTAACGTCGTGTCATATTCGCAGAATGCATTTGTGATCGTACCAATATAAATATACCACGGACATGTATCTGAGATGTCCAGTGACATAAAGTATGTTAATTGTATTCAATTTCATTTACATGTTCGTATTCTGAACTATTCGATATAGTCCGTGTTAGTCCGTGTAAAAAAGGAGTTCCTTTTGTTTTACTTTTATCGTCACACTATTGACGTTTCCAATGTCTATCTTATCAAGGTGAACACTTTTATATAGTTTGGACAGCTGATGGTACCAATCAGTCTGGAGTTGATGACGTCATACGTGAGTGACTGTATCCGATCTGTCTCTGTCAGTAGAACATTTATCTTCCTCCCCTGGTTATCCACCTGTATTATGTTGATTGAACTGTATCCACATACCAGTAAGTCGTCATTCTCCAGGACACAAGCTCCCCAGGGAGACTCGAGTTGTGGGTCAGTGAAGGTGTATTGTACTTGTCCCTGTCTTGTCATGGTAATCACTCCTTTTGTCTCATCAATCACGTGTACTTTGGTTCCATCATTGCTCAGAACGATTGCTCTTGGGTTGTCGAATATTCTCTTTCCTGTTGGATCCTTACTGATGGTTCTCAAGTGGCTGCCGGTCATGTTGTATACTCCTACTTGTGGTGGATGGTAACTAGTGACAAACAACTCTCCATTACTGGCGGCCAGGTAGTCAGGTTGCTCTTTCACCTGGAATGACCTTGAGACTGACAGTCTGCCGGATGTAGATACAAACTGTATCTTCTCGTCGTCATACAGTGCAACTGCTACTTCTGTTGGACTTGTTCTACACACGCCCATTGGTTGAGCAGATACTGTACACTTGTCCACAACCTTGTAGCTTGTATCCAACCTTGTTAA
Organism: Panopea generosa; assembly: GCA_029582155.1. Lineage (NCBI taxonomy): Eukaryota > Metazoa > Mollusca > Bivalvia > Adapedonta > Hiatellidae > Panopea > Panopea generosa. The sequence goes on along the minus strand of CM055905.1, from coordinate 63,209,838 downwards.
AGTCTTATTTTGGCAGTCTGTTATTATTAATGATCCGTCATCGAGCAGACATGAATCCATCATATCACACGTGTACTCATCACTGACAGTGATATCCCTGTGTAAAGCCGCGGAGCTGATTTGTTTAATGTTGCTAGTCTTAGGATAAGATTGAGGGGTTATATATACGTTGTCAAGTGTTGTCAACTTTACCTCTCCAATATGCACCAATTGAACAAAATAATCAGTGATATCCGAGTTGAAAGAAAAGTTCATTGTTTCATTCATTGGAGTTTGTTTAAGCTGTTCCAGTAACTTGGTTCCTTCACGATTGTTTTGTTTTCCCTTTCTTACGTTTAGAAACAAGTTCACTTCGTTATCTCCCTCAACTTTGTCAAAGTGTTTTATGTTGATGTCCAGAGCTGCTTTTGTTTCTCGCAGTGTTTGAACGTCTGTGTTTACTTTACTTTCCAATCTGTTGTGCACAGTGTCTACTTCTTCTTTAGCTTTCTTCACCATTTCGTCTAGGTGCTTGACTATCATCTCACGACCGGCGTCTATGTCCGTCAGACATTTGTCTTTATCTTTTCTGATTTTCTTCAAATCCTCTTCTTTGCTTTTCAGTATCTGGGAAAGGTCCACCTGGACATGTTCCAACCCGTCTTTAACATCCTTGAATTCGGTGCTGGTTTTAATACCCTTGGCAACATTAGGGAGGTAGTCAACCCCTTGACACGGCCTGGAATATACATATTTTGGGAGTGTTTGAATTATAATTCATTCCATTTTCAAATCAATATTTGTTACTGATTCAGTCATCCGGCTTGCAAATATTATATCAAACCATAAACACACGGTTTGGAATGTAACTATGTATTACATTCAGATATATTCAAGTGCAAAATTAAATACGTGAATTATCATGTTTTACATTCATGAAGTTCAAATTCCGCTTCTCACCAGTAAACACATTATAGATAGTTATCTTTTTTCTGCATGTCAGACTTTTTCGCTCACTTCTCCATATCTTACTTTTAAAATGACCATATCTATCGAGATATTCAGTTGATGCATATTTATTTTAGCTCGACTCACTCGTCTATGAATGTGCCTTATGTATTTTATAGCAAGTCTACAAACAACCAAACATGTGATTGGTGTTTTTATAAATAGTCCTTCCTATATGCCTCAATAGATAGTATATGAATGGTCTACATGTAGTTTATAGCAAGTCTACAGACAACCGAACATGTGGTTGATGTGTCTACAAATAGTCCTTCCTATATGCCCCAATAGATAGTATATGAATGGTCTACATGTAGTTTATATCTAGTCTACAAACAACCAAACATGTAGCTGGTGTTTCTATAAACAGTCCTTCTTATATGCCCCAATAGATAGTATATGAATGGTCTACATGTAGTTTATATCTAGTCTACAAACAACCAAACATGTGATTGGTGTTTTTTATAAATAATATTTCCTATATACCCCAACAGATAGTATATGAATGGTCTACATGTAGTTTATATCTAGTCTACAAAAAAACAAATATATGGTTGGTGTTTCTATAAATTATCCTTCCTATATGCCCCAATAGATAGTATATGAATGGTCTACATGTAGTTTATATCTAGTCTACAAACAACCAAACATGTGGTTGGTGTTTCTATAAATTGTCCTTATATGCCCCAATAGATAGTATATGAATGGTCTACATGTAGTTTATATCTAGTCTACAAACAGCCAAGCATGTGATTGGTGTTTTTAATAAATAATATTTCCTATATGCCCCCAATAGATAGTATATGAATGGTCTACATATAGTTTATATCTAGTCTATCAATGATTTATAGCTAGACTATGAATGGTACATGTGTAGTCTGTGATTGTTTTATTCATAAATGGTATATACATGTATGTAGTATATAACTGGTATATTAGTGTAGTATTTAACTAGTTTATCAATTCATGAAATCTATAGCTGGTCTATTAATGGTCTATATGTAGTATATACCTGGTTTAAAATGGTATCTATGTAGAATATAACTAGTCTATAGTCTATAAATAGTCTATATGTAGTCTATAACTTGTCTATAAATGCTCTCGATATAGTGTATAGCTAGTCTATAAATGGTATATATGTGATTAATAGCTAGTCTAAAAATGGCCAAATCCCGTGTATCTTATGGCTGGTCTATAAATGGTCTATATGTAGTATATATCTGGTCTATAAATGGTATATATGGAGTATATATCTAGTCTATAAATGGTATATATGGAGTATATATATAGTCTATCAATGGTACATGTATAGTTTATAACTTGTCTATACATTATCTATATGTAGTCTATAACTGTTCTATAAATGGTTTCTATAAAGTATATAACTGATCTATCAATGGTATTTATGTACATGCAGTCTACAACTGATCTATAAATGGTATACATGTATTCTATTATCTTGTCTATAAATGGACTTTCTTGTGGCAATAACTTGTCTATAAATGGTCTATAATGTAGTCCAATAACTAGTCTATAAATGATCTATAATGTAGTCTTTTACATGTAACTTGTCTATAAATGTTTTTTTTCTGATTGAAATAACTTGTCTATAAATAGTCTATATGTATTCTATAACTGATCTATAAATGGTATACAATGCAGTCTATTTTTCTTCAATTGTTCTTCCTGTGTATCCTATATCAAGTTTGTATAACTGAATGCATATTTAATCTATGAACTTTCCTATATGTGGTCCACAGCTAGTCTATAAATAGTCTATGAATTCATGTGGTCCACAGTATAAATGGTCCTACCGTGATCCAAAGCCAATATATAATGGGTCCTACCTGTGGTTTATAACTAGTATATACATTGTCCTACATGTGGTCAAGAGCTAGTCTATGAATGGTCCTACCTGTGGCCCATAACTATTATATTCATTGTCAATTAAGTGGTCAATAGCTAGATTGCAATTGGTCCTACCTGTGACTTATAACTAGTATATACATTGCCCATTGTTTGTTCAATAGCTACTATGCAATTGGTCTTACCTGTGGCCTATAACTAGTGCATGTATATACATTGTCCATTGTGTGGTCAATAGCCAGTAAGTAATTGGACTAACCTGTGACCTATACTTAGTATATATATTGTCCATTGTGTGGTCAATATCTAGTCTGTAATTGGTCTTACCTGTGGTATATAACTAGTATATACATTGCCCATCGTGTGGTCAATAGCTCGTATGTAACTGGTCCTACATGTGGCCTATAATTAGTATTTACATTTACCATTGTGTGGTCAATAGCTAGTCTATAAATAGACCTACCTGTCGCCTTCAATTAGCATATACATTGTCTATTGTATGATCAATAGTTAGTATATAATTGGTCCTACTTGCGGACTTTAACTAGTATTTACATTGTCCATTATGTGGTCAATAGCTAGTACGTAATTGGTTCTACCTGTTGCCTATAACTAGTATATACATTGTCCATTTTGTGGTCAATAGCTAGTATATAAATAGTCCTGCCTGTGATCTATAACTAGAATGTACATTGCACATTGTGTTGTCAGTAGCTAGTTTATAAATGGTCCCACTTGTGTCCTATAACTAGATTATACATTGCCCATTGTGTGGTCAATAGCTAGTATATAAATTGTCTTACCTGTGGCCTATAAATGGTATATACATTGTCCATTGTGTGGTCTATAGTTAGTCTATAAATGGTCCTACCTGTGACCTATAACTAGTATATACATTGTCCATTATGTGGTCAATAGCTAGTCTGCAGTTGGTAGTACCTTTTGCATATAACTAGTACATGTATATACATTGCCCATTGGGTAGTCAATAGCTAGTATGTAATTGGTCTTCTCTGTAGCCTATGAATTGTAGTTACATTGTCCAATGTGTTTTCAATAGCTAGTCTGTAATTGATCGTACCTATGGCCTCTAACTAGTATATACATTGTCCATTGTGTGGTCAATATCTAGAATGTAATTTGTCTTACCTATGACCTATAACGTGCATATACATTGTCCATTGAGTGGTCAATAGCTAAAATGTAATTGGTCCTACCTATGGCCTATAACTAGTATTTACATTTGACATTGTGTTGTCAATAGCTAGTTTGTAATTGGTCTTGTTGTTTATTCATCTACCGGTATATCTTATTTGCCGTAGTTAAATAAACATTTATGTTAACTAAAGCTATACATGCGTACAGTCTATAAATAGTCATACATAGGTACACTTGAGTATTTAGTCTATAAACTATCCTGCTTACCTGTGTTCAGTTGATATACAGGCTCCGCAGCAGACGATATCGTGAGTGCCGCAGTACATATCCATCTGTTTACCAGGGTGGGTGCTGCATACGTCGGTGGGCAGGTAAGTTGGTTTCTGCATTCGACTGGACACCATGCCGGCTTTATCAACTATGTTGTGTCCTTTCGTTATTCCAAGTTTATTATGAAGCACAAGGCATTTATCACAAAAGTTCTGCGCACAGTCGACACATCCGTGGAACGCTTCTCTATTGTGACCATCTTTGGCACAGGACGAACATGGAAAGTCAAACAAAATGTCGGATCCGTCCTCCACCGATCTTGAATACCCCGTTGCCATTTTAAAAGCTTTAATAACTATACCTCTGATAAGTTTTAACAACACTGCGGCGAGACACACATAACTGATACCGATTGTATACCGGCCTACCTTTAAATATTTCTACCTGGTACCCTAAACTTTTCGTTATATTCTCCAATTAGAGGTTGAGCCGGTGTCCAGGAATTTATTTGATATTGATAGTTTGATAATCGACACTTGAAAAGTATGTTAAATCATCAACACGAATGTTATCATCCATTTATTATCTGAAGGTCGTCCAAGTTAATATAATGTATGATAGTGTCGCTTAATAAGTTTGTTTGTTTGAATATTAGCGTCATTTATTGATATAACAAATGGATAGCAAACGATCAAATTATCTAACCACTCTTTCCTGAGATCCTTAACCAGTATTCGAGAATACCCATGTCCACAAGTAACTATAACTTATCCACTTGAAACAGCGGCGAGAGACGAATTAAAAAGAGAGGCTATGTCGTATATCTGTCACTAAGGATATTGTGGCCGGGCGTGGATTCGAACTTAAGAATTGATAGTAGATTGACCACACCGGGCCTGGCGTCATAATACGTCATGTGTATAGTCCCCCACACCACCGAACCACCCATCTGATATCCAGATACAAGTGCATGTTGACCGTTTTAGCATGTTTTGCAGGCTGGTTTTTTATATATTTTTTTTGCATTTGTAATTGTCTGCACGTTGCGCGTACAAAATAAAATCTTGCATTTTATGATTATGGCCATAGTTAAAATTATACTAGTTTAGTAGCCTGATGAACTGTATCTGGACAGTTGGTTTAAGTCATAGTGTTCCGGTCATCATAGTAAGAATCAGAGAAGTTCAACTGTAGTTGAAACAATCTTCTCTATGCAATTAAACATGGTCTAAACATGCCTACAAACAATAACATGTGCACGAGAAAGGAAATCATCAAAATGTTATTCAAACAATTCACATTCTGTATGTAGTGTGTATGGTGTGTGCTTTTGCCCATTAATTTGAAAAATACATTATCACCTTACAAACTACTGTATAACATGTATTATTACATTAATATTTTTGTCTTTTGTGGTTGTATGGCAACATAATTTGATCATATCATTTTGTATTATTCTACATGATAGCGGGGGTAAGATAAACTTCTGCTATATCGGCAGGGAAGGTTTATTTTGCAGCGACGCACAGATTGATGACATCGTTATTTTTGCATTGTATTAAACACAGTTTTAAACGCGTTTCGAACGTTCACAAACTGTTAATTGTGTCAATAAATATCGAATAGTTTCCATAAAAAATTACATAGATTTATTTTAAATTGATATTGATAAAAAATGGAACATTTTTAGGAGCACTTTCAGCAAATGTAAACACATGCGTTTGTTTGCTGGATAGAATCAGTTGTTTTTAAAACTAAAAAAATAAATCACACAAATGATGACATGATAAATAAAATACCATGTCAGTGCCTGCTTCGGCTCGAAAAAAACAACATTAGTCAAGGCTCGTGCTTAATTGTTTTCTTTGCCTCACCTGCGTGCTGATCATGTATCCCAATAATTATGTCTGTGTATGAATTTTGAATTATCACCTATACCTGTTTGGCTTATTGTCAGACAATTCCTCACACTATATTATATGGCAACGTTGTTTTTATAAGTTTGTGTATTTTCATTAGTATGTTCATTATCAGAAATAAAAAAACAAATGTTACTGTACAGATTGTTTGGCATTTTCTCCTCATCAACATACCTGTCCTTCAAATTTGGCGAAAAAAATATTAAAATCATTTACATCGTGGTAGCGTTCAGTGCTGCGATTAGTCAAAACTACCAGAATATCTACCACGAATTTACCTAGACAGATGCGTTGGATTTAGCGCTAATCGGGCCTGGATTGTTAGAAAAACATTTACTGATGTCGTCATAACTGATATTCAATACATACTTGACTTATTTTAAAGAAGATTATGGTGCAAAGACGGCGTTGGTATATGTTTCGTGAATTTTCATGCATTATTTAGGAAGTAATCTTGTTACCTGAAGGGAGTACTTTTCCTCCGATATTTTGCACCACTCCATAGCATAAAGTCACATGGGTTTTAGCGTTAGTATTTTGCGTGAGATAAAGTAATTACTGTTATTTAATAACTTGCTAGTAAACTTTAAATTTCGATACATGTAAAACACGTATCTTTTACAAAATATATAGCTGGTGTATAGAGACATATAATAGAACCCCTTTTGTAAATTGCTGACCTCACAATTTAAGCAATTACACTTTAGAACAATAACATAAAAACAAACCTTAAACTCATTTGAGCTGTATTGATGACATATTTACCAGCATTTATCCTAGTGCTTGAAAATATTATGTGGATCTTAAAAGTTGTTGTCACTCTAGTTTAAACATATTTTATCGCAAATATGTACCAATATACATTCAAACCTGTCTTAAGCAGCCAATCAAGGGATAGAGCAAATGTGGCCTTTTAAGACTAGTAATTGTTTGATACAGGTTAATTTGCTCTGAAAGCATAGACAAAAAAGTAAATAGGATATAGTAAATGTGGCTGCTTAAGATAAGTGGCTGTTTACTAGAGGTGGCCGCTTACACAGGTTTGACTGTACACATATACATATTACACGTATACAAGGAGCATATTGAAATGAATAAGGCAAACATGCCTTTCCTATTTTCTTTCATATTTTATATCTGCTGCTTTCTTTCCTACCTTTTTTGTTTCTATTTCATTCTTTGCTTCTTATTTTTCTTTGCTATTTTCTTACTTACTTCAATCTTGTTATCTTTATTTCTTTCCAAACTTCTTGAAATCTATTTTTCTTTCCATATATTCATTTGTCTTGTTTCTTTTCCTTCTTACTTCATTCTTTGCTTCTTCCCTTACTTACTTCAATTGTGTTATCTTTGTTTCTTTCTATACTTCTTATAATCTATTTTTCTTTCCATACATTCTTTGTTCTTGTTGTCTTTGTTACTTTTCATTCTTTCATTATTCTGCAATGAACCTAACTTGCTGTTCTTTGGCCAATTTATTTTTGTTGAAATTTTTTTTTTAAATTTGACATGATTAGTAAATTCAAAATTCATAAAAACATACATATTTAAATGCGTTTCATTCCTTTGTGTTAATAAAAAGAGAATTTAAATTATTTCACAAAAAATAATAACAACATTTTGTTCCAAATGTTAATGCAATAATGTTTTAAAACGTCAATTAAAAACGTTATTAACGGTTAAATTATCTTAAAAAAGTAGTGTAAAGTTTGTTTTATAATACTGCAGGATTAATTAATTAATAATTAACATGAAATGGATATTTTAATCTCAACAATATGTGCATAAAGCGTGGAAATAAGCATACAGTCGCCTAACGTGAAAAGTGCTGGATCATGAGAATGACGTAAAAACTGCAAGGACGCAGCATGACAATTTCCGAGGTCACTCAAGGACAAGGTGTGAGAGGATGATTCCCACTTCCACTGATGGTGGTCTGGGGGGAATTTTAGAAATAGAAATATAAATAATGGCTTCTGCTGACTTTTCAAACTTTTATGTTTCATCGGGCTGAAATTCAGTACTTAAACAAAATATTAACCTTCGGCAGAACACGTCAGTCCGGATATTCAGGTATATAAGATCATTATACAACAAATATATCATAATAATAAAATAACAGTAATAAATCAAGAAAAATAAATAAGGTAAATAAATAAATATAGTAATCATCTAAAAATTAAAGATCTTATAACCTGGGATAACCCATTAAAGCAACAAACGCGCTTATTTCGAACGGGGTCCGTTAAAATTGTGATTTTTATAAAAATTAAAAAAAAATATGATATACATGAAATCGTAAGAATGTAGACATTTGCTATAGTCTTGTTAAAATGTAACAATTAAAAAAACATTGAATTATCTTTTACTCTGAATAACTGAATAATACATATAAGTGGTTCACAATAAAAAACATATTTTCAACATATACTTAAAACTTAAATATTCAATTTTTCTCCAACTTGTGAGGACCTACATCAATGTTTTTTAACTTCACGTTTAAAAGTTTGCTTATTGGTTAATTTCTTCAAATCGTTAGGTAAATCATTCCAGTCAGCAATTGCATTGCAATAAAAGGTACCCGAATCGAAACTCTTAGCATGCGGAACTATAAAATTACTTCCACTAAACCTTGTGCGGTTATAATAGATGACACCCTATGGAAGTAATCATAAAGATATTTTGGCGCGGTGCCATGGAAAATATTAAAAACCTGATTAAGTCTTAGTTGTTTTACTCTTTAGAACAGTTCATACATCAACTTTTAAGTAGGTTACCTATTTGTACCCCTCCTGTTTTTCTATTGCTTCTATCGACCTTTTAACCTTTTAATTTTGATAAGGCGTCACTTTCAAATGTCACTCAGCAGAGTAACCGAGTGTGTCACGTGACGCGCCTGAACTGTGTTTATTGAATCCATTTATTTTGTTGTTGTTTCATCGACTTTATTATTTTTATGATACTTGATCAAAAGTTACATTTTGTTATTTGAAAAAAAGTCACTAAATCAAAGACGTATACGTTTTACATTCCGCTCTAATAAATATGTTATGGTTGATTAAGTTTGAAATTTAAAAACTGATTATTGGAATAAATCTATAATGAATTAATTCCAAATGCGAGAAATATGGTCGGCAACAGTGCTATTAATTTAGTTTACAAAATAAATTTTGTGTTTTTAAATGTACTGAGTGTAGTTTAGATGACTTTTTGAACGCCAATTCTTAGAAACAGAAAATAAAATAAAAACAACTCGAGGAGGCCATTTTCTTGCTTATAAATAATTGTGTCTCAGAGAGGCAGTTTTTGTATATCGTTTTATAAGAGATATGAGGCTGACAATATGTTCACATTTAAAAACGCAATTGGTAATGATTTTTTTAATTATCGGATCGAAACGAAACGATAGCTACCATATACACAACTAAACTTTCCTAACTACAGTTAACCCTGTCTTAAGTAGCAGTTACTTGCGGAGAAAGGGTGTGCTCGAGTACTGGTTTAACTTTCAGGATCCGTAAAGTGGTTAGGATAACTGATCATCTGATGGCATAAATGACACTAAATATTCAATTAATCAATTAACGGATGAACGGTTTAGTTGGAGAAATTGATTGGAAAATATTTTGAATTAAACAATCCTATGAATTGATTAAAGACAGCGTGTCAATAGAAAAAGTGCTCATGCTTTAAATGTCTGAAACAATAACATTTAGTTTAAAATGAATATAAAACATATTATTTTTATTTTTAACTAAAATACGAAGGATTTCCATCAAAACGTGATAAGAATATATTAATCGTAGTGGTAAAATCGAAATGGAATCCCGATTCTAAAATAAATATCATGCGGGCACTGCTTCACGACCTTCACCTTGTAATATGGACTGTTTCTAAGATTAACCAGATTCAACAATACGAAACCAATAAAAAGTCAGATTAAAGTCACGTGACTCATTTGACAGGTTCCAGAATGCATTGCGCTTTTATTGAATGGAAAGCAGTTAATTAGTACAAAATTAATCACGTAACAGGTTATTATTTTTAACTCATCATTCTTTTTCTAAATAGATAAAATAGCTTTACATACATATTCTAAAACTGTAAATTTTGCTTACGATACTTTGATTACGTGTCTTTGAATTTCACCAGACATTTCTTGATCCTTTCAGTACATAAGTTCCGTTTATACTAATTTTAGCTCGATTGCGATAAAAGTTCAGAATTCATTTGATCCGTTTGCGCATGTGCTTCCTGGTTAGAACCAGTACTGAGTGTTGTTTTATTGAGAGACATCAGATCGAGCTGGGGATCGAACTCCTTAATCTCTGGCGTGAGCGGCCAACACTCTATCCACTACACTACCGCTCCGCTCCGCTTCAGTATATTATTTTCGTTTTATACTAATATTTGTCTTAAGATGGTTATCTTTGTCTTAAATACTTTTGAAAAATATATGTTTATTTCCATTTAACAACTCTGTATGTATGTGTAATTGATCATGTATGGCATGTACATGCACGAATACTTTTTATCTATTACAATTAAACAACAGATACATGTGTAAACAAAAAAAACATATTTCAAGTCAAATATTTATGTAGCAGTTTACCATGCTTATTATCGAATGTTTGGACTAGCCGGACTGGTTAGCTCGGTAGCGCGTCTGAATACATGAGTTCGAATCCCTAACTCCCTATATATGTGATGATTGATGTACGACATTACATCTCATTATCATTCGTCTCTCACCGACCACTGATTCATGTGATAAAAATATCAGTTATTTGCGGAGAGAGGGGTGTGCTTGAGTGCTGGTTAATCTTCCAGAATTCCAGGAAAGGATGGTTAGGTTAACTGACCGTCTTTCAGTCATCGACAGCACAAACATGACGTTAAATATTCAAACAAACTTTGTGGACTGACGATTGTATACAACAAACAAACAGACAACAAACACATATTTTATATGGGATAAAACAGCACTTGAGCCGACACAAATATTACACCAGTATACATTTACGTATAATTATGTTATAAAGTTTGTGTACGTGTTTAGTTGATATCCAAGCAATCACATTTACAGGAAGTTAGACATGTTGTGTATAACTAATCGTACATACTCGGCCAATACCGCCAGCCTTCGGTATGCAATTAGGCAATCGTATCGCTCGGCCATTTTCGCTTACGTTCGAAATAAGATTATAGGCGGAAATGGTCGAGAGATATTCCGATTGTGCAATTAGGATAATCGGTAAGGTGTTCCGAAAGATGTATAACATAACTTAACACAAGATACTTATCTCAAACAGGAAAAACACAGTCTTGGGCTTTCAAAAAAAATTTATGCAGCAAGAGTGTAAATATTATGTAGAAGATCTTACATTCGTGCTAATTTATTATTGAATTTATTAAACGAGTTAAATAAATTACGGAAGGTTTTGCCGAGCATCAAATCATTTTTTCCAACAAGTTTAATCAGTTGGCTAATAAATAAGCACGAATGTAAGATACTTTTTATCACATAACGTTCTCAGGAAAATGGTACATTTACCATTTATTTCTGAGATCACTTATATAAAGATCGAGAAAAAAATCTTGCATATTAGTTTTCATCAGTCACCTTCATTTTACCATGACAATTCGGAAAATAGCTCGGTATTTACAACAACAACAACAACAGCAACAATAACAGCTATACATTTATGTGGAGCGCGTGGCTCAGTGGTAGAGTAACGGCCCCATGATCGGAGGGTCAAGTGTCCGATCCTCTGCCACGGCCATGTGTGGTGTCCTTAAACATGTCACCTTTTACGAATATTTGCTTTGTTCTGGTTCTACCCAGGAAGACTTGGTGATTCGTATACCAAGTCTTAATAGTTTGTTTCACAATCGAAGAAGAATAAATAAGTTTAAACTAACGGTAATAAAAACGTTGTTTTTTATTGATCTCGGGTTACACAGACATGTTATGCACAAAATAAGACAATGATACATTCATCAATAAAAATATGTTTACACATACAGATCTAGTTACTTGAGGCATAGGACATGTATACATATATACAACTATGTAATAAAGACGTACAACTTGAGTGGAGACAGTCAAAACGTATCGAAAGTAGCTATACATGAATGTTTTGTGCCAGGCAATTAAAGTTATGTAATTGACACTTTAATACAATATATTCGTATGCAATATAAACTTTTTTTTAAAAAAAGATAACCATTTCCGCAGGTAACTGGCTCCTGTTTTACTAATACATACTTAAATTCCTAAAACCTAAGAAAAGCAGACGGGTGATCATGATTTTAGACTGGTTACAGTAAAATTGTATATGGTATAATTCATATTGATTATATAATAATTAAATAACCAGTTTAAACTTAGTAACTTTCAGTATTTAAGTACAATGTTGGTTAAACAGAAGCCAGATAACTGTTCCACTTGAATCAAACAAATAAACAAATCCCACAGGAAACACAAATCTCAATGCATGGTCGTCTAAGCCTCTGATGATCTACGAAACACGCTTAAAATAACAAAATATCGACTTACAGGTTTAGCTGGTACTGAAAAACGTTGACATGTACTTATTAAAATATACTTATAAATATTTCAGTATCTTAGGTAGTATAAGACCATTTTCAGAGTTTTTCAGTTAATTTGCAATGATACACAGGTAAACGGCGCAGTTCAAAGCACTGCCGATTGGGTCAGCTAAATAGCAATGCTGGTAAAGCCACAGGGACAGGTGTAGAATTTCCCTGTTTTTGCATTGTGGTTTAATAGAACTGATTCGGGAGATATCAAATTCTGGGATAGACTACAGCATCTGTTCAACTAGCGGTTGTATTATACCAGTACATGACTAACGTCATAAACTAGTAATAGTTGTCGGGTATTGTTTAAGAATTGATTTACTTCCATAATTTGTACAGTAATCGACTATAGAATATGAATTTACTCGTATAAAACTTTAATAAAACTTTATTAATTATAAATAATAAAAGATAAAAAATTGTCAGAATTCTTTATTACTCTCTCTCTCTCTCTCTCTCTCTCTCTCTCTCTCTCTCTCTCTATATATATATATATATATATATATATATATATATGTATATCTGTCTGTCTCTCTCTCCATATCTATACATATTTAAACGCTACCATATCTGCAAGCTTCGTCAAAAGTGCTGTTATATCAACAACTTAAATATCATTAAATACTTGCAGAAAAAGGGTGAGCTCGATTATTGGTTAACCCTTTTAGGATGGTGAACTGATCGTCTGTAAGTCCTCATTAGTATAAAATGAAGCTAAATAGTCAGACAAACAAAATGAACAAACATGAAAAGTACAGTTCATATCTCACTGCATGGTCTGAGCCTCTGAGGGTGACGATTTCATGTCTGCAAGCTTGGTTACCAGTGCTGTTATATCAACATTTTTGCTTACCACAACAATGGTGTTGATTAACACCCTAGTCGTGATCTTTGGATCCTCTTTGCATATCAGAAACAGCTGTGAGACGTAATAGCCTTTTGACACTTTTTTATTTACAATTGTTTCGATATCTGTATATTTCAGTCCAAGTTCCAAAAATGGACAGACGTACTGGTAGATATGCTGATCGACGAACTCGCTCACGATGTCCCACTGTTCCTCATTAGGCACACCGTCCAAGAGTTCGGGCTGTAAACCTAAATGAAAAATATATATTACTTAAATCCTGTTTGGGAACATATGGAAACATACCACTGTTTTTCAATACGACACCGTCCATGAGTTCTGGTTGTAAACCTGAAGACAAAAAAATGAGCAGATCTATATTCACTATACAGTAAAACACCCCTAAAACGACGACCTCTGTGACCAAAGAAACGTGGTCTTAATAGAGTGTGTGCTCTTATATTCGAGTTTCAGGATCATAGGCATTATTCTACACTATTCATGTATTTGTATCAATGCTGTATGTAGATTGATGTATATTATAGTCTGCCTGTGTGTACATAATAAAAAATACTGTTATAACCAAGATAATAATAGTTAAATATTACAAAAATATGAAAACAAAATATCGGGGGAACCAATGGATGCTTCCCAAACAAGTGCTTGAGTAAGTACAAGCTGCATTGTTTGTAAAGGGAAGGAGGTGTGAATTGAAGATACTTTTTGAAATAGATTTTTGGTGCTTCAACACACTGAGCTCTATACATGTTCGAAGTCTCATTGAATTTCCTACTGTACTCTTGAATACCAAAACAAGAATTTGGGAATGGACACAATGAAATGACCATAACTCTGTGAAAAATTATCCAAACAAAATACAAAGACATTGTACACATCTCACTTTGTAGTGACGCATCCTAGAGTGTTTGATATATTTCCAACTAGACATTTTAGTGAACTAAATGTAGCACAGACAATGATTTAGTAATGGACGGAATCAAAGGACCATAACTCTGTAAAGATCATCGACACAATATGCGAATCCTAGCAAGATTTACCATACAATTACAACCAGAAGTTGTAATGTAATGGCTCAGATAATAAAATATTTAGTAATGGATAGAATCAAAGGACCATAACTCTGTAAAGATCATCGACACAATATGCGCATCCTATCAAGATTCACCATAAAATTACAACCAATAAAATATTGAGTAATAGAACGAATAAGAGGACTATAATTCTGTGAAAAAAACATAAAGTATTACCATAATCTTCCGTTGGAACCGTCCTCATAACCACTCCAGTTAGAACTTTCCTCGTGAAGTACTTTTCTAATTGTTCCAATAAATTTCCTCAAGTGACAGTGTCGCTCTTGGAGGCCATGTATCCTTGTGAAAATGAGGAAATTCGCTTTGTCGTCATTCTTGCTTATGGTTGACGTCTCCGCAACGTGTCGAGGTAGTTGCATAATCCGTACAAGGATGTATGGTTCGCAAAGGCGTGGTTGCTGACAAGAACCGAGTACATGTGACAACCCAGGGGTCGTGAGTTGAATCCCCACCCAGCAACAGTCTCCATGATGACTGATATATGACACTGTGTCTTTTCCATCTCTTACCACTGATTAAAATGGGAAAGTTATCAGTTACTTGTGGAGATGGGCGTTCTCGATTACTGGTTTCCCTTTCAGGATCTCACAAAAGAGTGGTTGGGTGTACTGATGGCCTGTTAGCCCTAGAGGGCATAAAATTGACACTAAACAAACAAACAAGCTAATTCTGCACAATAATATTACCATTTCCGATACTATCGTCGAAGGAAAAGTTTCACTTATTTTAAAATTAACAGCAACTGTGATTATATAAATATACTGGGCTTTTGATCAATGCATCGTGAAGGGTCTATACAAGGGACACTGTTTGAGTATGCAATCAATGTTCATTTAATTAAAATACAAATGAAAAGTCAGGGGTAATAAAAGAGCAGTATAAAACGATATCAAAACCATTTGGCACAGTCTTGTCACCGGCGTTAACGTCAGAGCAGCAAGATATCTTCATCATTGAAGTCGAACAGAATGACATTCTGCAACTCTATCAAAACTATCCAGTCAAGGCTCTCTTCAACATACTGGCCATTTGCCAAGCCTCTGAATGGTATGAATTGATCAACGTGTGATCAAAATCACACAACTGCTTTTAATAAGCGTTTGATCTCTGAGGACATAAACTATAAATTGGTTAAATGAATGTGCATCTTTGTACTTAATTTTCAATAAGATATAACATACATATCATATAATAACTTTAATAAACAAAATTCAATACAATGTAAACATCTAAACGTTTCACTCAGATTTGCGTTTTTTCAAGTACGTCACATTTAAAACGACACTTGGCAGGCAACTGATTTTAAGAATGAATCGAGGCCACCATTTAAATTGTTTTGTTTGTCATTTCTGACCCATGCCATGTTTTCTATAATTTTTAATGATTTTTTAATGGAGTTAAATGCAACTTTAACCGTTTAAAACGATGAAGAACAAGGCTGTAAGCTGTTTTAAACTGACATACAGTCAAACCTGTGGAAACAGTCACCTCTATTAAACAGCCACTTGTCTTAAGCAGCCATATTTACAATTTCCCATTTCTATCCTTTCAGAACAAATCAACCTGTATTAAGCAACAACCTGTCTTATAAACCACTTTTGGTCCTTCCCTTGACTGGCTGCTTAAGACAGGTTTGACAGTATTGATATTTTCATTGTTTTGTTTTTTCCCCATTTTCGTCATTTATAACGACATTATTCATGACATGTTACATTGTAACATATGACTTGAAGCTTGCTTTGAACAACCTACCCACCTATCATATTCTTTTCAGGGGCCAACCAGAAAACATGGTTGTTGTATGGTGTTTAACATTGCTTTCAACAATTTTTCAATCATATCATGAGTGTCTACATGAGACAGTATTTCGAGTGCTTCTACACTGGAATATCATGCCGCAGACACATGGTATGATATCAAACCCACTCACATTATACTGACATCGGGCTGACCAGACCTAGAACTATCATCTAAAAGCTGAGCACCAAGACAGGAAGCGTCTAGTATCATCACCCAGCATCTCCCACATGTGAGGCAGATGCTCTACCCCATGACTACCGCTGTGCTATAACCATCCAGATATTAATAATACAGTCAACTTTTTTTGTTTCCTGTGACAAGTTGGGAATTTCTTTTTTCCTTTTTTATTTCCATGGTTCAAAAAATTTAGAAAAAAAAATCAACAACAAAAAATCGATTAAAATTTTGACTCAGTGATTTAAATATTGACTCAAAACAAAACTATTTGTTCAATTGAACTAAATTTGAACGCATATTTTTTTTGGCCTTAGTTTATTTCTATTTGAAAGCACTGTTGGGTCATAGGTTAAAAGGGGTCATGTTCATTTCCCAACTGTGTTCTTTTCTCATTATGTCGTAAAATGATTTTACGCTTATTTTTTTATGTTGGTCGATAAAAGTTTTTAGTTTATATGTTTATTGATGGTGTTTGATCTGGGCATGCCTATTATATTGTTTATTGATTTATTATATATATTCCCTGTAACAATCGATGCATCATTGCATGTCTGTATTCTTAATGTACTAGATGGGTATAAAGTTTGTCTGATTCAGGTCACAATTGCTGCTTCCAATTGTTCTGATGATTGTGTTTACAAAATCTAATAGATTCACCACCTTACATTTGCACCAATGTATTACAGGACGAGAAAAATATGCCGCCGGTCTGAGACTGGAACCTGGGACCCTTCGCTTACAAGGCGAATGCTCTACCGCCTTAGCTAACAGAACCGCTTACATAAATTCCTCTCCTAGTAGGTTACGTGCACAGTGACACATGCAGGGCTGTCATTAGAACCTGGGGGTCAGGGTGCAAATGTAAGGTGGTAAATCTATTAGATTTTGGGGGCCGGGGTTTAACTGAGCAGCATTCTGTTAGCCTTCAATGACATAAAAATGATGCTAAATACTCAATAAAATTTCTTTTAAAAATATTAGTATAAACTAAATTGAATTGATTGATTGAATATTTAGCATCATTTTTATGCCATCGAGGGCTAACAGACGATCAGTTAACCTAACCACTGTTTCCTGGGATTAACCAGTACTCGAGCACACCCCATCTCCGCAAGTAACTCATTACTTTCCCACTTGAATCAGCGGTGAGATACGAACGATAATGAGAAGCAATGTTGTATATCAACAATCACAGAGATTGTTGACAGGCGGGGATTCAAACTCATGACCCCGGGATTGATAGTCAGACATGCTAACGACTGAGCTTATTGGGCACAGCTATAAATTAAACGAAAAAACTACCTGGTGTGTTTTCATATCCAGCTGCAGTGGTTCCCTGAACCACGGGGTCGGTGACTTTACGACCTCTAAGCATCGTCTGCTCTTGCCAGCATGATCTTATACTGAAACAATGACAATAACAGATCTGTAATGTCAGAGCTAATAATTACTTATCCAAGTTTTCTATATAAAAAACTTATGAGCAGCAGTAGTTAAATTTGATATTCCTGCTTCAATACGAAATATCGCCCCATTGATGCAAAAAGGTATATTCACTTGGTACTTTATTGATCGAATGGGACTAATCCTCTATTTGTCAGTAAAATGAATGAAAATTTGACAATTCTACATTTTTTTAAGATCATAAGGATAGCCTCGTTTTTCCATGTGAGCAGGGTCAGGGAAAGTATTAAAATATGTTTAAACAAACACAATGAATAAATATCAATTATTGTACATGTATAGTATACATACATAAAAATGTAGATTTCTTCATACTCTTCTTGTTTTTTTTTTAATTCGTCATTGAAAGCAACGTTATTTTGATATATTTGTATGACAACATCATAAAATGATTGATAGATCTATGCTAACATATTTATAGCATCTTGAACTAGTGGATTACTTAAATTATAAATAAATGTATTAGATATGTAATGTATAAAACTAAGGATTTGTATAGAAGGATAGGAAACTTGCATCTCCTGACTAAATGTTGACGAAACAGCACAAGAGGATTCATAATTTGCAAATTGACCAATCATACTTCACAGGCGACTGATTTCTTGTACATCAACTGTAAGTTGTATGCAATTTTAGGTGTTTAAACATGTTTCACTCACGCAAAATGCTATTTCATTAAAGATATTAAGGTTTGAAGGAAAATTAATCGTTATTTTAGCTGCAGTATACACATATTGTAATCACAAGTACTATGACAAATTTAAACACAAATTTCTGGGAGTGGTATTGTTTTGACGGCAATATCATTCTGCAGTTTAAGAATTTTAATTTGTGTTCCTGAGATGAATTCAAGTGAAGATAAATTCATTATTGATAATTAAAAACGAGATATTGTGAGATTTTGAGTGAATATGCGAGCGTTCACAAAAACTTTGTCAGTTGCCTTTCCTTCTCTATATAATTCCTTGATAAAACTATAAGAATCTCACACTCATTATCAGGTGATATATTACATAATTCTGTCTATCTACTGTAACTGCATTCGAGGATTGTGTACAGGCACAAAGTGCACAAGTTAAAGGGCATTTGAGTGTACGCCAGACTGCGTCCTTCGCAATGGCATTGGTAAAGAAGGTGCAATCACTGAGTAACACAGAAGTTCAGTTGCTCTTTTATGTGCACTGGGTATCACTCTCCCTGTGCATGGGACCAGCTGCTTTAATCCCCATCGAAGGATTTGCATGCTTTCACTTTTTTAAAAAAAAATACTGGACGATACCCCATCAGGAGTCATTCTGGGTCTTAGAGCATGTTACCCCACCGCAACTTCATGTAATTTATTATAATCATGATAATTATACTTGGCACAGGTTATAAATTATCATCCAGTCCGTCATATAAAGTAAATTTGTCAACTTGTTTAACACATTCATTCATAAACAAGCACTTTTAATAGATCTATGTACTTAATGCCTATCTGTAAATTCATGTTCAATAATATGTCATAACCTATGTCCATATATATATATAAGCATGTTGAAACTTGATCTCATGATCTTAACCTGAACAAATTATTGAAATGATGATAATTGCATACATTAATTGTTAGTTAAAAAATCACCTCTTAAAAATAAAAGTGTAGTCAAGTGTTGGCTGAAGTTTCTGAGTATGTTTACAATCTGAATATTTTATTTTCGTAAACATTGTGTTACGATAAGCTGCTTTCGTTGAGGAAAATGTGCGAGTTGGTTTTCGATTTCTTTCCCCTAGTGATAAATGCCTACAACAACTGTATAACAGTCAATTGTAATATTTTTTGTGATTCTAGTTTCGTCGTTACATAAAGCATTCAAAATCCAATCACAAATGTCTTGGACTTATGTAATAAATATGGAAAAAGAAACCAATCGGCGGGAAAAAGTTTGCAACCACCTGTCAAATCGTTTGCCGTGCTCTACTCGTGACATGCTTCAAAATATTGACTTACCAAGCTGTTGCTTTTAGGAGCTGTTATTACTGATGCTATTTACAACGGTTTAAATCAGCATTTTTATGGCAGAAAGTCAAAATACAAATGTAAATAGAAGCACTTACCAATAAATTCCATGGTAGCCGCCATTTTGAAGCTTTGAGTGGAGAATTATGGGAAGTTGGTTACCAATCCAAGGGAAATAACTAAAAAAACTAGACGAAATAATAACGTATTAGTTATCTCTCCTATAGGTGTAACCTCACCATTGATTTTTGTTCTTTATTCTATAGTAAATAATAAAAGTTTGAAGCTTGTCTTTCATAGAGGGTCCCAAATGAAAGAAGTGAAACCTACATTTTACTGTTTGTCAACCTCTGCACTATCAAAATATGATGAGAAAAGTAGGGGTCATGTGTCATATAAGAGATTTTTTTTATGCTCAGTGTGTACACTGGTGACAAAGTGAAAGTAGACTGAATTCATACCCCAATTTCCAAGCATCTTTTTTTTTTCTAAATTCACATTTCAAACATGACAATGCTATCAAAATGTTCAAAATACATCAATAATGCCATTCAAATAAAAAAATGAGCATTAAGATAAGGAAAATGCATTTTCAAAGAAGAAGAATTGAGGATTATTTATAACCGCCATTATGCGAATAAAACACGGAAGCACTTCCTTTTTGCAATGGTGGCACTATGCCTATAACATTTACATTTATTAACGTCATTTGAAAAAATTAACTGAAATAAAACTATTAGTCATATAAATTTGTAAAATTTGCCAAGTCATCCATCTCTGGGCCAATTACTGCTAAGATCAATAAAACTTCCATCATCATTTTTTTTCCAAATGATTTAAAATAGCACAATCGATTTGTTGGTTTATTTGAATATTTAGCGTCATTTTTATGTCATCGAGTGCTAACAGACGTTCAGTTAAACACTCGTACATGGTATCCTGGAATGTTAACCAGTAATGAGACGCAATGTTCTATATCAATCACCGCGGGCGGGGATTCGAACTCACGACCCATGGAATGGTAGTCAGAAGCGCTACTGGCTGAGGTACCGTGCCAGACTCAATACTATCAAGAAAACTGTTATACTTTTTGTACCTTTTTTTCAGTATCAGTATTTTGTTGTATGGCGTAGGTAACTCCAAAATGCAATAGAAAATGTGTATACATATGCAGATAAAATAAAACTTCTTTCACTATAATTTATGACGCAGTTTCCATTCCTCGATCATGTTGATATCGACATCAGCAACTAACAAAATTGATGAAGGACAAGGCACTAACTGACGGAAGGAAAGTGTACTAGCATAATTAGTGACAGGACAAGGCACGAATAGACTTTTTTTATAATGATTGATTGATTGATTGAATATTTAGCATAATTTTTATGCCATCGAGGGCTAACGGACGATCAATTAACCTAACCACTGTTTGCTGGGATCCTGAAAAGTTAACCAGTACTCGAGCACACCTCATCTCAGCAAGTAACTGATAACTTCTCAACTTGAATTAGCGGTGAGAGACAAATTATAATGACACATAATGTCGTATATCAATCATCACGAAGACTGTTGCCGGGTGCGGATTCGAACTCACGACCCCTAGATTGATAGTCAGACGCGTAACTGACTGCGCTAAGAATTTGATTCATGGGACAAGTGTTCGTTTCCAGCTGATGCAATCAAATCCCCTCACATTTGTGTTATACTATATACCTGGTCCATTTATGTTGATTATTTAGCTTCGGCATACGTTCCATTCTAGTGAGATAATAGTTAATAACAAAATCGTTATAAGTATTGAAATGTATTTAAAATCATATAGGTTTAAGACATTTATGCATTCGTTTAACTTTGTGTCATTCTTGTGTATATCTATTGTGTTCTATATCATAATATGCACAATGCTTAATTGTCATTCATTATATCCATTCACACCCAGCAGGTTTACACAACGGCACGTTATTTAACACCAGGCATTCGCCTCTTTAGTGTACCGAATAACAGCAATGCACACGCACAAATAGTGAATTAAGTCTGAGTGAATTGGTCTATCATTCACCTTAGTAAGGTAAGGGTGAATAACCAAAGCATGGCCTTAGATGTTACAGGGTTTTTCCCGAATAATTATACCGAAGTACATGTATATATTGTTGTCTCTGTCAAAGCTGCCCTGGACTAGAGCAATATGGAGAAAATGATATTAAAACAAAAAATGAGAAACTGTATCACCATAAGGATTCTGTAATAGAATCCCAGATTTGTATTAGTTGTCCATGTGGTATATAGTTATTCTATATAAAGTTCTACCTGTGGTATATATCTAGTATACCTGTGGTATATAGTTGGCCTATATATAGTTCTACCTGTGATATAATATTAGTCTATATGTATTTATAACTGTGGCATATAGCTAGTCTATATAAAGTTCTACCTGATGTATTTACTAGTCTATGCTCTGCCATGACACATAATTGTATCTATGCTATGCCATGTCTTATACTTGTACCTAAGCCCTCTTATGTAATATATTTGCATCTATGCTTTGCAATGACATATACTTGTATCTATACTATCTTATGTAATATACTTGTATCTATGCTATGTCATGACACATACTTGTATCTATGGTCTGTCATGACATATACTTGTATCTATGCTCTACAGTGATATATACTTGTATGTATGCTTTGTCATGACATATACTTGAATCTATGTTGTGTCATATCATAAACTTGTATCTTTGCTCTATCATGACATATACTTGTATCTATGCTTTGTCATGGCATATATTTGTTCCAATGCTCTGTCATGTCTTATACTTGTATCAATGCTCTCTCATGTAATATACTTGCATCTATGCTCTGCAATGACATAAACTTGTATCTATGATCTGTCATGACATATACTTGTATCTATGCTCTGTCATATCATATACTTGTATATATGCTCTGTCAAATCATATACTTGTATCTATGCTCTGTCATGACATATACTTGTATATATGCTCTGTCATGTAATATACTAGTATCTATGCTCTCTCATGTAATATACTTGTATCTATGCTATGTCATATCATATACTTGTATCTATGCTCTCTCACGTAATATACATATATCTATGCCCTGTCATGACATATACTTGTAACTATGCTCTGTCATGACACATACTTGTATCTATACTCTGTCATTACACATACTTGTATCTATGTTCTATCATGACACATACTTGTACCTATGCTCTGCAATGACACATACTTGTATCAATGCTCTACAACGACACATACTTGTATCTAGGCTCTGTCATGACACATTCTTGTATCTATAATCTGTCATGACACATACTTGTTTACTATGCTCTATCATGTCATATACTTGTACCTAAGTTCTCTCGTGTAATATACTTGTAACTATGCTCTACAATGACATATACTGGTATCAATGCTCTGTCATGACAGATACTTGTACCTATGCTCTCTCATGTCATATACTTGTATCTATGCTATGTCACGACACATACTTGTATCTATGCTCTCTCACGTAATATACTTATATCTATGATCTGTCATGACATATACTTGTATCTATGCTCTGTCATGACAGATACTTGTACCTATGCTCTCTCATGTCATATACTTGTATCTATGCTATGTCACGACACATACTTGTATATATGATCTCTCATGTAATATACTTGTATCTTTGCTCTGTCATGACTGATACTTGTATCTATTCTCTCTCATGTAATATACTTGTATCTATACTCTGCATATCATACACTTGTACCTATGCTCTCTCATGTAATATACTTTTGCCTATACTATGTCATGGCATATATTTGTATCTATGGTCTGCAATGACACTTACTTGTACATATGCTCTCTCATGTAATATGCTTGAATCTATGATCTGCAAAGACACATATACATGTATCTATGTTCTGTCAAGACACATACTTGTATCTATGCTATATCATGAAACATACACGTATCTATGCTCTGTCATGACACATACTTGTATCTATGCTCTGTCATGACACATACTTGTATCTATGCTCTGTCATGACACATACTTTTATCTATCCTCTGCAATAACACATACTTGTATCTATGCTCTGCAACAACACATACTTGTATCTATGCTGTGCAATAAAACATACTTGTATCTATGTTCTGTCATGACACATACTTGTATATATGCTCTGTCATGACACATACTTGTATCTATGCTCTGTCATGACACAAACTTGTATCTATGCTCTGTCGTGACACAAACTTGTATCTATGCTCTGCCGTGACACATACTTGTATCTATGCTCTGTCATGACATATACTTTTATGTATGCTCTGTCATGACGAATGATTGTATCTATGCTCTGTCATGACATATACTTGTATCTATGCTCTGTCATGACATATACTTGTATCTATGCTCTGTCATGGCACATACTTGTATCTATGCTCTGCAATGACATATACTTATATATATATATATACTCTGTCATGACACATACTTACATATTCTTGTATCTATGCTCTGCAGTGACACATACTTGTGTATGTTCTCTGTCATGACACATACTTGTATATGTCATTTCAGAGCATAGATACAAGTATGTTTCATAGCAGAGCATAGATACAAGTATATATTCTCTGTAATGACAAATACTTGTACGTCTCACGCCACTATTACATTTCCCATAGGGCTCCATTGTAACATTTATGTCCAAAACAGAGTGAAAAATTAAATTCTGCAGCATGTGTCTGGGCTCAAATTCTTCATTGGTTCAAGATATGCAATTATAAAGAAAAAAAAGTATACCTTGACCAGGTTGTTTTTTTTTAAATTCAATGCTTTTGTGAGACCTATCAATTTCCAGAGTAACGATATGTCAACTATTCGCCCTAGATGCGGTTCGAACCAACAATTCTGAAATGACACAGAATTGTCCAGAAAGCTGGTATCAGCATCAAATTTTTTAGTGGTGATTTCTAAAATACTGACCATTTAACTCATGCTAGCAAAAAACAAAACACTGCAGTACAAAGCCCTGAAAAAAGAAGAAAAAGAGAACTAAAGTTTTATTTCTACCTCCTTCATCTGTAGGTCCGGAGTACTCAAGGGAGATAATAGTGGTGTGAGTCCTGAATATATGCTCTATCATGACATATACTTTTATCTCTGCTATATCATGACATATACTTGTATCTATTGTCTGTCATGGCATATACCTGTATCATTTGTTTTGTCATGACATATACTTGTTCCTTTGCTCTGTCATGACATATACTTGTATCTATGCTCTTTCATGGCAAATAATTATATCTAATGGACTGGACGTTTGGCCAATATAATCGGACTAAAAGTCACATTGTCATATTTTTTCTTTTTATACTTTGATAACGCTGTCACTGAACACCAACATATTTCATATACTTTTGTAACTATTGTAACACACTGTTGTGTTGATTCCATATTGTTAACAAACACAATTTATGTTTGGAATGTTTCAATTACTTTTTTGTGCATTCTATATAGTTTAGATATTTGATTTTAAACTCAAAATTATATCGTTTACGATATAAACATTGGACATTATAAAATCTATATTCCTTGATTGATAAAATAAACATTTGAAAGTATTTTTAAAGCGCTCTGTAACGTCGTGTCATATTTTCAGAATGCATTTGTGATCGTACCAATATAAATATACCATGGACATGTATCTGAGATGTCCAATGACATAAAGTATGTTAAATGTTTTCAATTTCATCTATATGTTCATATTCTGAACTGTTCGATATAGTCCGTGTTAAGCCGTGTAAAAAAGGAGTTTCTTTTGTTTTACTTTTATCGTCACACTATTAACGTTTTCAATGTCTATCTTTACAAGGTGAACACTTTTATTTTATTTGTCCTGTTCATGATAACAATCAGTCTGGAGTTAATGACGTCATACGTGAGTGACAGTGGCCAGTGTATCCCATCTGTCTCTGTCAGTAGAACATTTATCTTCCTCCCCTGGTTATCCACCTGTATTATGTTGTTGGAACTGTTCCCACATACCAGTAAGTTGTCATTCTCCAGGACACAGGCTCCACAGGGAGACTCGAGCTGCGGGTCAGTGAAGGTGTATTGTACTTGTCCCTTTCTTGTCATGGTAATCACTCCTTTTGTATTATCTGTCACGTGTACTTTGGTTCTATCATTGCTCAGAACTATTCCTCGTGGGGTATTGAATATTCTCTGTCCTTTTGGATCCTTACTGATGGTTCTCAAGCGGCTGCCGTTCATGTTGTATACTCCTACTTGTGGTGGATCGTCACCGGTGACAAACAACTGTCCATTACTGGCGGCCAGGTAGTTAGGTTTCTTCTTCACCTGAAATGACCTGGAGACTGACAGTCTGCCGGATGTAGATACAAACTGTATCTTCTTGTCTCTATACAGTGCTACTGCTACTTCTGTTGGACTTGTTCTACACACGCCCCATGGCCTACTAGATACTGTACACTTGTCCACAACCATGTAGCTTGTATCCAGCCTTGTTAAAGTCTTATTTGCGTGGTCTGTTATCATTAATGATCCGTCATCGAGCAGACATGAATCCATCATATCTAACTCGTTCTCATCACTGACAGTGATATCCCTGTGTAAAGCCGCGGAGCTGATTGGTTTAATGTTTCTAGTCTTAGGATAAGATTGAGGGGTTATATATACGTTGTCAAGTGTTGTCAACTTTACCTCTCCAATATTCCTCAATTGAACAAAATAATCTGTGATATCCGAGTTGAAAGAAAAGTTCATTGTTTCATTCATTAGAGTTTGTTTAAGCTGTTCCAGTAACTTGGTTCCTTCACGATTGTTTTGTTTTCCCTTTCTTACGTTTAGAAACAAGTTCACTTCGTTATCTCCCTCAAGGTTGTCGAAGTGTTTTATGCTGATGTCCAGAGTTGCATTTGTTTCTCGCAGTGTTTGAACGTCTGTGTTTACTTTACTTTCCAATCTGTTGTGAACAGTGTCTACTTCTTCTTTAGCTTTCTTCACCATTTTGTCTAGGAGATTGACTATCATCTCATGACAGGCGTCTATGTCCGTCAGACATTTGTCTTTATCTTTTCTGATTTTCTTCAAATCCTCTTCTTTGCTTTTCAGTATCTGGGAAAGCTCTACCTGGACATGTTCCAACCCGTCTTTAACGTCCTTGAATTCGGTGCTGGTTTTAATACCCTTGGCAACATTAGGGAGGTAGTCAACCCCTTGACACGGCCTGGAATATACATATTTTGGAAGTGTTTGAATTATAATTCATTCCATTTTCAAATCAATATTTGTTACTGATTCAGTCATCTGGCTTACAAATATTATATCAAACCATAAACACACGGTTTGGAATGTAAATATGTATTACATTCAATTATATTCATGTACAAAATTAAATACGTGAATCATCAAGTTTTACATGATGAAGTTCAAATTCCGCTTCAAACCAGTAAACACATTTGAGATAGCTATATTTCATCTGACCATGTCTTATTCGCTCTTTTCTCCATATCTTACTTTTAAAACGACCATAACTATCGAGATTATCAGTTTATGCATATTTATTTTAATTCGACTCACTTGTCTATGAATGTGCCTTATGCATTTTATAGCTAATCTACAAAAAACCAAACATGTGGTTTGTGTTTCTATCTATTTTGTCCTTCCTATATGCCCCAATAGATAGTATATGAGTGGTCTACATGTAGTTTATATCTAGTCTATAAATGATCCTACCTATGATTTATAGCTAGACTATGAATGGTACAAATGTAGTCTGAGATTGTTATATTCATAAATGGTATATACATGTATGTTGTATATAACTGATATAAAAGTGTAGTATTTAACTAGTTTATCAATTCATGAAATTTATAGCTGGTCTATTAAAGGTCTATATGTAGTATATACCTGGTTTAAAATGGTCTCTATGTAGAATATTACTAGTCTATAGTCTATAAATAGTCTATATGTAGTCTATAACTGTTATAAATGGTTTCTATACAGTATATAACTGATCTATCAATGGTCTATATGTACATGTAGTCTACAACTGATCTATAAATGATATATATGTAGTCTATTATCTAGTCTATAAATGGTCTTTGTTGTGGCAATAACGTGTCTATAAATGGTCTATAATGTAGGCTATTACATGTAACTTGTCTATAAATGTTTTTTCTTGTTGTAATAACTTGTCTATAAATAGTATATATGTATTATATAACTGATCCATAAATGGTATTTAAAGCAGTTTATATTTCTTCAATTGTTCCTGTGTATCCTGTATCCAGTTTGTATAACTGAATGCATATTTAATCAATGAACATTCCTATATGTGGTCTACAGCTAGTCTATAAATAGAATGGTCCTTCATGTGGTCCACAGTATAAATGGTCCTACCGTGATCCATAGACAATATATAATGGGTCCTACCTGTGGCCTATAACTAGTATATACATTGTCCTACATGTGGTCAAGAGCTAGTCTATGAATGGTCCTACCTGTGGCCCTTAACTAGTATATACATTGTCCATTAAGTGGTCAATAGCTAGTATGTAATTGGTCCTACCTGTGGCATATAACTAGTTCATGTATATACATTGCACATTGTGTTGTCAATAGCTAGTCTATAAATAGTCCTACCTGTCGCCAATAACTAGTATATACATTGTCCATTTTGTGGTCAATAGCTAGTATGTAATTGGTCTTACCTGTGACCTATAACTTGTATATACATTGCCCATTGGGTGGTCAATAGCTAGTATGTAATTGGTCCTTCCTGTAGCCTATAACTAGTATATACATTGTCCATTGAGTGGTCAATAGCTAGTCTGTAATTGGTCGTACCTGTGGCCTCTAACTAGTATATATATTGTCCATTGTGTCGTCAATAGCTAGTATTTAACTGGTCTTCCCTGTGGCCTATAACTTGTATATATATTGTCCATTGTGTCGTCAATAGCTAGAATGTAATTGGTCTTACCTGTGACCTATAACTAGTATATACATTGTCCATTGTGTGGTTAATAGCTAGAGTGTAATTTGTCGTACCAATGGCCAATAACTAGTATTTACATTTGCCATTGTGTTGTCAATAGCTAGTTTATAATTGGTTCTGGTGTTTATACATCTACCGGTATATCTTATTTGCCGTAGTTAAATAAACATTTATGTTAACTAAAGCTTTACATGCGTACAGTCTATAAATAGTCATAAATGCGTACAATAGAGTCTTTAGTCTATAAACTATCCTACTTACCTGTGTTCAATTGCTATACAGGCTCCACAGCAGACGACATCGTGAGTGCCGCAGTACATATCCATCACTTTACCTGGGTGGGTGCTGCATACGTCGGTGGGCAGGTAAGTTGGTGCATTTGACAGGATACCATGCCGGCTTTATCAACTATTTTGTGTCCTTTCGTTATTCCAAGTTTATTATGAAACACAAGACATGTATCACAAAAGTTATGTGCACAGTCGACACATCCGTGGAACGCCTCTTTGGCACAGGACGAACATGGAAAGTCAAACAAAATGTCGGACCCCCCCTTCACCGATCTTGAATAACCCGTCGCCATTTTCTTTAATAACTACACCTCTGATAAGTTTTAACTACGCTGTGGCGAGACACACATAACTGATATCGATTGTATACCGGCCTACCTTTAAATATTTCTACCTGGTACCCTAAACTTATCGTTATATTCTCCAATTAGAGGTTGAACCGGTGTCCAGAAAATACATTTGATGATGTCGATAGTTTGATAATCGACACTTGAAAAGTATCTACAGGTCGTCCAAGGTAACATAATGTAGGATAGTGTCGCTTAATACGTTTGTTTGTTTGAATATTAGCGTCATTTATTTATATCACAGAGGGATGGCAAACGATCAAATTACCTAACCACTCTTTCTTCAGATCCTTAACCATTACTCGAGAACACCCATGTCCACAAGTAACTATTACTTATCCACTTGAAACAGCGGCGAGAGACGAATTTAAATGAGAGGCAATGTCGTATATCTGCCACTACGGATATTGTGGCCGGGCGGGGATTCGAACTTAAGAATTGATAGTAGACTGACCACACCGGGCCCGGCGTCATAATACGTCATGTGTATAGTCCCCCACACCACCGACCCACCATCTGATATCCAGATACAAGTGCATGTTGACCGTTTTAGCATGTTTTGTAGGCTGTTTTATTTATTTTTATTTTTTTTGCATTTGTAGTTGTCTGCGTACAAATATATGATTATGGCCATAGTTAAAATCATACTAGTTTAGTATCCTGATGAACTGTATCTGGATAGTTGGTTTAAGTCATTGTGTTCCAGTCATCATAGTAAGAATCAGAGAAGTTCAACTGTAGTTTAAAAAATCTTCTCTATGCATCGATACATAAATTAAACATGGTCTAAACATGCTTACAAACAATAACATGTGCACGAGAAAGAAAATCATCAAAATGTAAGTCAAACACTTCACTTTCTGTATGTAGTGTGTATGGTGTGTGCTTTTGCCCATTAATTTGAAAAATACATTATCACCTTACAAACTACTGTATTACATGTATTATTACATTAATATTTTTGTCTTTTTGTGGTGGTATGGCAACATCATTTGATCATATCATTTTGTATTATTTTGTATTATTCTACATGATAGTGGGAGCAAGATAAACTTCTGTTATATCGGCAGGGAAGTTTTATCTTGCAGCAACGCACAAATTGATGACGTCGTTATTTTTGTAACGCACAAATTGATGACGTCGTTATTTTTGCATTGTATTAAATCCACGTTTCGAACGTTCATAAACTGTTAATTGTGTCAATAAATATCGATTAGTTCCATAAAAAAACTATATAGATTTTTTTTAATTGATATTGATCAAATATGGAACATTTTTAGGAGCATTTTCCGCAAATGTAAACACATGCGTTTGTTTGCTGGATAAAATCAGTTGTTTTTTAAACTAAAATAAATAAATCACACAAATGATGACATGATAAATAAAATACCATGTCAGTGCCTGTTTCGGCTCGAAAAAAAAACAACGTTAGTCAAGGCTCGTGATTAATTGTTTTTCTTTGCCTAACCTGATAAATGTTAGACACTAACGTGGTATTCTATATAAACACGTATAGCTAGATTGTTTTAGTCGGTCAATGGCGAATCATTCAGACCACCTCGCCGATTATCCTAATACCGAGGAATGACGGAATTGGCTGAGTATGTACGATTGACAGACGAACATGCAAGTATATTTTCGACTTGATTCAGCGGCGAGATAAGTAGTTATTGGCATTTTCCTATGGTGTACAATCAGGGTCAAAAGCACCGGTACCGGTATCGCTATTATATCGGTGCACCGATATATTTGTTTTAACGGTGTACCAGTATATGTTATCGGTGCACCGTTAAAATATATTGGTGAACCGTTAAAAGTGGCGGTCCACCGTTATAATATATCGATGTACCGTTTTATACCGCTATATTGTATCGGTCCTCTGCTATATTTTAACGATGCACCGCTATATTTTTATTGATGCACCGCTATATTTTAACGGTGGACCGACGATTTATTACCGGTGCACCGTTACTTATTTATCGGTCCACCGGTATTTAATAGCGGTGCACCGTTAAATAAAATATATCGGTCCGCCGCTATCGTCACACCACCGAATCAAAGGCCTCGTTCCAAAATCATTACAGCGATCGGAGGAGGCTAACAAACAACAATTCACACGGTTGAAATTTAGGGTCACACTTAGCATTTCTTTAATAACAATGTCTGAATTCAATAATTATGGTACCAAAGTTAAGCTGATATAATTAGTGTCAAGTTTAAATAACGATCATAAAATATTTTTTTGCAGAATTAAATAATAATTATGAATTGAAACTTAAGAGTTTAAAATAGTTTAAAAAATGGCAGTGTACTGGTTTTGACAGTCTTTTTAAAAGAATGCTAGATTATTCAAATTAAAAAAAGATATTGAAACATTTACTGATCGTTCGGCGGTTCAAACTTACAAAACCATATATACATAATTAATTTCTAAATAAGCAAAACTAAACATAAATTTAGAGAGTATACAGTTGTAAATCAGTTGGAAACGACAAGTTACCGAATGAAATTTGGCCGCATAGGGCATCAATCAATTAGTATAAACTTATTTATTTTACTTCGATTGTTAAACAAGTTATTACAATTTTGACAAATCACGCTCAAAGATTTATGGGTAAAACCAGTACTAAGCATATGCTGAAAAGGTATCTTGATCTTGGTCCGATGCTCTACTGTGTATTCTTTTTAATATATATATAACTTTACAAGTGCTATATTTACCAATTCTATTTATTCCTTCAAGTTTGTACGCTATAGAACTTCCTTTAATTTGAAAATAAATCATTGTATTAACAAATATGATTATTCAATTGCAGATTCTAACACCAACTTCTGACTTATTAGGAAATTATCATTTCAATAAATTTTATTATGATTACTGGTTTCCAGACCGTACGTAACACGTGTTACTTAAGGTCATAAACTGGAGGGGTTTTGACTTCATGACAGGCCCCTTTATGACCCCTTGTCACAGTTGAGTAATTTTAGTTTTGATAACAAGGTGCAATCATTCGCACCTATTTCCTGTCTGAAGACATTGTCTGGTTAATTTAAATACGTTATAATGATTGAGATCATAATAGTTGTGAGATTGCGTGTTGCGGGATGAAAGTTGTTAGATAATAATTTTGAGATGCGTGTTAGGAGGAGACAGGTCCGTCCGTCCGTCCGCCTGAAAGCGACGATATTTTTTTTCTCGTTATAAAATATCTGGCCCCTGGATGAAACGTCCTTGGAATATCCAACCCCATTTAGCATGGAAAATCCGGCCCCACATTAATTTTGAAAATAATATCATTTATTATTTGGTATATCTTATGAAATATTGGTAAGTTATTAGATAATTTGAAATGCACACATTAATTACTGCGGGATTGTTATTGAAATATATCTCATAACGGGAATTATATATTGCTTACAATAATCAATGACTGTTATTTAAAAGTATTATTTTTGGGAATTAAACACGTATGATTTATAATTAATTAATTAATATAATCGAAAACAATGAATATAATTATATACATCTCTTTCCCTCGTTCTATCTCTCAAGACGAATCTTTTAAACAGATATATACAGGAAAACACACACACAAAAACTATATTAAAATTAATAAATATATATTCATCTCTCTCTGAGATCGGTTATAAGTTTGTCATTAATCATTACAATTTCTTGAAAGAAGACAAGAAAAAAAAATAGATTGCATATCTTAAGGAAAATGTAACACGGTAGTATGCAATTAATTTTAGTGAATAACAAATTTACGTCAACAACTTAACGGGACCAAATATTCCTGATATAAAGGATTTTGCGTTTATTCAATACAATTGTATTGTAATTGTAAATAATGTCCCCCCACTGTATTCTTTTGATATCTATTGAGTGTGTCGTCTTGCGTGAGATTGGTTTATACAATGATGTGTATTTATGCAAACCTTTAAATGCGATTTTATTTTTGAAAGATATTTTTTTAATGGTTGAAGTGCATTCTATTTTGTATATGTGTGGTAATCTGAGACAAAATTGTCAATCGTTAATATCGCGTTATAACTAGCGTTAACAATATATGTAGTATCGGGTATTTCCCTTCTAGTTCCACCGTCTCCATAAACAGAACAAAAACAACACAATTTCAATTAAATATGTTTAATTGTGCAACCAGCTGATATCATACATGTGCATACATATATTTATCATTCAATATGATCGTGCAAATATCTCTACAATGTCAATATCGTCCTTTATTTACTAATAATCATATCATAATTCTTTGTTTATGAAATAGAAGCATCTTATGGTGCCTACATTTTCAATATTCATGCTTTTTAAATCCACCTGTACTGGTCGCGCTTTCAACGCTGAATGACCGATTACTGCCAAATGTGCACGTTATACCTTTGCGAATAAGTTTACATTGTTATCAAAAAAAAATTACTCATCTGCGACAAGAGGTCATGAAGTCACAACCCCTCAATTGTATGACCATAATTAACACGTGTTATCAAGGAATTATATATCACATATACGTTGTGCATTGATGAGACTGAAATAAAGATTACATATTTAGGTCCTTGTGTTGTGTACAGTATGGAAAAAGCAAAACAGTTATCTTAATAAAATGGATTGAAATAATATTGTTTTTGATAAATCAGAAGCATGTGTTGGATATCGATTAGTGTAAATGTTTGTAGCAAATTCATGGAAGTTTTATAGCTTATAAAGTGGAACGAATAAATAAAACTGGTAAATATTTCTCATGTACTGTTATACATTTTTTTAAAAAGAATATACAGTTTTGTTCTTTAACGACTTAGTATTCAATTGAGTTGTTTTAAAGAGTAATTGATGAATGAATTTCATTCGGTAACTTGTCGTATCCAACTGATTTACAACTGTATACTCTCTAAATTGATGCTTACTTTTATAAAATTATGATTATTTAAAAAGTAAAAAATGTATAGTATATGGATTTTTAAGAGTTTGAACCTCTAATCGGTTAATGTTTCAATAAAACATTTTTTTTTAATTTGAGTAGTCTAGCATTTGCGTATTGAAAAGACTATGTCAAAACAAATACACTACCATTACTCTGACATTTTAAGTTTTCAATCCATAATACATTTGAATTCTGAGCAAAACTGTTTTACAATTGTTATTTAAACTTGTCAACAATTATATCAGCTTTACTTTGGTAACATAATTATTAAATTCAGACATTATTTCAAAAAGTTATTAAAGAAGTGGTAGGAGTGCGACCCTAAATTTGAGCTGTGTGTATTCAATTGTCGTTAGCCTCCTCCGATCTCTGGAACGATTTTGGAACGAAGTTTCTGATTGGCTAATCCCAAAGACCCTAGTACAGCGGTGTGATGATAGCGGTGGACCGATTTATTTTGTTTAAAGGCGCACCGCTATTAAATATAGGTGGACCGTTGAAATATAGCGGTGCATCGTTAAACTATAGCGGTGCACCGATATTACCGCTATATAACGGTACATCGATATATTATAACGATGGACCGCCACTTTTAACGGTGCACTGATATATATTTTAACGGTGCAACGGTATATTTTATCGGGGCACCGTTAAAACAAATATATCGGTGCACCGATACCGGTGCTTTTGACCCTGGTCGTACACCATATTTTCCTGAGAGACGCTGCATACGTCTGGACGATATAGATAACATTCTCGCTTGGGAATATCAGTCGAAATTTACAACAGCCAGACAAAATACTTCATTTCAACAAAAATTGTACCTGATACATTTTCACTTAAAATAAAACAAGGTTATTTTACAGTGTTTTGTGCAATATGGGAATATATTATACGATAATGCACTGTGGGGAAAACCATATTGGACGAGATGTCGTAGTTGTCGAATCGAGTCCATTATAATATTCACCACAATATGTACGAGTAAAAAACACTGTAAAATGACCTTTGTAATCCATACTCCAAACTGAAAGACCTTATCAAAAGAGCAAAGAAAAACCAATATTATTTTAAATCTAATAACCGCGAACGGTTAAAAGCGGCAGACTAAAAATGTTAAAGTGACAGATATTCGGATTTTCTACAACGTCTTGATCGTGGTTCAAACGTAAAATGTATATATCCAGCAATCGTATAAATTGACAGACCTATAAAAGATATAACACATGTAACGTACCATTATACAATAATTGTGATATAAACCCAGCGGATAGTGCATGTAACTCTAAACATCTTTTATTGATCTTGGCAGCTTTTTATGGCGACAAATTTCAACTAATGCACACTCAGATTTATACATGATGCATTTCGGTATCTGATACACTTAATGCAAACTGATGTATGCTTTTGTCTCCTGGGATATTATATAATCCATTAAAACCACTTAACAGTTTTGAAAAAGCTAGAATCACTCCGACTTATATTTCGTCCAAGCACTGTTCCCCTGCGTGCTGATCAAGTATCCCAATAATTATGTCTGTGTATGAATTTTGAATTATCACCTATACGTGTTTGGATTATTGTCAGATATTTTCTCACACTATATTTAATGGCAACGTTGTTTTTATAAGTTTATGTATGTTCATGCATTATCAGAAATAAAAAACAAATGTTACTGTGCATATTGTTTGGCATTTTCTCCTCATCAACATACCTGTCCTTCAAATTTGGCGGAAAAATATTTAAAAGTATTTACAACCTTTGTAGCGTTCAGTGCTGAAATTAGCCAAAACTACCACAATATCTACCACAAATTTACATAGACAGATGCTTTGGATGTAGCGCTAATCGGACCTGGCTTGTTAGAAAAACATTTACTGATGTCGTCATAACTGATATTCAATACATACTTGATTTATTTTAAAGAAGATTATGATACAAAGACGGCGTTCGTATATGTTTCGTGAATTTTCATGCACTATTATGGAAGTTATCTTGTTATCTGAAGCGGGTACTTTTCCTCCGATGTTTTGCACCACTCCATAGCATAAAGTCACATGGGTTTAGCATTAGTATTTTACGTGAGTTATAGTAATTACTGTTATCTAATAACTTGCTAGTAAACTTTAAATTTCGCTACATTTAAAACACATAATTTTTACAAAATACATAGCTGGTCTATAAAACATATAATAGAACCCCCTTTGTAAATTGCTGACCTCACAATTTAAGCAATTGCACTTTAGAACAATAAAATAAAAACAAACCTGAAACTAATTTCAGTTGTATTGATGACATATTTTCTAGGATTTATCCCAGTGCTTGAAAATATTATGTGGATTTTAAAGGTTGTTGTAACTCTAGTTTAAACATATTTTATTGTCAAATATGTACCAATATACAGTCAAACCTGTCTTAAGCAGCAAATCAAAGGATAGAGCAAAGGTGGCCTTTTAAGACTGGTTATTGTTTGATACAGGTTAATTTTCTCTGAAAGCATAGACATGGGAAATAGTAAATGTGGCTGCTTAAGACAAGTGGCTGTTTAATAGAGGTGGCCGCTTACATAGATTTGACTGAACACATATACATAGTACACGTCTACAAGGAGCATATTGAAATGAATAAGGCAAACATGCCTTTCCTATTTTCTTTCATATTTTATATCTGCTGCTTTCTTTCCTACTTTTTATGTTTCTTTTTCATTCTTTGCTTCTTATTTTTCTTTGCTACTTTCTTACTTACTTCAATCTTGTTATCTTTATTTCTTTCCATATTCTTGCAATATATTTTTCTTTCCATATATTCTTTTGTCTTGTTTCTTTTAAAACACAATTGGCAATGATTTTATTAATAATCGGATCGAAACGAAACGATAGCTACCATATACACAACTAAACTGTCCTAACTACAGTCAACCCTGTCTTAAGTAGCAGTTTCTTGCGGAGAAAGGGTGTGATCGAGTACTGGTTTAACTTTCAGGATCCGGTTGGGAAAGTGGTTAGGATAACTGATAGTCTGTTAGCCCTCGATGGCATAAATGACACTAAATATTCAATTAATCAATTAACGAATGAACGGTTTAGTTGGGGAAATTGATTGGAAAAGATTTTGTATTAAAAAAATCCTATGAATTGATTAAAGACAGCGTGTCAATAAAAAAAAGTGCTTATGCTATAAATGTTTGAAACAATAACATTTAGTTTAAAATGAATATAAAACATATTATTTTCATTTTTAACTAAAATACGAAAGATTTTAAATTTCAAATCCATCAAAACGTGACAAGAATATATTTATCGGAGTGGTAAAATCGAAATGGAATCCCGATTCTAAAAATAAATATCATGCTGGCACTGCTTCACGACCTTCACCTTGTAATAAGGACTGTTTCTAAGATTAACCAGATTCAACAATATGAAACCAATAGAAAGTCAGATTAAAGTCACGTGACTCATTTGACAGGTTCCAGAATGCATTGCGCTTTTCCTCATAGGAACGCAGTTAATGAGGACAAAATTAATCACGTAACAGGTTATTATTTTTAACTCAACATTCTATTTCGAAATAGATAAAATAGCTTTACATTCATATTCTAAAACTGTAAATTTAGCTTACGATACTTTGATGACGTGTCTTTGAAATTCACCAGATATTTCTTGATCCTCTCAGTACATAAGTTCCGTTTATACTAATTTTAGCTCGATTGCGATAAAAGTTCAGAATTCATTTGAACCGTTTGCGCATGTGCATCCTGGTTAGAACCAGTACTGAGTGTTGTTTTATTGAGAGTCACCAGGTCGACCTGGGGATCGAACTTCTCAATCTCTGGCGTGAGCAGCCAACACTCTATCCACTACACTACCGCTCCGCTTCAGTATATTATTTTCGTTTTATAATAATATTTGTCTTAAAATGGTTATCTTTGTCTTAAATACTTTTGAAAGATATATGTTTATTTACATTTAACAACTCTGTATGTACATGTATGTGTAATTGATCATGTTTGGCATGTACATGCACGAATACTTTTTATCTATTACAATTAAACAACAGATACATGTGTATACAAAGAAAACATATTTCAATACAACTATTTATGCAGCAGTTTACCATGCTTATTATCGAATGTTTGGACTAGCCAGACCCGGTTAGCTCAGTCGGTAGCGCGTCTGACTACGTGAGCTCGAATCCCTAACGTCCACAATCTCTGTGATGATTGATATACGACATTACGTCTCATTATCATTCGTCTCTCACCGACCGCTGATTCATGTGAAAAAAATATCAGTTATTTGCTGAGACAGGGTGTGCTTGAGTACTGGTTAATATTCAAGAATTCCAGGAAAGGCTGGTTAGGTTAACTGAACGTTTGTCAGTCATCGACAGCACAAACATGACGTTAAATATTCAAACAAAATGCGTGGACTGACGATTGTATACAACAAACAATCAGACAACAAACACATATTTTATTACGGATAAAACAGCGATTGCGTGTTTATAGCCGACACAAATATTACAACGGTATACATTTACCGTATAAATATGTTATAAAGTTTGTGTACGTGTGTAACTGATATCCAAGCAATCACATTTACAAGAAGTTAGACATGTCGTGTATAACTAATCGTACATACTAGGCCAATACCGCCAGCCTTCGGTATGCAATTAGGCAATCGGATCGCTTGGCCATTTCCGCCTTCGTTCGAAATAACGTTATTTCGAACATAGGCGGAAATGGTCGAAATTGTGCAATAAGGATGATCGGCGAAGTGTTCCGAAACATGTATAACATAACTTAACACAAGATACTTATCTCAAACAGGAAAAACACAGTCGTGGGGTTTCAAACAAAGTTTATTGCAGCAGAAGTGTAAATATTATGTAGAGGATCTTACATTCGTGCTCATTTATTATTGAATTTATTATACGAGTTATCAACAATAAATTACGCAAGGTTTTGCCGAGCATCAAATCATTTTTTCCAACGAGTTTAATCAGTCGACTAATAAATGAGCACGAATGTAAGATACTTTTTATCACATAACGTTCTCAGGAATATGGTACATTTACCGTTTATTTCTGAGATCACTTATATAAAGATCGAGAAAAAACATTCTTGCATATTAGTTTTCATCAGTCACCTTCATTTTACCATGACAACTCAGAAAATAGCTCGGTAACAACAACAACAACAACAACAACAACAAACAACAACAACAACAACAACAACAACAACAACAGCTATACATTTATGTGGAGTGTGTGGTTCAGTGGTAGAGCATCAGCCCCATGATCGGAGGGTCGTGGGTTCGATCCTCTGCCACGGCCATGTTTAAGGACACCACATATATGCTTTGTAATGGTTCTACCCAGGAAGACTTGGTGATTTGTATACCAAGTCTTAATAATTGGTTTCACAAGCGAAAAAGAATAAATAAGTTTAAACTAACAGTAATAAAAACGTTTTTTTTTCTATTCATCTCAGGTTACACAGACATGTTATGTACAAAATTAGATAATGATACAATCATCAATAAAAATATGTTTACACATACAGATTTAGTTACTTGAGGCATAGGACATGCATACATATATACAACTATGTAATAAAGAAGTACAATTTGAGTGGGGACAGTCAAAACATATCGAAAGTAGCTATACACGAATATTTTGTGCCAGACAATTAAAGTTATGTAATTGACAATTTAATACAATATATTCGTATGCAATATAAACTTTTTTTAAAAAAAGATACCAATTTCCGCAAGTAACTGGCTCCTGTTTTACTAATACATACTTAAATTCCTAAAAACTTAAATCTAAAACAAGCAGCCGGGTGATCATAATTTAAGACTGGTTACAGTAAAATTGTATATGGTTTAATTGATATTGATTATATAATTAATAATTAACCAGTCAAAACTTAGTAACTTTTTTAAGTATTTAAGTAAAATGTTAGTGAAACAGAAGCCAGATAACTGTCCCACTTGAATCAAACAAATAAACAAACAAATCCCACAGGAAATACACATCTTAATGCATGGTCGTCTTAGACTCTGATGATCATCGTAATAGGAACTATGAAACACGCTTAAAATGACAAAATATAGACTTACAGTTTTAACCGGTAATGGAAAACGTTGAAATGTACTTAATAAAATATACTGATAAGTATTTCAGTATAAGTCCATTTTTCAGAGTTTTTCAGTTAATTTGAAATAATACAAGTAAACAGCGCAGTTAAAAGCTCAGCCGATTGGGTCAGCTAATAGCAATACTAGTAAAGTCACAGGGACAGGTATAGAATTTTTCTGCTTTTTCATTGGGGGTTAATAGACCTGATTCGGGAGATATCAAATTCTGGGGTAGACTAGAGCATCTGTTCAACTAGCGGTTGTATGATACCAGTACATGACTAACGTCATAAACTAGTAATAGTTGTCGGGTATTGTTTAAGAATTGATTTACTTCCAAAATTAGTACATTTGTCGACTATAGAATAAACATTTACTCTCTGTCTCTCTGTCTCTCTCTCCATATATATACATAGTAAAAAACGCTACCATATCTGCAAGCTTCATCAAAAGTGCTTTTATATCAACAACTTTAATATCACTAAATATATGATGTTCAATTTTCAAATTACTCATCGGCCTATTGAAATTCATCACAAATTCATGTTTCTTACGCAAACCATGTTTGTGTATGTACTAATTTAAGAAAAAACATGCATATAATCTTTAAATAACATCAAAGCGTTTCCGTGAGTATTGGTACGAGACATTCAATCGCATTGTCATTCATCTGTCACCACTGATTAAAGTGGCAAAGTTATCAGCTACTTGCGGAAATAGGGTGAGCTCGAGTATTCGTTAACCTTTTTAGGATGGTGATCTGATCGTCTATAAGTCCTCAATAGTATAAAATGAAGCTAAATAGTCAGACAAACAAAATAAACAAACATGAAAAGTACAGTTCACATCTCACTCCATGGTCTGAGCCTCTGATGGTAAGGACTTCATGTCTGCAAGCTTGGTCACCAGTGCTGTTATATCAACATCTTTGCTTACCACAACAATGGTGTTGATTAACACCCTAGTCGTGATCTTTGGATCCTCTTTGCATATCAGAAACAATTTTGAGACGTTATGGCCTTTGGACAATTTTTTATTCACAGCATTTTCGATTTCTGTATATTCCATTCCAAGTTCCAAAAATAGAAAGACGTACTGGTAGATATGCTGATCAACGAACTCGCTCACGATGTCCCACTGTTCCTCATTAGGTACGCCGTCCAATAGTTCGGGCTGTAAACCTTAATGAAAAAAATATATTACTTAAATCCTGTTTGGGAACATATAGAAACATACCACTGTTTTTCATTATG
The DNA here is from genome assembly GCA_029582155.1 of Panopea generosa. Lineage (NCBI taxonomy): Eukaryota > Metazoa > Mollusca > Bivalvia > Adapedonta > Hiatellidae > Panopea > Panopea generosa. The sequence continues at coordinate 63,167,633 of CM055905.1, read as the reverse complement.
ACACCGTCCAAGTGTTCTGGTTGTAAACCTTCAGACAAAAAATGAGCAGATCTATATTCACTTTAGAGTAAAACACCTCTAAAACGACGACCTCTGTGACCAAGGAAACGTGGTCTTAATAGAGGGTGGTCTTATATTCGAAATTCAGGATCGTAGGCATTACTCTACACTATTTATGTATTTGTGTCAATGCTGTATGTAACCGTAATAGTAGACTGATGTATATTATAGTCTGCCTGTGTGTACATAATAAAAAAATACTGTTATAACAAAGATAATAATAGTAAAATATTACAAAAACATGAAAACAAAATATCGGGGGAACCGATGGATGCTTTCCAAACAAGTGCTTGAGTGAGTAGAAGCTGCATTGTTTGTAAAGGGAAGAAGGTGTGAATTGAAGATACTTTTTGAAATAGATTTTTGGTGCTTCAACACATTGACCTCTATACATGTTCGAAGTCTCATTGAATTTCCTACTGTACTCTTGAATACCAAAACAAGAATTTGGGAATGGACACAATGAAATGACCATAACTCTGTGAAAAATTATCCAAACAAACACATTGTACACATCTCACATTGTAGTGATGCATCCTTGAGTGTTTAATATATTTCCAACTAGACGTTTTAGTGAACTAAATGTAGCACAGACAAGGATGTAGTAATGGACGGAATCAAAGGACCATACCTCTGTAAAGATCATCAACACAATATGCGCATCCTAGCAAAATTTACCATACAGTTACAAGCAGAAGTTGTAACGCAATGGCTCAGACAATAAAATATTTAGTAATAAATAGAATCAAAGGACCATAATTCTTTGAAAAACCATTAAGTATTACCATAATCTTCCGTTGGAACCGTCCTCATAACCACTCCAATTAGAACTTCCCTCGTGAAGTACTTTTCTAATTGTTCCACTTAATTTCCTAAAGTGACAGTGACGCTCTTGGAGGCCATGTGTCCTTTCCAGGCAGTGAAAATGAGGAAATTCGCTTGGTCGTCATTCTTGATCATGGTTGCCGTCTCTGCAACGTGTCGAGGTAGTTGCATAATCCGTACAAGGATATATGGTTCGCAAAGGCGTGGTTGCTGAGAAGAACCGAGTAAATGTGACAACCCAGGGATCGTGAGTTGAATTCCCACCCGGCAACAGTCTCCATGATGACTGATATATGACACTGTGTCTCGTCCATCTCTTACACAGATTCCCATGGGAAAGTTATCAGTTACTTGTGGAGATTGGCGTTCTCGAGTACTGGTTAACCTTTCATGATCTCACAAAAGAGTGGTTAGGCGTACTGACTACCTGTTAGCCCTAGAGGGCATAAAATTGACACTAAACAAACAAACAAGCTAATTCTGCACCATCATAATACGATTTCCGATACTATCATCGAAGGAAAAAAATCACTTATTTTAAAATTAACTGTGACTATATAAATATACTGGGCTATTGATCAATGCATCTGAAGGGTCTATACAAGGGACACTGTTTGAATATGCAATCAATGTTCAATTAATGAAAATACAAATGAAAAGCAAGGGGTAATAAACGAGCAGTATAAAACGTTATCAAAACCATTTGGCAAAGTCGTCACGGACGTTAACGTCAGAGCGGCAAGATATCTTCAGCACTGAAGTCGAACAAAATGACATTCTGCAACTCTGCCAAAACTATCCAGTCAAGGCTCTCTTCAACACACTGGTCATTTGCAAAGCCTCTGAATGGTATGAATTTATCAATGTGTAATCAAAATCACACAAGTGCTTTTAATAAGCGTTTGATCTCTGAGGACATAAAATATAAATTGGTTAAATGAATGTGCATCTTTGTACTTAATTTTCAAAAAGATATAACATACATATCATATACTAACTTTAATAAACAAAATTAAATACAATGTAAACATCTGAATGTTTCACTCAGAGCTGCGTTTTCAAACACGTCACATTTAAAACGAAACTTGGCAGGCAACTGATTTTAAAAATGAAGCAATGCCACCATTTAAATTGTTTTGTTTGTCATTTCTGACCCATGCCATGTTTTCTATAATTCTTAATGATTTTTTAATGGAGTTAAATGCAACTTTAACCGTTAAAAACAATGAAGACCTAGGCTGTAAACTGTTTTAAACTTACATACAGTCAAACCTGTGTAAGCAGTCACCTCTATTAAGCAGCCACTGGTCTTAAGCAGCCATATTTACAATTTCCCATTTCTATTCTTTCGGAGAAAATTAACCTGTATTAAGCAACAACCTGTCTTAAAAGCCACTTTTGATCCTGCCCTTGACTGGCTGTTTAAGACAGGTTTGACTGTATTGGTATTTTCTTTGTTCCCCCCCCCCCATTTTCGTCATTTATAATGACATAATTGATGACATGTAAACATACGACTTGTAGCTTGCTTGTTTTGAACAACCTACCTACCTATCATATTCTTTTCATGGGTCAACCAGAAAACATGGTTGTTGTATGGTGTTTAACATTGCTTTCAACAATTTTTCAATCATATCATGACAGTGTCTACCTGAGACAGTATTTCGAGTTCTTCCACACTGGAGTATCATGCTGCAGACACATGGTATGATACCAAACCCAGTCACATTATACTGACATCGGGCTGAGCAGACCTAGAACTATCATCTAAAAGCTGAGCGCCAAGACAGGAAGCCTCTAGTATCATCACCCAGCACCTCCCACATGTGAGGCAGATGCTCTACCCCATGACTACCGCTGTGCTATAACCATCCAGATAATAATAATACAGTCAACTATTTTTGTTTCCTGTGACAAGTTGGGAATTTCTTTTTTCCTTTTTGTTTCTATGGTTTTAAAAGATTAGAAAAAAAATCAACAACAAAAAATCGATAAAAATATTTTGACTCAGGCATTTAAATATTGACTCAAAACAAAACTATTTTTTCAATTGAACTTAATTTGAATGCACATTTTTTTGGCCTTAGTTTATTTGTATTTGAAAGCACTGTTGGGTCATAGGTTAAAAGGGGTCATGTTCATTTCCTATCCGTGTCCTTTTCTCATTATGTCGTAAAATGATTTTACACTTATATTTTTATGTTGGTCGATAAAAGTTTTTAGTTTATGTTTATTTATGGTGTTTGATCTGGGCATGCCTATTATATTGTTTATTGATTTATTATATATATTCCCAGTAAAAATCAATGCATCATTGCATGTCTGTATTGTTAATGTACTAGATGGGTATAAAGTTTGTCTGATTCAGGTCACAATTTCTGCTTCCAATTGTTCTGATGATCGTGTTTACAAAATCTAATAGATTTAGCACCTTACATTTGCACACATGTGTTACAAGACGAGAAAAATATGAAGCCAGTCTGGGACTCGAACCTAGAACCATTCTCTTACAGTGCGAATGCTCTACCGTCTGAGCTAACCGAACCTCTTACATAAATTCCTCTCCTAGTAGGTTATCTACACACTGTGACATATATATTCCCTCACAAGTTTGGAATTCATCCTGAATTTCCATAGAGAACAGAGAATCATGTGAAATGTTTCTCGGAATATATAAGACACAGTCCCACGTTGGGCACCAGCGTTAAAGACGAGAAAACTATGCAGCCAGTCCGGGACTCGAACCGGGGACCCTTCGCATACAGTGCGAATGTTCTACAGTCTGAGCTAACCGAACCGCTTACATAACTTCCTCTCCTAGTAGGTTACATACACACTGTAACACATGCAGGGCTGTCATAAGAAGCTGGGGGTCGGGGTGCAAATATAAGGTGGTAAATCTATCAGATTTTAGGGGTCGGGGTGCAAATGTAATGTGGTAAATCTATTAGATTTTTGGGATCGGGGTGCAAATGTAAGGTGGTAAATCTATGAGATTTTTCGGGTCTAGGTTTAACTGAGAAGCATTCTGTTAGCCTTCAATGGCATAGAAATGATGCTAAAAACTCAATAAAATTTCTTTTAAAAATATTTGTATAAACAAAACAACAATTGATTGATTGACTGAATATTTAGCGTCATATTTATGCCATCGAGGGTTAACAGACGATTAGTTAACCTAACAACTGTTTCCTGGTATTCTGGGAGGCTAACCAGTACTCGAGCATACCCCATCTACGCAAGTAACTAATAACTTTCCCACTTGAATCAGCGGTGTGAGACGGATGATAATGAGAAGCAACCATCACAGAGATTGTTGCCGGGCGGGGATTCAAACTCATGGCCCCGGGATTGATAGTCAGACATGTTAACGACTGAGCTATTCGGGCCCAGTTATAAACAAAACAAAAACACTACCTGGTGTGTTCTCATATCCAGTTGCAGTGGCTCCCTGAACCACGAGGTCGGTGACGGCCTCTAAGCATCGTCTGCTCTTGCCAGCATGATCTTATACTGAAACAACAACAATAACAAGAGCGAATTACTTATCCATGTTTTCTATATAAAAAACATATGAATAAAAGCAGCAGTAGTTAGATTTGACATTTCTGCTTCAATACGAAATATCGCCCCATTGATATAAAAAGGTATATTCACTCAGTACCTTACTGATCGAATGGGACTTATCATCTATTTGTCAGTAAAATGAATGACAATTCTACAATTCTACATATTTTTTAAGATCATGACTAGATGTGTATGAGGAATATAGCTTTGTTTTTCCATGTGAACAGGTTCAGGGAAAGCATTAAATTATGTTTAAAAAACACATCTAAATATGTTCCCTCAGAGTTGCGTTTTTTTTCAAACATGTCACATTTAAAACGACACTTGGCAGGCAAATGATTTTAAGAACGAAGCAAGGCCACCATTAAAATTGTTTTGTTTGTGATTTCTGACCCATGCCATTTTTTTCTATAATTCTTAATGATTTTTTGATGGAGTTAAATGCAACCGTGAAGAAAGATCAACAGACAATTTGTTGTACATGTATTTATACTTATAGTATGTACAGTAAAATGTCAATTACTTCATATACTCTTTTGTGAATTTGTCATTGAAAAAAACGTTATTTTGATATATATTTGTATGACAACATCATAAAATGAATGATAGATATACGCTTACATGTTTATAGCATCTTGAACAAGTGGATTACTTTAATTACAAATATATGTAATGTATAAAACCAAGGATTTGTATAGAAGGATAGGAAACTTGCATCTCCTGACTAAATGTTGATGAATCAGCACACAAAGGAATCATAATTTGCAAATTAACCTATTGATCATGCTTCACAGGCAACATATTCTTGTAGTTGTACATAAAACTGTAAGTTGTATGCAATCTTACGTTTTGAAACATGTTTCAATCACGTAAAATGCTCTTGAATTAAAGATATTACAGTTTAAAGGAAAATTAATCGTAATTTGTCGTTATTTTAACTGCAGTATACACATTTTGTAATCACAAGTACTTTGACAAATTTAAACACAAATTTCTGGGAATGATATTGTTTTGACGACAATTTCATTCTTCAGTTTAAGAATTTTGATTTGTGTTCCTGAGATGAATTGAAGTGAAGATAAATTCATTATTGATAATTAAAAACGAGATATTGCGAGATTTTGCGTGAATATGCGAGCGTTCACAAAAACTTTGTCAGTTGCCTTTCCTTCTCTATATAATTCCTTGATAAAACTATAAGAATGTCACACTCATTATCAGGTCATATATTACATAATTCTGTCTATCTACTGTAACTGCATTCGACAATTGTGTACAGGCACAAAGTGCACAGGTTAAAGAGCATTTGAGTGTACGCCAGACTGCGTCCTTCGCAGCGGTATTGGACAAGAAGGCGCAATCTCTGAGTAACACAGAAGTTCAATCAGATCTTTTATGTGCACTGGGTATCACTCTCCTTGTACATGGGACCGGCTGCTTTTATCCCAATCGGAGGATTTGCATGCTTTCACTAAGGTATTCTTTGAAAAATACTGGACGATACCCCATCAGGAATCGTTCCGTGGACCTCTGGGTCTCAGAGCATGCTACCCCACCGCAACTTCATGTAATTTATTACAATCATGATAATTATACTTGGCAACAATTATTAATTATCATCCAGTCTGTCATATAAAGTAAATTTGTCAACTTGTTTAACACATTCATTCATAAACAAGTACTTTTGATAGATCTATGTACTAAATGGCTATCTGTAAATTCATGTTCAATAATATGTCATAACCTATGTCCATATATATATATATAAGCATGTTGAAACTTGATCTCATGATCTTAACCTGAACAAATTATTGAAATGATGATAATTGCATACATTAATTGTTAGTTAAAAAGTCACCTCTTAAAAATAAAAGTGTAGTCAAGTGTTGGCTGAAGTTTCTGAGCATATTTACAATCTCAATATTTTATTTTCGTAAACATTGGGTTACGATAAGCTGCTTTCGTTGAGCAAAATGTGCGAGTTTGTTTTCGATTTCTTTCCCCTAGAGATAAATGCCTACAACAACTGTATAACAGTCAATTTAATATTTTTTGTGATTCTATTTATAATAAATATGGAAAAAGGAACCAATCGGCGGGAAAAAGTTTGCAACCACCTGTCAAATCGTTTGCCGTGCTTTATTCGTGATATGCTTCAAAATATTGACTTACCAAGCTGTTGTTTTACTGATGCCATTTACGAAGGTTTAAGTCGGCATTTTTATGGCAGAAAGTCAAAATACAAATGTAAATAGAAGCACTTACCAATAAAGTCCATGGTAGCCGCCATTTTGAAGCTTTGAGTGGAGAATTATGGGAAGTTGGTAACCAATCCAAGGGAAATAACTAAAAAAACTAGACGAAATAATAGTGTATGAGTTCTCTTTCCTATAACATTTACATTTATTAACGTTATTTGAAAAGATTAACTGAAATAAAGCTATAAGTCATCTAAACTTTTAAAATTTGCCATATCATCCATCTCTGAGCCAATTACTGCTAAGATCAATAAAACACCCATCATCTTTTTTTTTTCCAAATGATTTGAAATAGCACAATCAATTTGTTGGTTTATTTGAATATTTAGCGTCATTTTTTTTGTCATCGAGTGCTTACAGACGTTCTGTTAAACACTCGTACATGGTATCCTGGAAATAGCAATGAGACGCAATGTCGTATATCAATCACCACGGAGATTGTGGCCGGGCGTGGATTCGAACTCACGACCCCTGGAATGGTAGTCAGAAGCGCTACTGGCTGAGGTTACCGTGCCATACTCAATACTATCAAGAAAACTGTTATGCTTTATATATCTTTTTTTTAGTATCAGTATTTTGTTGTATGGCGTAGGTAACTCAAAATGAAATAGAAAATGTGTATATATATGCAGATAAAATAAAACTTGTTTCACTATAATTTATGACACAGTTGCCATTTCTCTATCATGTTTATATCTACATCAGTAACTAACAAAATTGATAGAGGACAAGGCACTAACTGTAGGCAGGAAAGTGTACTAGCACAATAAGTGACAGGACAACGTACGAAAACAATAAGTTGCAGGACCAGGCCTTAATAGACTTTTGTTAGATCAGATTGATTGATTGATTGATTGAATATTTAGTGTAATTTTTATGCTACCGAGGGCTAACGGACGATCAATTAACCTAAACAATGTTTGCTGAAAATTTAACCAGGACTCGAGCACACCTCATCTCCGCAAGTAACTGATAACTTCCCCACTTGAATTAGCGGTGAGAGACAAATTATAATTACACATAATGTCGTATATCAATCATCACGAAGACTGTTGCCGGGCGCGGATTCGAAGTCACGACCCCTAGATTGATAGGCAGACGCGTAACTGACTGCGCTAAGAGATTGACTCATGGGACTAGGGCTCGTTTCCAGCTGATGCAACTAAATTCCCTCACATTTGTGTTAAAATAGATACCTGTTCCATTTATGTTGATTATTTAGCTTCGGCATACGTTCCATTCTAGTGAAATAATAATTAATAACAAAATTGTTATATGTATTGAAATGTATTTAAAATCATATAAGTTTAAGACATGTATGCATTCGTTTAACTTTGTGTCATTCTTGTGTATATCTATTGAGTTCTATATCATATTATGCACAATGCTTAATTGTCATTCATTATATCCATTCAACCCCCCCAGCAGGTTTACACAACGGCACGTTATTTAATACCAGGTATTCGCCTCTTTAGTGTATTGAATAACAGCAATGCACACGCACAAATAGTGAATTGAGTCTGGGTGAATTGGTCTATCATTCACCTAAGTAAGGTTAGGCTGAATAACCAAAGCTTGGCCTTAGAAGTTACATGTTTTTTCCCGAATAATTATACCGAGGTACATGTATATATTGCTGTCTCTGTCAAAGCTGCCCTGGACTAGGGCAATATGGTGAAAATGATATTAAAACAAACAAAAAATGAAAAACTGTATCACCATAAGGATTCTGTAATAGAATCCCAGATTTCTATTAGTTGTCTTTGTGGTATATAGTTATTCTATACAAAGTTCTACCTGTTGTATATAGTTAAGTTATACAAAGTTCTACCTGTGGTATATAGCTAGTCTACCTGTGGTATATAGTTAGTCTATATATAGTTTTACGTGTGATATAATTCTAGTCTATATGTATTTATAACTGTGGTATATAGCTAGTCTATATAAAGTTCTACCTTGTGTATTTATTTAGTCTATGCTCTGTCATATCATATACTTGTATCTCTGCTCTGTCATGGCAAATACTTGAACCTATGCTCTCTCATGTAATATACTTGTATCTATGCTATGTCATGACATATACTTGTATCTATGCTCTGTCATGACATATACTTGTATTTATGCTCTGTCATGACATATATTTGTATCTATGCTCTATCATATCATATAATTGTACCTATGCTCTCTCATGTAATATACTTGTATCTATGCTCTGTCATGACACATACTTGTATCTTAGCTACGCCATTGACACATACTTGTATCTATGCTCTACTATGACACATACTTGTATATATGCTCTGTCATGACAAATACTTGTATATATTCTGTCATGACAAATACTTGTATCTATGCTCTGCCATGACACATACTTGTATATATGCGCTGTCATGACACATACTTGTATCTATGCTCTGCCATGACACATACTTATATCTATGCTCTGTCATGACATATACTTGTATATATGCTCTGTCATGACAAATACTTGTATGTTTGCTCTATCATGACAATTATTTGTATCTATGCTCTGTCATGACATATACTTGTATCTATGTTCTGTCATGGCATATACCTGTATTATATGCTCTGTCATGATATATACTTGTTCCTATACTCTGTCATGACATATACTTGTATAAACATGATCTGTCATGGCAAATAATTATATTTAATGGACTGGACGTTTGGCCAATATAATCGGACTAAAAGTCACATTGTCAAATTGTTTTTATATACTTTGATAACGCTGTCACTGAACACCAACATATTTCATATACTTTTTTATAACTATTGTAACACACTGTTGTGATGATTCGATATTGTCAACAAACACAATTTATGTTTGGAATGTTTTAATTACTTCTTTGTGCATTCTAAATAGTTTAGATATTTGATTTTAAACTCAAAATTATATCGTTTAACATATAAACATTGGACATTATAAAATCTGTATTCATTGATTGATAAAATAAACATTTGAGAGTATATTTCATTTGAAGTCTTAATAAGATAGTAACTTTAAAGCGCTCTTTAACGTCGTGTCATATAAGCAGAATGCATTTGTGATCGTACCAATATAAATATACCACGGACATGTATCTGAGATGTCCAGTTACGTTTAGTATGTTAATTGTATTCAATTTCATTTACATGTTCTTATTCTGAACTGTTCGATATAGTCCGTGTCAGTCCGTGTAAAAAAGGAGTTTCTTTTGTTTTACTTTTATCGTCACACTTTTAACGTTTCCAATGTCTATCTTAACAAGGTGAACACTTTTATATATTTTTTAAATTCCATAGTTACAATCAGTCTGGAGTTGATGACGTCATAGGTGAGTGACTGTGGCCAGTGTATCCCATCTATCTCTGTCAGTAGAACATTTATCTTCCTCCCCTGGTTATCCACCTTTATTATGTTGTCGGAACTGTATCCACATACCAGTAAGTTGTCATTCTCTAGGACACAAGCTCCCCAGGGAAACTTGATTTGTGGGTCAGTGAAGGTGTATTGTACCTGTCCCTGTCTTGTCATGGTAATCAATCCTTTTGTCCAATCTATCACGTGTACTTTGGTTCCATCATTGCTCAGAACTATTCCTCTTGGGTTACCGAATATTCTCCGTCCTGTTGGATCCTTACTGATGGTTCTCAAGTGGCTGCCGTTCATGTTGTATACTCCTACTTGTGGTGGATCGTCACCGGTGACAAACAACTCTCCATTACTGGCGGCCAGGTATTTAGGTTTCTCCTTCACCTGGAATGACCTTGAGACGGACAGTCTGTCAGATGTAGATACAAACTGTATTTTCTTGTCGTAACACAGTGCTACTGCTACTTCTGTTGGACTTGTTCGACACACGCCCCATGGCCGAGCAGAGACTGTACACTTGTCTACAACCTTGTAGCTTGTATCCAGCCTTGTTAAAGTGTTATTTGCGCAGTCTGTTATCATTAATGATCCGTCATCGAGCTGACATGAATCCATCATATTATACCAGTACTCATCACTGACAGTGATATCCCTGTGTAAAGCCGCGGAGCTGATTAGTTTAATGTTTCTAGTCTTAGGGTAAGGTTGCGGGGTTATATATATGTTGTCAAGTGTTGTCAACTTTACCTCTCCAATATTCTTCAATTGAACAAAATAATCTGTGATATCCGAGTTGAAAGAAAAGTTCATTGTTTCATTCATTGGAGTTTGTTTGAGCTGTTCCAGTAACTTGGTTCCTTCACGATTGTTTTGTTTTCCCTTTCTTACGTTTAGAAAAAAGTTCACTTCGTTATCTCCCTCAAGGTTGTCAAAGTGTTTTATGCTGGTGTCCAGAGCTGCTTTTGTTTCTCGCAGTGTTTGAACGTTTGTGTTTACTCTACTTTCCAATCTGTTGTGCACAGTGTCTACTTCTTCTTTAGCTTTCTTCACTATTTTGTCTAGGTGCTTGACTATCATCTCACGACCGGCGTCTATGTCCGTCAGACATTTGTCTTTATCTTTTCTGATTTTCTTCAAATCCTCTTCTTTGCTTTTCAGTATCTGGGAAAGGTCCACCTGGACATGTTCCAACCCGTCTTTAACGTCCTTGAATTCGGTGCTGGTTTTAATACCATTGGCAACATTAGGGAGGTAGTCAACCCCTTGACACGGCCTGGAATATACATATTTTGGGAGTGTTTGAATTATAATTCATTCCATGTTCAAATCAATATTTGTTACTGATTCAGTCATCCGGCTTACAAATATTATATCAAACCATAAACACACGGTTTGGAATGTAACTTTGTATTACATTCAGATATATTCAAGTACAAAATTAAATATGTGAATCATCAAGTTTTACATTGAAGAAGTTCAAATTCCACTCACACCAGTAAACACATTATAGATAGCTATATTTCATCTGCATGTCTTATTCGCTCTTTTTCCATATCTTACTTTTAAAACGAAAATAAATATCGAGATATTCAGTTTATGCATATTTATTTAGCTTGACTCATTCGTCTATGAATGTGCTTTATGTATTTTATAGCATGTCTACAAACAACCAAACATGTGGATGGTGTTTCTATAAAAAGTACTTCCTATATGCCCCAATAGATAGTATATGAATGGTCTACATTGTTTTATTCATAAATGGTATATACATGTAAGTATTATATAACTGGTATAAGTTTAGCATTTAACTAGTTTATCAATTCATAAAATCTATAGCTGGTCTATTAATGGTCTATATGTAGTATATACCTGGTTTAAAATGGTGTCTATGTAGAATATAACTAGTCAATAGTCTATAAATAGTCTATATGTAGTCTACAACTTGTCTATAAATGCTATCGATATAGTGTATAACTAATCTATAAATGGTATATATGTGATTAATAGCTAGTCTAAAAATGGCCCAATCCCGTGTATCTGATGGCTGGTCTATAAATGGTCTATATGTAGTATATATCTGGTCTATAAATGGTATATATGGAGTATATATCTAGTCTATCAATGGTATATGTATAGTATATAACTTGTCTATACATTGTCTATATATAGTCTATAACTGTTCTATAAATGGTTTATATACAGTATATAACTGACCTATCAATGATCTATATGTACATGTAGTCTACAACTGATCTATAAATGGTATATATGTAGTCTATTATCTAGTCTATCAATGGTCTTTCTTGTGGCAATAACTTGTCTATAAATGGTCTATAATGTAGTCCATTAACTAGTCTATAAATGATCTATAATGTAGTCATTTACATGTAACTTGTCTATAAATGTTTTTTCTTGTTGTAATAAATTGTCTATAAATAGTCTATATGTATTTTATAACTGATCTATAAATAGTATATAATGCACTCTTTTTTTTCTTCAATTGTGTATCCTGTATCCAGTTTGTATAACTGAATGCATATTTAATCTATGAACTTTCATATATGTGGTCCACAGCTAGTCTATAAATAGTCTATGAAATTGAATGGTCCTTCATGTGGTCCACAGTATAAATGGTCCTACCGTGATCCATAGCCAATATGTAATGGGTCCTACCTATAACTAGTATATACGTTGTCATACATGTGGTCAAGAGCTTGTCTATGAATGGTCCTACCTGTGGCCCATAACTAGGATATACATTGTCCATTAAGTGGTCAATAGTTAGTATGTTATTGGTCTTACCTGTGGCATATAACTAGTATATACATGTTCCATTGTGTGGTCAATAGCTAGTCTGTAATTGGTCTTATTTGTGGCATACAACTAGTATATACATTGTCCATTGTGTAGTTAAAAGCTTTCATGTAATTGATCTTACCTGTGGCCTATAACTAGTATATACATTGTCCATTGTGTGGTCAATAGCTAGAATGTAATTGGTCTTACCTGTGGCCTATAACTAGTATATACATTGTCCATTGTGTGGTCAAAAGTTATTATGTAATTGGTCTTACCTGTGGCCTATAACTAGTATATACATTGTCCATTGTGTGGTCAATAGCTAGAATGTAAGTGGTCTTACCTTTTGCCTATAACTAGTATATACACTGTCCATTGTGTGTTCAATAGCTAGTATGTAATGTGTCATACCTGTGGTATATAACTAGTATATACATTGTCCATTGTGTGATCAATAGCTAGCCTGTTATTGGTCCTACCTGTGGCCTATTACTAGTATATACATCGTCCATTGTGTTGTCTTTAGCTAGTAATTAATTGGTCTTACCTGTGGCCTATACCTAGTATATACATAGCCCATTTTATGGTCAATAGCTAGTTTGTAAATGGTCTTACTTGTTTTCTATATTTAGTATATTCATTGTCCAATGTGTGGTCAATAGCTATAATGTAATTGGTCTTACATTTGGCCTATAACTAATATATACATTGTCCATTGTGTGGTCAATAGCTTGTATGTAATTGGTCTTACATTTGGCCTATAACTAGTATATACATTGTCCATTGTGTTGTCAATAGCTAGTATGTAATTGGTCATACCTGTGGCCTATAACTAGTATATACATTGCACATTTTGTGGTCAATATCTAGTATTTAATTGGTCTTACTTGTTGTCTATATCTAGTATATACATTGTCCATTGTGAGGTCAATAGCTAGTATGTAATTGGTCTTACATTTGGCCTATAACTAGTATATACATTGCACATTGTGTGGTCAATAGCTTGTATGTAATTGGTGTTACATTTGGCCTATAACTAATATATACATTGTCCATTGTGTGGTCAATAGCTTGTATGTAATAGGTCTTACATTTGGCCTATAACTAATATATACATTGTCCATTGTGTGGTCAATAGCTTGTATGTAATTGGTCTTACATTTGGCCTATAACTAGTATATACATTGTCCATTGTGTTGTCAACAGCTAGTATGTAATTGGTCATACCTGTGGCCTATAACTAGTATATACATTGCACATTTTGTGGTCAATATCTAGTATTTAATTGGTCTTACTTGTTGTCTATATCTTGTATATACATTGTCCATTGTGAGGTCAATAGCTAGTATGTAATTGGTCTTACATTTGGCCTATAACTAGTATATACATTGTCCATTGTGTGGTCAGCAGCTAGCATGCAATTGGACTTACCTGTGACCTATAACTAGTATATACATTGTCCATTGTGTGGTCAATATCGTGTCTGTAATTGGTCTTACCTGTGGCCTATAACTATCATTTACATTTACCATTGTGTGGTCAATAGCTAGTCTATAAATAGTCCTACATGTGGCCTTTAATTAGTATATACATTGTCCATTCTATGGTCAATAGTAAGTCTATCAATGGTCCTACCTGTGGACTATAACTAGCATTGACATTGTCCATTGTGTGGTCAATAGCTAGTAAGTAATTGGTCCAACCTGTTGCCTATAACTAGTATATACATTGCTATTGTGTGGTCAATAGCTAGTCTATAAATGGTCCTATATGTGGCCTATAAGTAGTATATACATTGTCCATTGTGTGGTCAATAGCTAGTCTATTAATGGTTCACCTGTGACCTAAAACTAGTATATACATTGTCCATTGTGTTGTCAAAAGCTAGTCTGTAAATGGTCCCACCTGTTGCCTTTAATTGTATTTAAATTTTCCATTGTGTGGTCAATAGCTATTATATAACTGGTCTTACCTATGGCCTATAACTAGTATATACTCTGTCCATTTTGTGGTCAATAGCTAGTATGTAATTGATCTTACCTGTGGCCTTTAACTAGTATATACATTGCCCATTGGGTGGTTAATAGCTAGTATGTAATTGGCCTTTCATGTAGCCTATAACTAGTATATACATTGCCCATTGTGTGGTCAATAGCTAGTCTGTAATTGGTCCTACCTGTGGCCTCTAACTAGTATATACATTGTCCATTGCATGGTGAATAGCTAGACTGTAATTGGTCCAACCTGTGGCCTATAACTAGTATATACATTGTCCATTGTGTGGTCAATAGCTAGTCTATAAATGGTCCTACCTGTGGCCTATAACTTGTGTATACATTGTCCATTGTGTGGTCATTAGGTGGTATATAAATGGTTCCGTCTGGGTCTATAAATAGAATATACATTGCCCATTGTGTGGTCAGTAGCTAGTCTATAAATGGTCCCACCTGTGCCATATAACTAGGTTATACATTGTCCATTGTGTGGCCAATAGCTAGTCTATCAATGGTCCTACATTTGGCGTATAATAAGTACGTACTTTGTCCATTGTGTTGTCAATAGCTAGTCTATAAATGGTTCACCTGTGACCTAAAACTAGTAGATACATTGTCCATTTTGTGATCAAATACTAGTATGTATTTGGTCTTACCTTTGGCCTATAACTAGTATATACATTGCCCATTGGGTGGTCAATAGCTAGTATGTAATTGGTCTTACCTGTAGCCTTTAACTTGTATATATATTGTCCATTGTGTGGTCAATAACTAGAATGTAATTGGTCGTACCTGTTAACTAAAGCTATACATGTGTACACTCTATAAACTGTTATACATACGTACAATTGAGTCTTTAGTCTATAAACTATCCTACTTACCTGTGTTCAATTGCTATACAGGCTCCGCAGCAGACGACATCGTGAGTGCCGCAGTACATATCCATCACTTTACCAGGGTGGGTGCTGCATACGTCGGTGGGCAGGTAAGTTGGTGTCTGCATTTGACTGGATACCATGCCGGCTTTATCAACTATTTTGTGTCCTTTCGTTATTCCAAGATTATTATGAAGCACAAGACATTTATCACAAAAGTTCTGCGCACAGTCGACACATCCGTGGAACGCCTCTTTATTGTGACCATCTTTGGCACAGGACGAACATGGAAAGTCAAACAAAATGTCGGATCCGCCCTCAACCGATCTTGAATACCCCGTCGCCATTTTCTTTAATATCTACACCTCTGATAAGTTTTAACTACACTGCAGCGAGACACACATAACTGATATCGTTTGTATACCGGCCTACCTTTCAATATTTTTACCTGGTACCCTAAACTTATCGTTATATTCTCCAATTAGTGGTTGAGCCGGTGTCCAGGGAAATAAATTTGATGATGTTGATAGTTTGATAATCGACACTTGAAAAGTATTTTAAATCATCAATACGAATGTTTCATTCATTTATTATCTAAAGGTCGTCCAAGGTAACATAATGTATGATAATGTCGCTTAATACGTTTGTTTGTTTGAATATTAGCGTCATTTATTTATATCACAGAGGGATAGCAAACGATCAAATTACCTAACCACTCTTTCCTGAGATCCTTAACTAGTACTCGAGAACACCCATGTCCAAAAGTAACTATAACTTATCCACTTGAAACAGCGGCGAGAGACGAATTAAAATGAGAGGCAATGTCGTATATCTATCACTACGGATATTGTGGCCGGGCGGGGATTCGAACTTAAGAATTGATAGTAAATTGACCACAACGGGCCCGGCGTCATAATACGTCATGTGTATAGTCCCCCACATCACCGACCCACCATCTGATATCCAGACACAAGTGCACGTTGACCGTTTTAGCATGTTTTGCAGGCTGTTTTTTTTTTTGCATTTGTAGTTGTCTGCACGTTGCGCGTACAAAATAAAATCTTGCTTTATATGATTATGGCCATAGTTAAAATTATATTAGTTTAGTATCCTGATGAACTGTATCTGGACAGTTGGTTTAAGTCATTGTGTTCCAGTCGTCATAGTAAGAATCAGAGATGTTCAACTGTAGTTGAAAAAATCTTCTCTATGCATCGATACATAAATTAAACATGGTCTAGACATGCTTACAAACAATAACATGTGCACGAGAAAGGAAATCATCAAAATGTAAGTCAAACAATTCACTTTCTGTAATGTAGTGTGTATGGTGTGTGCTTTTACCCATTAATTTGAAAAATACATTGTCACCTTACAAACCACTGTATTACATGTATTATTACATTAATATTTTTGTCTTTTTGTGGTGGTATGGAAACATCATTTGATCATATCATTTTGTATTATTCTACATGATAGCGGGGGTATGATAAACTTCTGTTATATCGGCAGGGAAGGTTTATCTTGCAGCTACGCACAAATTGATGACGTCGTTATTTTTGTAACGCACAAATTGATGACGTCGTTATTTTTGCATTGTATTAAACCCACGTTTAAACACGTTTTGACTGTTCGTAAACTGTTAATTGTGTCAATAAATATCGAAAAGTTTCCATAAAATACTTACATAGATTTTTTTTGAATTGATATTGATCAAATATGGAACATTTTTAGGAGCAGTTTCTGCAAATGTAAACACATGCGTTTGTTTGCTGGATAGAATCAGTTGTTTTTTAAACTAAAATAAAAAAAAATCACACAAATTATGACATGATAAATAAAATACCATGTCAGTGCCTGCTTCGGCTCGAAAAAAAACAACAATAGTCAAGAAACGTGCTTAATTGTTTTCTTTGCCTAACCTGCGTGCTGATCATGTATCCCAATAATTATGTCTGTGTATGAATTTTTAATTATCACCTTTACCTGTTTGGCTTATTGTCAGACAATTCCTCACACTATATTATATGGCAACGTTGTTTTTATAAGTTTATGTATGTTCATGCATTATCAGAAATAAAAAAACAAATGTTACTGTACAGATTAATTGGCATTTTCTTCTTATCAACATACCTGTCCTTCAAATTTGGCGAAAAAAATATTTAAAATTATTTACATCGTGGTAGCGTTCAGTGCTGCGATTAGCCAAAACAACCACAATATCTACCACGAATTTACCTAGTCAGATGCGTTGGATATGGCGCTTATAGGGCGTGGTTTGTTAGAAAAGCATTTACTAATATCGTCATAACTGATATTTAATACATACTTGACTTATTTTAAAGAAGATTATGGTACAAAGACGGCGTTCGTATATGTTTCGTGAATTTTCATGAACTATTAAGGAAGTTATCTGTAAAACTTTACCTGAAACGGGTACTTTTCCTCCGATATTTTGCACCACTCCATAGCATAAAGTCACATGGGTTTTAGCATTAGTATTTTGCATGAGATATAGTAATTACTGTTATTTAATAACTTGCTAGTGAACTTCGCTACATGTAAAACACATACCTTTTACAAAATACATAGCTGGTCTATAGAAACATATAATAGAATCCCCTTTGTAAATTGCTGACCTCACAATTATAGCAATTACACTTTAGAACAATAAAATAGAAACAAACCTCATTTCAGTTGTATTGATGACCTATTTACTAGGATTTATCCCAGTGCTTGAAAATATTATGTGGATTTTAAAGGTTGTTGTAAATCTAGTTTAAACATATTTTATTGTCAAATATGTACCGATATACAGTCAAACCTGTCTTAAGCAGCCAATCAAGGGATATAGCAAAGGTGGCCTTTTAAGACTGGTTATTGTTTGATACAGATT
This sequence comes from Panopea generosa, assembly GCA_029582155.1. Lineage (NCBI taxonomy): Eukaryota > Metazoa > Mollusca > Bivalvia > Adapedonta > Hiatellidae > Panopea > Panopea generosa. The sequence goes on along the minus strand of CM055905.1, from coordinate 63,148,986 downwards.
GATTTTCTCTGAAAGCATAGACATGGGAAATAATAAATGTGGCTGCTTAAGACAAGTGGCTGTTTAATAGAGGTGGCCGCTTACACAGGTATGACTGTACACATATACATAGTACACGTCTACAAGGAGCATATTGAAATGAATAAGGCAAACATGCCATTCCTATTTTCTTTCATATTTTATATCTGCTGCTTTCTTTCCTACTTTTTATGTTTCTTTTTCATTCTTTCTTCTTATTTTTCTTTGCGAATTTCTTACTTACTTCAATCTCGTTATCTTTATTTCTTTCCATACTTCTTGAAAACTATTTTTCTTTCCATACGCTCTTTGGTCTTGCTGTCTTTTTTTTCATTCTTTCATTATTCTGAAATGAACTTGCTGTTCTTTGGCCAATTTTATTTTGTTGAAATTATTATTATTTTTAAATTTGACATGTCTAATAAATTCAAAAGCCATAAAAATACATATTTAAATGCGTTTAATTCCTTTTTGTTAATACAAAGAGAATTGAAATAATTTCACAAAAAAAACATCATTTTGTTCAAAAGTGTAAATGGAATAGTGTTTTAAAACGTCAATTAAAAACGTTATAAACGGTTAAAAGTATCTTAAAAAGATAGTGTAAAGTTTGTTTTATAATATTGCAGGATTGATTAATTAATTAGTTAACATGAAATGGATATTTTAATCTCAATAATATGTGCATAAAGCGTAATAATAAGCATACAGTCGCCTAACGGACAAGGTTGATAATGACTTTTTTTTAAATTATCGGATCGAAACAAAACGACAGTTACCATAAACACAACTAAACTTTGCTAACTACAGTTAAACCTGTCTTAAGCAGCCAGTCAAGAGAAGGAGTAAAAGTGGTATTTTAAGCATATAAATAGGAAATAGAAATCGTGGATGTTAAGACAAGAGTCAGCTCAACAGAGGAGACCGCTTACTCAGGTTTGACTGTATATTCTCACTCTTGTTATCAAGCTTATTATAATTGATAATCCGACGAACGATTGTCGGGCCCTATTAACTCAGTCGGTAGTGCGTCTGACTATAAATCCAGGGATCATGAGTTCGAATCTCCGCCCGGCCACATTCTCCTTGATGATTGATATACGGCATTGTGTCTCATTGTCATTCGTCTCTCGCCGCTAATTCAAGCTGATCCAAGTGTGAAAGATAGCAGTTACTTGCGGAGTGTGTGCTCGAGTACTGGCTAACTTTCAGGATCCGAGGAAAATGTGGTTAGGATAACTGATCGTCTGTTAGCCCTCGATGGTATAAATGACACTAAATATCCAATCAATCAATTAACGGATGAACGGTTTAGTTGGAGAAATTGCTTTGAAAAGATTTTGTTTTAAAACAATCCTATGAATTGATTAAAGGCAGCGTGTCAAGAGAAAAAGTGCTAATGCTATACATGTCTGAAACAATAACATTTAGTTTAAAATGAATATAAAATATATTATTTTATTTTTAACTAAAATGCAAAGGATTTCAAATTTCAAATCCATCAAAACGTAACAAGAATATATTAATCGGAGTGGTAAAATCGAAATGGAATCCTGATTCTTAACACAAATATCACAGTCACGTGACTCATTTGACAGGTTCCAGAATGCGTTACGCTTTTATTCAATGGAAAGCAGTTAATGAGGACAAAATTAATCACGTAACAGGTAATTATTTTTAACTCAACATTCTATTTCTAAATAGATAAAATAGCTTGACATACATATTCTAAAACTGTAAATTTAGCTTACGATACTTTGATGACGTGTCTTTGAAATTCACCAGACATTTCTTGATCCTTTCAGTACATAAGTTCCGTTTATACTAATTATAGCTCGATTGCGATAAAAGTTCATTTGAAATGCTTGCGCATGTGCTTCCTGGTTAGAATCAGTACTGAGTGTTGTTTTATTGAGAGTCACCAGGTCGAGCTGGGGATCGAACTTCTCAATCTCTGGCGTGAGCGGCCAACACTCTTTCCACCACACTACCGCTCCGCTTCAGTATATTATTTTCGTTTTATAATAATATTTGTCTTAAAGTGGTTATCTTTGTCTTAAATACTTTTGAAAGATTTATGTTTATTTCCATTTAACAACTCTGTATGTATATGTAATTGATCATGTATGGCATGTACATGCACGAATACTATTTATCTATTATAATTAAACAACATATACATGTGTATACAAAGAAAACATATTTCAATACAAATATTTATGCAGCAGTTTACCATGTTTATTATCGAATATTTGGACTAACCAGAACCGGTAAGCTCAGTCGGTAGCGCGTCTGACTTCGTGAGCTCGAATCCCTAACGGCCACAATCTCTGTGATGATTGATATACGACATTACGTCTCATTATCATTCGTCTCTCATAGATAGCTGATTCATGTGAGAAGAATTTCAGTTATTTGCGGAGAGAGGGGTGTGCTTGAGTGCTGGTTAATCTTCCAGAATTCCAGGAAAGGATGGTTAGGTTAACTGACCGTCTGTTAATCCTCGACAGCACAAACATGACGCTAAATATTCTAACAAACTGTGTGGACTGACAATTGTATACAACAAGCAAACAAACAACAGACAAATATTTTATTTGGCAAAAAACAGCACTTGCGTGTTTATAGCCGACATAAATATTACAACGGTATATATTTACCGTATAATTATGTTATAAAGTTTGTGTACGTGTTTAGTTGATATCCAAGCAATCACAATTTACAGGAAGTTAGACATGTTGTGTATAACTAATCGTACATACTCGGTCAATACCGCCAGCCTTCGGTATGCAATTAGGCAATCGGATCGCTCTGCCATTTTCGCCTACGTTCGAATAACGTTATTTCGAACAAAGGCGGAAATGGTCGAGAGATGTTCCGATTGTGCAATGAGGATGATCGGCAAGGTGTCCCGAAAGGTGTATAACCTAACTTAACACACGATACTTATCTCAAACTGGAAAAACACAGTTGTGGGGTTTCAAACAAAGTTTATGCAGCAGGAGTGTAAATATTAAGCAGAGGATCTTACATGAGTGCTGATTTATTATTGAATTTATTAAACGAGTTATCAAAAATAAATTACGCAAAGTTTTGCCGAGCATCAAATCATTTTTTCTAACGAGTTTAATCAGTTGGCTAATAAATGAGCACGAATGTAAGATACTTTTTATCACATAACGTTCTCAGGAATATGGTACATTTACCATTTATTTCTGAGATCACTTATATAAAGATCGAGAAAAAAAATTCTTGCATATTAGTTTTCATCAGTCACTTTCATTTTACCATGACAACTCGGAAAAAAGCTCGGTATTTACAACAACAACAACAACAACAACAACAACAACAACAACAACAACAACAACAACAACAACAACAACAACAACAACAACAACAACAACAACAACAACAACAACAAACAACAACAACAACAACAACAGCAACAACAGCTATACATTTATGTGGAGTGTGTGGTTCAGTGGTAGAGCATCAGCCCAATGATCGGAGGGTCGTGGGTTCGATCCTCTGCCACGGCCATGTGAGGTGTCCTTAAACATGACACCTTTTCCGAATATATGCTTTGTAATGGTTCTACCCAGGAAGACTTGGTGATTTGTATACCAAGTCTTAATAATTTGTTTCACAAGCGAAGAAGAATAAATAAGTTTAAACTAACAGTAATAAAAACGTTGTTTTTTATTCATCTCAGGTTACACAGACATGTTATGTACACAATTAGACAATGATACAATCATCAATAAAAATATGTTTATGCATACAGATCTAGTTACTTGAGGCATAGGGCATGCATACATATATACAACTATGTAATAAAGAAGTGCACCTGAAGTGGGGACAGTCAAAACATAATCGAAAGTAGCTATACACGAATGTTTTGTGCCAGACAATTAATGTTATGTAATTGACTATTTAATACAATGTATTCGTATGAAATATAAATTGTTTTTAAAAAAGAGATACCCATTTCCACAAGTAACTGGCTCCAGTTTTACT